>VZRF01009678.1:1189950-1266369 GCA_013396875.1 Vireo altiloquus
CCCAGTCCGCTTTCCCAGCTCCCAATCTGCTTTCCCAGCTCCCAGTCTGCTTTTCCAGCTCCCAGTCTGCTTTTCCAGCCCCCAATCTGCTTTTCCAGCTCCCAGTCTGCTTTTCCAGATCCCTGGTGTCCAACTCAGTCACGCACCAGGACCTCCAGAACCAAACTTTCAAAGCTTTGCTCAGGAGGATACTCAGGTTTTTGATTTGTCCGTGTGGAGAAAGGGTTTTTGTGTCTGTGGGTTTTGTGTTTTTTTTTTTTTTAATAATTTTAGAAATAATTATAGAATCATTAGGGAGCATAATTAGGCTTGAAAGTGTAATCACTGTCAGTTCTGTCATCAGTGAAGATGGCAAACAATCCATAAAACATGAAATCGGATGCAGTGTTTCTGAGGATATCTTCAAAGGTTCGGAATACACTTATCACTGCTTTGTACTTAGAAACAGTTAAAACACCAACCAATACCCATTTGTACAAGATATTTTTACTCTGTAGTGAAGATGAAAATGGGAACTTCTCAGTCAAAGTTAGGTTACTACAAACAAAATAAAACTGCCTGGTTTTCATCACAGAAGGAGTCCTGAAAAGTACATTACAGGCTTAGCATTCTACTTATATAGCAGAAGTTTTATAACAGAGTTCCTGGATGAAAATACAAACCTAACAGAAACAAATGCTCTGTGAAGTTCCTAGCAGGGAATAAAAGGTAAAGGAATTCAGCATAGGCCTAATTACAATTCCCCTAAGGAGTCAAATTAAGTACAGCTGAAGCAACTGCCACTTGCAGACTAATGATTCACTTTTCAAAGTTCATGACTTTACACCATTTATGAGTCACTTTAAGGTTATATCAGTCTGCACGATAAGTGTGTTTGCATAAGTCTCAGGAGTTAATTTCAGATCTGAATTCCTCATGAACCTCTTCACCTTGATTAAAAAGAAATATAATAGAATATTTCAGTTGGAAGGGACCTACAGTGATCATCTTGTCCAAGTTAGAAGTGAGTTTGGGTTGTTCTGTTCAGGGTCTTTTTTTACTGTTTAGGTTTTCTGTGTAAGACCTCACACTAGAGATTCTGACTTCTGGTGGTGGGATGGAAAGGGGAGTTTTGGAATGCAAAAAGGTGAAATTTGTAAGATAATGAGGAAAAAGTGTATCAAATACTTGTAGAGTGGAGCAAGCGTCGTAGTTATGGCTAATAAAGCAGATATTAATTCTGTGTTTAGTTAGTAGCTATCTGCTACTGCGATTTGAAACATAAAATACCTAACATCTCAAACACCAGAAAAATTGTATTTAAGATGGAAAAGAAGTGTTTGTAACAGTGGAAGAATACGATAGAGAGGCAAAGAGTGACTAAGTGAATTAGGAGATGACTGCACCTAAACATCCAGCTGCTCCTCCATCTCTGGCAGTGAAGCCAACAGAAGAAAAACATCAATTTATTTTAAAGCAAATAGCTTTCATGTGAATTTTTTTTAAATATTTTTTGATTCGACCGCCTCCCTGACACTCTGTTTGCTCTGAAAGTTAAAACACAGCAGGGGCAATGTGCAGGACACACCAATGGTGACAATTCCCTTGGTTCAAAGTTCAGCAAATGGTTGATTCCAAACTGTGTTTTAGCTACAACAACAAAATCCATTTCAGAGCCTCAGAGTGAACATCCAGCTAGACAGCTTCCCCATCACCCTTCATACTAGGAGCTTTCCAGAAAAAAAAAAGCAGCAAGGCTTAGTGACAAGGCATTTTAAGGATGGGAATAAAAGGAAAAAAATTAAACAAACCAAACTTACCTTAATGAAAAAAAAAATATTTTTCATAGTTTAAACACGGATGCCATCTGTCTGTCTGGCCTGCTATTTGTCAGTTCAAGTTTATTAAAATACATCTGGGAAAGGCTCATTTGCACACACGCAGCTCTCTGCGCGTTTCACCAGTGCCAAATTTGCTCTCTCATTTGTCTTTTTTGCTATCTGTGCCAGTTTAAGAGAAACATCCTGGCAGAACCGAGCACTTAAGGGAAAACATAAATAATGCATTTACAATATGTAAACCTGTACAGATAAATGAGAAAAACTGAAAGCCATAACATATTTAATTAATGACCAAGAGACCCTAGAAGCAAACCTTGTGCATACCCTGCAATTTTAAATACTTTGCTTCTCAATCCTAAATTTACTTTGTTATGGCTCTGGATTGAACCACACGCAATTAACTATTTATTTATTTTAGTTTAAGACTGGTCAGTATGTTGAGTGTCATTGTGTCAAGCTCTCACGTACTATGAGTTTAGTGGAAGAATGCCTAAAAGATCCATTCCTTTTAAAGAATTTCCTCAAGGGAAAAAAAAAAAAACTGGAAGAACTACAGGCTTCTTTATAGGACAGCAGTCTTAGAAGACACTTGTGCTGTCAGGCTCCATCATTTTAAACCAAAAAAAGACCCTTTGGAAACACCGGCTGGTGTCATTCCCCAGTGAGCTGAGGACTAGAATGGGGAAGTCTGTTCAGTTTTCTTTAAGTAACAGAAACAGGTGGGAGACTGAATATCTGTTAAATTTATTAATCAGTTATCCACTCTTCTTAAGGACACACAAGCCCTGGCTCTGAGGAAATGGAAAACAGAAAATTAGACACACCCCTGCATGAACAGAGAGCAACAGCATTACTCCAGGTTCTAAGGAACACCAACAGTCCGCCTGGGAAGTTTTTTAAGTGTCATTTTAAAGAAAGGGTTTAGGTGACTGGGAAAAAAGAACAATAGGAGGATAATAAGGTTGTTTATAGAAAGTCCCTGCTTAAATTGAAAATTAAAAATTTGTTGCAGTACAACATTCCCAAGTATTGGTTTTACATTTCCAAATTCAAAAAGTTTTCAGGATTGAGATTGTTCAAAGTAGAGCACAGTGGTTGAAAAATAACAGGTCTAATGTTTTTTATTGCCTAGATATTTTACCATAACTAAACCTGTGTGGTAAATGAAAGGCCCCCTGATATTGCTGCCTTTCTTTTTCCACCTGAAAAAGAACAGTGCAAATATGATTACCAGAATTTCACCCATATGCCTGTTTTTATTATTACAGTCAGTACCTACAGACGAACTGTGGAGCTTGAGAGCCAGGTGAGAAAGGCTTGGCACTGAGCAGCCACAGGGCCTTTACCAGAACCTACCTCCCCAGCTGGTGAGTGATCATCATTTGATTGAGAAATTGTATTTCTCCTCATTCATTCGTAGATTAAACAGCTGCAGTCAAGCCATAGATTATCCTTTCACAGTTGTAGCAGTTGTGTTTCACCAGACACTTTGAGACAGTCCAAACCACCTCATGCTATCTGCAAAATCCGTCTGTCAGTGCCTTCTCTCATTAGACACTCGTCTGGCTGTAAAAGTCTTCCGTCAAAAATTAAATGTTTGGGTGTTTTCCTTGCCGTGTAACACAAAAAGACTGTGCTACACGAGGACATGCACCATGCACTGCTGTATTTCATGTGGAAACAGCCACTTCCCTGGCAAATTTTTGTCACTTATTAGTGTTCATTATGTCACTGCCCCGCAGAATTCAGAAGAAATGATACTCCAAGTTATTTAATACGTGGAAAGAGTGTGGGCTTGTACATAAATGTATAAATAATATTGTGTATTAATCTAAAACCGCTTCTCAGTGCTACATGTGAAACCCCAAAACACAAATGAAGAAACAGCATCCATCCCAAGAGCTCACAATGCCACGAAGTAGAGCCCAAGGTGCTCAAACACAGAGGACTCATTAAAAATACCAGTAATTGCATAAACATACAGCATGAATTGAACTGGAAATGGGGGTTTTCAGAGCCTTTGGTAGTCACAGCAACATCTAGAAGCTTTCAAACATTACATCGGTATTTCTTCCTGAAGGAGTAACTGGGATCTTCCTTTTCCTCTACAAGATGCCTAAATTTTCGTGGACATGTCTCCTGAAAGCCCCCAGATGTTGAGGAAAGTCTAACGAGGTGACAAGGTGCTGAAAAACCCACAGACTTTGTGTTTCATTGTGTTTCTACACAAAGGGGCACATTATGTGTATGTCTATGCATATGCAAATTCTTTCCAGAACAGAGAGCTTCGGGTTTCTCTCGGCTAGGTACATGTTTTTGCATGCACAGAATTTTAATTTCCTGGGGTTTTATTGCCACCATCAGTTATTGTGCTCCAGCAGTGGCTGGAGGGACTGATTTATTCTCCAACGCCCTTGGCTGGGTATTGTATATCGACTGGTGCTGCTGTCATAAATATATTTGGGTGAAGAACTGTCTCCAATTCCGTGGGTAATACTAAGCAGAGTTAAGGTTTCAAGTGTCACATACAAGTGGGTTTATTTCTACTGGAAGAAACAGGCAATTATTATGGCCCATTGAGCTCAGATTAAGCATTTCCATCAAAAAAAGAAAAAGAGCCTAGTGCTACAATCCTTGTAAAGCTGTAAATGCAAATGGGGACCATCTCATCATCCATAAAAAATAATCTATAGTTTTATAGGCTTTTCTCCCTCTCCTTTTCTTTTTGCCCTCAAATTAGCAACCTATTCCAAACAAGATCTTTTTACTGAGACAAGGAAAAGTAGAAAATCTCCACAAATGAAAGAGAAATGCTTTTAAAGATGCTTTTACATTAAAACAGTTTGTAAGAAATTATTTCCTTTTGCAAAATGGTTCCTTTAACCAACTGAGAAACCTAAAAGTCCAATTTTCACCTTTTCTTAGCTTCAGGATAAGATGTTTCTTCCCCAAGATTTTCCATATTGCTTGAACAACAGTGTTACCTGGAAAACACGGGGCTTTGGGGTTTTTGTTAGGTTTTTTGGAGTTTTTTTATTTTTTTTTTTTTAATTTTCAATTTCTTTGGTTTTTATCAGCCTTAGCTGCATGCCCAAAGCATGCTGCAGATCACAGAGACAGATATGTGACCAAATTTGCCTCTGGCTCCCCGAGAGTGTTGAAGGAAACTTGTGGTGCTGCAGCATAGCCTGGAAGTTCTTCCTTTTCCAGCATCCCTGTGAGTAAAAGCCCTGCAGGATGGCAGAGCAGCAGCCAGCACTGCAGCTTTCCCCCAGCTCATATCCTGTGACAGTTATCTCCTTTTTTTTGTAAACACAGTTTGGGAGCCGTGGGTCTTTGCTGTGACCTTGGGAAAAGCACGGTGCAGACAAGGACAGTGCTGGGTTTAATTTGGATCTACACTCTGTGGCCAACCCTGGGACATTAAAGCTCTTGAAATTGCCTTACAGAGGACTTTAACCTAAATTAGGAAAATTATCTTCCAGAAAATATTTTTTGCGAGTGCCATTCCAGATAAACACTTGTGTGGGAAAGCCTCAAGATGAAATTCTGGATATATGCTCTGCATGAAGAAATCCCATGAGCAACCTCATCTATAGTTAATATTCAAATATAAACTCCTTTTATACATAAAGGACTAGCCATAGCGCATTTTATTTCATTTCCCTGCACAGCACAGAAAATATTATAAGAGATAATCTGAAGGCAAAGGCAAAGCACTACAGAGAATAAATGGACACTATGAAAAATGTAACCAAAAATACTGTGATATTAAAGCAGCAAGCAGTATAGAATTAAAGCATGTTATCTAACAATGTAAACAGGTCCAAACCAAGCCTGGCATATTACAGGTATTACCCTATTCACAATATAGCACAAATAATTCTTGTTTCATAAGCATGTGGCTATTACTCTTTGTATAGGATTTACTGTGGGATTTACTCTTGTAAAATCTTATAGCTTTGGGGAAAGGAGTTTTAAGTTTCTTTCCTCAAAGTCTCTATGCAGAAAATAAAATTAAAAATGTAGATAATGACATGAATACCAATTAGGTGATAAACTCTGAAGCTAACGTAAATATAGAATGAAGAAATTTGAGACAGTAATTAGTATCTGAGTATCAGGTACTGTTGAATTCTGAGGGTCTGTATTGCCCAAACAAGGGAATAAATCTCATGTGCTGCATAATAGGCTTCTTGAAGTAAAGATCATGGCCAGAAATGACAACTAAAAACTGTAGGCCAAGAATACATGGTAAAATTAAAACAGAGTTTAAGTAAAAACTCTGTTTACATAGACTTTTTTTTTTTTTCCAAGAAAATTACTACCAGCCTGTTAAGGGGGCAGTTATTCCAGCTGCAGGTAACGACTCAGAAAGACACTTCAAGGCAGAGGAGAGAACAGCAGCCTGACAATGAGGATATCACTGGAGGCAGGCATGGATTTCCAGACAATTACCAAAGCCAGTTATGTTACAAATTGCTCCTATAGACACGTCCTGCGTGCTATCAGCAAACATCTGCAGGCCTACTTGCTCTGCTCGTGTGCTGATAAAAATAAATCAAGTTCATTCAGTCACCGATGCTCGACAAATTACAAAAAACCCAAAACACAGCTTTTATCTGGCAGATCCACATTATTGGCTGGAGAGGTCATTACAGGAGGAACTGGTCTGAGAAGGCAGATATTGCCAGGTCAGCAAGAAGCCAAAGAACTGACAGATATCCAGACTTTCATTTGTCCCCTTCCTCAGAGTTGCCCTTTTTCCAATTAAAACATTAATCTTCTGAGTGTCATAAAGAGAAAGGTTCTGTGTGTATAGGTATATTTATATATGCAAAATAGTTTATATTAAATGATCGAAAGCATACTAAATGGTCATTCTGCAGCATTAACCTCATAGATCAACTGTCAGGAAATTGATCTTCAGAACTTATTTTATTAATCTGCAGATAGAAAAGGGAAAACCTTAGAATGTTAAATTTTAACAACTGTTTGTATTCTAGGATTGTTTTTAAACTGACTGATAATTAATAGCATCCTATTATAGTGTAATTTAGTTTGTTAATCAAACTATTGATTTCTTTTTCCTTTGTTTTGTTTTTGGTTTGGGTTTTGTTTCTTCATAGACACGGATACGGACATATACTTTATATACATATTCTTGTCAGTGAAAATTTGAATGCAAAGAGGGGAACACCATGAAGTGCATTAAAATGACAGTCTGTTTTCATGGCTCTCTCTACCTAAAATTTGACAATTAAGTGGATAACATCATTATTTATGAAACATATACATGCTGCTTATCTTTAGCTCTTGGGAGAGAATTCCAAGGACATGAATGCAAGATGAAAATTGGTCATTAGTATCCACACACATTTTCAATAGGACAATAGGGGCAATTTAGGCATTAATGACATTTAGATACCTTTCTGTGATGCACTGGAAATGCAGTGCTAGGTTCTGTGCTTGCACACACAAATCACAAATCAAAACACGACCATTGTACCCTCTGCCACAATTATCAGGGTTTTTTTGCTATGAATCTTGTGAGAGAAGCAGAAGTTGCCTTTGCTGCACTAATTTATCAAGTTGTGAACTCTGCAGGTGAGATCCTTTCCCTAAAGCACAGCAAAGACATGTAGGAATTATGCTTTTGTGAAGTTTAAGAGAGAGAACTTCACACCCTGTGCGGGATGCTCAGTAAATACACCCAAAATCAGGAGTGTGTTTTCTTTGGT
Organism: Vireo altiloquus; assembly: GCA_013396875.1. Classification (NCBI taxonomy): domain Eukaryota; kingdom Metazoa; phylum Chordata; class Aves; order Passeriformes; family Vireonidae; genus Vireo; species Vireo altiloquus. Next base: position 1,197,512 of record VZRF01009678.1, read on the forward strand.
TTTTAATCAGTGAATGAATTAGTCCCAGAGGGAAAATCATGTCTGTCCCCTCTACCCTGGGGCTGTTCCTACCCTCACAGCACGAGCCCAGGCTGGCTCTGCACCAGGGTTCACTTGCCCTCTCCATCACTCAGCTCCTCTGGCCATTTCTGTACGCTCAAGAAGCTTGAATCAGCAGAAAGAGCAGGCAGAAATTTAATGAGCTCCAGGACCAAACCTGCCATAAGGAACTTTTTACATGGTTTTTTACAACTCAGATAATGTTCCTCAGTGGAACTGTAGGTTGTACAAGCAGGCAGAATGTTTGGCTCTCAGAGCCACAAACCAATCACTTCGGAAAGCTGTTGGTACTCACTCGTACCCCGTGTAAGAAATCCTGGTTTGGTTCTGATTTGTACTGTAAATCTTACTTCCCCAAAGGCCATGCTTTGCCCTTGCTTACAGCAACAGAATTGCAGAGGAACGTTACTGAGTAGCTTAGATTTTGTGATTTAAAGAAGAGTAAAAATCTTCTGGCAGTCATGTGAAGAATAAATCCTGTTCCTTGCATTTACAAAACTGCTCATAGATTCACTGTGTCTCAGAGTATTCCAGAGATGTGGCAAGACAGCACAAATGCTTCTGGTGCTTACACCCAAGGATCTTTATACAATAACTTGCAAGTGTTTCCCAAGTTCATGATATCAGTAAGAAATCACAGATTACAAATTTTGGACTAGATGACCTTTGAAGATCCCTTATAACCCAATGTGTTCTATGACTCTAAACAAGCAATGCAAGCAAAATTTGCACAGGGCGTGCAGTGTGAGCAGCTTATAACTCAGGCACAGCTGCTCTCAGCCAGCAATGCTGCCCCAGAGCTGAGTGTGACCACACAGGAGCCAGCCTGTCCCTGACAGTGGCCCACACTAGAACCACACAAGTATTCTAAAATACTTGTATTTTACTTGTATTGTCCTTTACTTGTATTCACACACAAAGCAGAAGTAACTCTGCATTCCCTTCTTCAACTTAGGAGCTGCACCTTGAAGGAATTGTTTTCTGAACAGTCAGAATTCTTTTCCTTCCTGGGTAGATGTGCCTTTCAGACCTGGGCAGTGTTTAACTGACCTCCTCACTTGCCTGTGGCTACCAAAGTGAAAAAGCTCACGGCAAAGCCAAAGTTTCTTGGAGTCTGCAGCACTGGTATCCTGAAAGGAAAGTGTTTTACTCTGCACAACAGCCACAGCCAATAACTACACAGGGAAGGAAGGGCAGAGTACCTTAATCTGCTCTCCTAAACAGCTTAACTAACTATAGGAGATGCAGTGCCTCGCATTCAATAACTGCTCAGTGCTTTGACTTGTTCCAGGAACGCATTACAGAGACTGTCAATAAACTTTAATTAGCAATATATTTTTAGTGGCAGTGCTACAGCTTGCTGCAATGAAATGTTTCTCCCAAGAATTTCTAAAGCTTTCCTAAAAGAAACCTTGACACTTAATAATGAAAGACATTTAGAGATTGTCATATAACAGCATCCATTAGGGCACTGTATTCTTCTCACTCAGAAGTGGTAAGGTTACCTTGAACAAGTAAGTCTCATTTAAAATATTCTTTACTTTTCTGTTAAGAAAATGAACAATCATTGGCAAAAATCAGGTGCAGCTGACAAAGTTAAACACTTTCTTTCACCTTTTAATGAGACCGCAGCAATGGCCTTACTGTCCTAAAAATAGCAAAGTAGAGGGAAACATTTAAAACTTGTGTATGTGCGTGCACAGCCAGGCTCATTTTGCAAACGAAATGTCACGTTCTTCAATGACCTCCACGATAACAAGCTTGAAATTGTAGCTTCAAAACTGTATTGTGTCTATACCTTTTGGAATAATTGTGACGGCATGTTGCATGCCATCCTCATGCATGAAAGTGCTTCTCCCAACACCTCTAAAAAACTTTGTGATGAGCTATGACAAACTGAGGTAAACTGTGACCTGAAACCCTGTCCCTTGAGAAGGCAGATAGAAATCTTTTATTATATAAACATGAAAGATCTAAATATAATCTCTTTTTGCAATAAATATAACCTCTTTTTTTTTTTTTCTTATAACTGCATATATCTTCACTTTTCTGCCACACCATACCCACATTGAAAGTCATTGAAGACAAAGAATTACATCTACAAGTTTTCTCACATTTATCTGTTGCTCCATTTACAGTGGAGACGGAGAGGGGGAGAGAGAAGATCTCTTCTACCTCCATGAGTGTCTGTGTGATTCCATTACAGGAAGGTGTAAACAAAACCACAATATTAATGACTCATTTCAACATCCCATAACAATATACATATTGTATATATCAATATAATATTTATATTATATATATATTGATATTGTATAGATCAATATAATAACTGCACACACAAAGGAACACTTCACCTTTGTTTGCATGCAGGTAGCACTTCCAGCCTGTGTGTTCAATACACCACAGCTGCAGCCTTGAGCAAGGTGTCATTTACTCACTGGTTTCCACTCATTTCGTTTCCAACATTTGGAACAATCCTGTGCTGCTTTTACACCTGAATTTGTAGAACTTCCTACACTAAACTTTGCAATGAGATGAACATGCAATACTACAGAAAGTATTTTGACCTGCACATTAATTCTTTTTGTCCTCCCTTTTCCTCCCAGAAACGCTGTATTTACCTGAGGAAGGAAAGTGAAGCCAAAGCCCTGAGGTGAGTCCCATGCTTGCAGGAGTGTGCACATTACCTGAGAGGTGCTGGGCCAAGCTGCCCAAACTCAAACCCACCCTCTCCAGCCAGCTTGCTGTGACCCCAAACAACTCCTTCCACTCAAACAGCAATAAACGAAGCACCAGCAGAAATAACTTGGAGCTCCTCAAAGCTCTGATGTAGATGGCCCTTGGGGAGAACTGAGAACAGGAGAATCGAAGAGAGCAGGACCAGAGCTGTGATGTTCTCTGTGGTTATTTAGATTAATCACAACCTGGTCCAGTGGACCCAAGATCCAAACAAACTCATTATTTTTAAGCTAGGGAGCCTTCAGGTGTGCCACATTTTTGAGCCTGGGATTAGTTTATGAGATAAAACGATTTTTAGTGCTATGATGCAGAAGCTGTTCTAGTCTGCTAACTACCTGAAACACCGGGATCAATTTTGAGAGTAAAACATCAATTACCTCACTTACTGAGACAGGATAAGCAGCAATTAAAAGGCTAGGCAATGCTGTTCTGCATGAGGTTACTTGTCTAGTTTTTCAGTATATCACAGCAATTGTTTTGATTTCTAATTGTGTCTAGAGACTGGAATTCAGGCCTTTTACACCTCAGCATGCATATTCTGAGACAAGGGTGTCTCATTACTTAGATAAAAATTCCTGATGTGTCTCAAACAGGCGCACACAATTACAAATAACAATTAATTTCCATTGTGAAAAGGTACTTTTGCTTAAGAATTATGACCTGGGCTCAGCTACACTGTAACACCCATCACAGACAAATAAGTCTAAACTGTGGCATGTCTGGTATTTAACACTCATCCTCACATACAGAAATAATTCCTGCAGGAACTGAACACCTCTAGAGAAAACACAGCCTTTGTCTGGCATCTGCTGCATGGCATGAAGGCCTCTGAACTCGGAAAGTTTAGGAAGGCCATGACAGCCCTGAAAGCCTGGAAACAACAAGCAGGTGTCCAGCACAGGAGGGAAGGAGCTGCTGCTCCCTAACACCGAGCAGCTCTGACAAACTGGCCACAGGTCACAAGCAGCAAGAGCTTCACCTAGGTCCAGAGACAGCCAAATCTTATTTAAGTGACCAAACTGGCAGCTAAAAAGGTATCCTCCCATACCTGGAGCTGCTTACAAAGCCTGTGATAGGGACGTTTGTCCATCAGATTTGCCAGATCAATAACAATGGGCAGTTCTGCAAGGAGTGTTCTGCTGGTAATGCCCCAATAGTTTCTGTAAACTCATTCCCCTCTCCTTTGGCTATTGAGGTGCTGCTCTGATGGGTTTTTTAGGGAGCTGAGCCTTCCAAGCAGCCCAGGTACCTGCCTCAGGTTCCCAGAAGCTTCAGCTGCTGACTGCCCATGGACAGTGAGAGAGCTGGAGACCCCAAGGCACAGAGATCCAGTGGGGCTGAAGCATCCTCGTGGTAAAGCTCTTTATTTAAACCTCTGTTTTTAAAAGTATAATTAGAAAAAAAAAAACTTCCATTCTAAATAAAGACAAAAAGTCTCCATCCTAAATAATGACCAAGATCTCTTCTACAACATCAGATTTTCCACTAAATCAGATTTCCCCCCCCCGCCTTTTTTTTTTTTTTTTTTTTTCCTTTTGCCCAGTCTGAGCTTTCACTGTACCTCTGTCTGACTGTTGATGAAGATAAAGCCCTCTTGGTAAAAATGGGAAACCTCCTTCTGGACTCCAGCCTTGGCAAGCGTGCAGCAGTGTGACAGGTTACAGATGCTGACTGGCAAGAGAGCCACACTCCTCGCTCAGTGCACGCTGCCCATGCTAGTCAGGGGCAATAACTCAATAAAATTACTGCACAGCATTCTTTACTAAATAAAGCCGGACTTAAAATACATCACAGAAATGTCTCGTTGGTTTGTTTTTTGGTTTTTTTGTTTTTTTTTTTTTTTCCCCAAGCCTTTCATTTGATTCCACGAACACTGTAATTCATATGTGTACATTTAGCAACCTGGAGACTTAGGACTAATAACACTGCAAAGAAAACACCAACCAACTTTCACCTGCCCACGTCCGATAGACATCAATCATAAGAACTCTTTCTATCTGAAGGGAATAAAAATAAAAAAATACCTTGATCTTGTGAAAACAACGATTTGTGAGCATCTATTAAACAGATTTTTTCATTTCCTGCATATTTTATAGTGGTTCTCTGTGCTGCTCGATTCCTACAGCAGAATCTCCTGAGTAAGCAGTATTTGACCATATCTTATGGCGTGTGTGTGTGTGGTTTGCATTCTAAGGCTGGGGCCAACATTGATTTTATTTCCTCTTAGTATTTTATAGTTATTAGACTGCAACAAATTTTTCCTAAGTCAAGTACGGATTTAAATATGGAAGCCAAGATGGAAAGGTACTGCATCCGTACTATGCCATAAATTCAGTATCTTTGTGATTTTTAAATTAATTTTTTACTGTTACAGTTAGAGAGGAGAGAACTTTGTGCTTAGTTTATGTACCAGCTCCTCTGGAAGGCCAAGGGAGGCTTTGAAACACTGGAAAGAGCCATGTACTGCTGGTCTAGCCCCACCTTGCACCTCACCAGCTGTTTTCTTTTTGCTTTACAAAGAACAGTGTTGCCACCATCTGTCTTTAGCAGAAAAGAAACTGAAAACACACACAACAACAAAAAACTGTAAAACCAAACCTACCAAAAAGAAAAAAAGTGATTTTTTTTTTCTCAAAGTGAGAAAGCATAAGCATAAGCAAAATGGGGGATGAGGGTGTGGGAAAGGATTGATAACCAACTCCATAGGCATTATAATAGAAAATGGATTGAGTGAAACACAAAATAAAGCAAGGAAGGAGTGTCTCTGCATTTTAAATAGCTTTGCTATCATTATCTACATATCCATCTCCATGAGAAATGAGACAAACTTGGCATTTCACAGGGAGAGTGGGGAAGGAAGACGAGTCACTTTTGTTTCTATTTGATAGTTCTGAACTAATTATACAAGAAATATGTCTATAATCACTTCTTTTTGAGAAGAAAATAAGTTCAGCAGCTATCTAGGTACTAGAAAAAAAAAAATCTTAAAGGTTTCATACATTCTTGTTGTACGTGTCATGTTCCAGCTTCAGTAATGTAGAATGCCTGGGGCCCAAAGAACAAGAGAAGAACTATTCTTCATTACCAGTCTATATAAAATCCCTCTCTGATGCCTGGAATTATTTTCTAAAAATGAAAAAGAATACTGCAGTCCATTTTCACTGCATTTTCCCACTTGTAGTGCTCAATATCCAGGCTTCAAAACACATTTTTCCTCTGTTGTTCAGAGGCAACGAGGAACACACGAATAGTGATTGCCAGACAGGTGAGAAATTCCTGCCAAGCCTTGGTAGTCAGCTCTTACCAAGCTGAACAACCCCACACTGGATCAGGAGAGCGCAGATTAAATCTTCCTAAAAGCAGTAAATACTCTCCTGAATGAACTCTTGGCACCCTGTCACTTCCAACGAGAGCTAAACTGATTTTAGGTGGAATATCAAGCGCTGTGTTCTGGCGGAGCCTGAGTCAATTTAAGCCCAGTACCACGAGCTCGAAGCTGTGCCTTTCCTCCTCTAAGGAGCACTCTCACCTGGCACATCACAGAGCATTCCCAGAGCTGCACAAAGCCCATGGCAGCCCAGGGCAGCTCCCCTCCCTGCTCCAGCACGAGTCAGCTGAGAAATGCCACCTGTGTGGCTTCAACTGGATGGAAAACAGAGCACTGAACACCTCAAATGCCAATGTGTTATTGCTGGGAATCTTGGCATGGTTTCCCAGCATTTACAGATTTCAAAAAGCTGATAACTCTTCTCATGCCAGAATGATTTGTTGCTTTTTCTTTTATACCCCTCTTATATACCCTTTTATACAGTTTGATGTGTTCTCAGTGCTTTTAGCCCTCACACTGTGACTCCCCAAGGCTGATAACTCAGCTCAGCCCCACGGCACCGTTAAACCAGGAGAGCAAACATCCTGGGAGCCCCAGANCCTGTGACTGCCAGTAACATATAACCACATGTATGTTGTAATACAGTATTATCATGCACAATACCAGCAGAAAAAGATATCTTAACCACCTATGTTTAGGTCTAAGGGCATCCCACGATACAAATAAGTAGTACAAACCCCCCCTAATTATGTACCAGAGTGTAGTGAGCTTAAGAATCAGAGAAAGTTTCGAGCAATGAGCAATTCTGCTGTTCAATACCAAAAAAGTTGGACCACCAGTCAGCAACTCTTCCCAGTGGTACCCAGCTGTATCTGCCACTTGGTCTCAGCTGTAAAAGAAACAAGCAGGATGTCAGCAGAACTGAAGATCATTATGATGACTTTTATTGCCTTGGAAATATTTAAAAAATAAAAGCCAACCCTTTNATCCCACGATACAAATAAGTAGTACAAACCCCCCCTAATTATGTACCAGAGTGTAGTGAGCTTAAGAATCAGAGAAAGTTTCAACATGAGAGCAATTCTGCTGTTCAATACCAAAAAAGTTGGACCACCAGTCAGCAACTCTTCCCAGTGGTACCCAGCTGTATCTGCCACTTGGTCTCAGCTGTAAAAGAAACAAGCAGGATGTCAGCAGAACTGAAGATCATTATGATGACTTTTATTGCCTTGGAAATATTTAAAAAATAAAAGCCAACCCTTTCTTTTTTCACCATGCAAGAGTCTGTATTTAAGAGACAAATGTGGCAAATCATAGGAGGGGGAAAAAGAGGGAACATTCTGCTTTCCTTTAATATCTAGATCATGTTAATTGATCCCAGCAGAGTGCCTCATTGCCAGACTACTGCAATTAGCTCACTGATTTCTGTATTTGTATGATCTTGCTTCTGCTAATTACAGATGAAACAATCCTTTGGAGGAGGTTAAAATTCCCCTCTCTTTTCCTGGGGAAAAGCATTAACACCTTTTCAAGCGCTTGCAAGTTTGTAAGACCTTCCAGGGTCACCATCTGCATTACGAGGTTTATTTCAAGAGCACAACATAGGAATTAGCAAAGGCAATGATACTGCGCAAGGCAAGCAGGGGCAGCAGCAGCAGCAGCTTGTCAGTGCAGTTCCATGGAACAACCAGATTCCCACGGAAAAATCATGGTTCTTCACCTGCCTGGTTCTATTGGCCATGCACTAAGTTATAGCTATATGTGAAAAACGAAAAAAAAAAAAAAAAAGGGAAACAAACAAACAAACAAACAAAAATAAACTACAAAAAACCACCCCGAAACCCCACAAAAACAAAAAAAAAAGTGTAAGGCAGAGACCTTAAGATGCTTCATTGCAGGTACCACAAATAATCACTGAATCCCAGGATGGTTTGGGTTGCAAGGGACCTCGAAGTCCATCCAGTGCCACCCCTGCCATGGGCAGGGACTCCTTCCACTGCCCCAGGCTGCTCCCAGCCCCAATGTCCAGCCTGGCCTTGGACACTGCCAGGGATCCAGGGGCAGCCACAGCTGCTCTGGGCACCCTGTGCCAGGGCCTGCCCACCCTCCCAGGGAACAATTCCTTCCTAAAATCTAACCTAGCTCTGCCCTCTGACAGTTTTAAGCCATTCCTGCTTGCCCTGTCCCCGTTCAGGAATGTCCTGTGAGGATTTATACACACCTAGTAGATGATGTTAAACTGCTGACAGTGAAGCATTTACATAAGTTTCTCTGTTATGAAGATACCATGTTGTAACTTCACAGATGACTGGTGACATCTAACGACTTGAGAGGAAAAAAAAGCATTAAAAAAAAACATTGCTGGAGTCAGTTTGTTTCAACTAATGCCTTCAGGCTATCCATTACTACTTCAGTCTTAACAAAGTGTCTTCATTTTCCATAATATTGAGGTGTTTTGGCTTTTTGCCTCAAATAACAGCAGTAATCTCAAAGAGAGGAGGGAAAACATCTGAATTCTTTCACTTAGACTTTACAGAATTATTCATAGCAGCTTGAAAGTCTACTGGGATTATTCAAAACTTGAAAAGAAACCCAATATTTCTATTCTAATATTGCATGTACAGCTCTGCAGCAATTATAAAACACACTGCTCAGTACTTTCTTTAACATAGGCTGGCTTGAAATTAATTGTTCTGGAAAGAAGCAAGTAGATCTCATTTACTGCTGGAACATAACTTGAATACAGTTTTCATGTATTAAAATTATTCCCTAGTGGCCAAAGGAAATGAACAAAGTCTCAGAGAAGGCAAGGGTTTGTTCCACAGCAATTAGCTACCATCACAGAGTCTGAACTCGCCTTCTCTTTATTATTACTCCGATGATGGGAGGTGTAAAGCGAACTGTTAACACTTCACACGATCAGAAATAGGTTTAGAAAATACACACTGTACCAGGCCCTTCCTCACAGAAAGAGATGCTATTAACACCCACGATGGTGGTATTACATTCACAACTCGGTCAACTTATATTTTGGTTTTACTGCAGTATTTTTAAAGGAAAAAGCCCTGAAGAAGATGAATTCTTCCCTTTTCTGTTTGCAAAGAAACAAAGATACAGTCTTTGCTGCTAGCTTGCTTAAGCAGCCTGAAAACCATTTCAGGACTTATTGATGACTTATTAATCTAGTATTTAATTAATTTTTTCTATTGAAAACAAACACATTGGAATACCTAGAACCCCTTAGGATAAATTATCTCCTCAATTTCATCCCAGCATTCGCATTGTAACCATGGAAGGAGTCTTGTTTCTTTTGTCCCTTTAGTCCCCACTGGCATAATCAATGTTAGGGAGGAAGAAGAAAAGCCCCCTACAAACACTGGCTGATAATTTCCTCAAAACACTAGGAAAGTTACACAGCATTTAAGGGGAAAGGGAAGATGTGAGTGCAGCCTTGAAGTGCTGGTTTTTCTACAGCAGGGCACTAAGCTGAGATGGCTGGAGAGCTCCTGCTCACACCTGCCCAGCTGGATGCTCCAGAGCCAAAGGTGCTTCAGCAAGGCATGCAGAGCTCCTAATCTGCCATAGCAGTTGTTACCCAGCACACTTTAACAGGAATGGGAATATTTTTGTTTGCTTGCTATTTGCTTAAATAATTGTCCCCAAGCTTCTCTGCCTCAACAACTTCTTCAAAGGAAAAACAGCCCAGTGAGAGCAGCAAAGTGATTTTGTTCAAGGAAAAACTCCCTACATTTGCACACAGAAATAGAGCCAAGTTGTGTCGAAGAGCTTCAAGACCTATAAAGTGTCGACTTGTACCTGAAAAGTGGCAAATTTCTATAGCTGAAACATGAATTCCAAAACCAGAACTGGAATTAAAGCAGGCAATGATTTCCAGGAGGCAAAGCAGAACAATCCACAGGTGGGTTTAGGTGCTTCCTCAGTGGTGAGGGGGACATCCATTTCCCCTCCATGACTGCAAACCCTCAGAAACAGCAGCCCTTGGACACCCTGAATGTGGAGCAACTCCAACATCAGCCATTTATCCCCCCAACAAAAAAAAAAACCAATTGAGAAATAGTGCTTGACAACGGATAAGATGGAAAAANTTGAATGTGGAGCAGCTCTAACATCAGTCATTTATTTCCCCAACAAAAATAAACAATTGAGAAATACTGCTTGACAAGCGAGGAGAGCAGGACACACCTTCCTTNAATAGCTCTTCCGCAGCTCCAAGTCATCCCTTCCAAGCCCAGGGGGAAGAACGCAGTGCCCCACGGAGAGGCAGGAGAGCAGGACACACCTTCCTTAAACACCCACTGCCAAGGGGTCCCTGCATGGACCCTGCAGCCTCCTGACAGCCTCCACATAAATCTGGGTCTAAAAAACCCAAGCCAGCAGCAAAGCCAAGTCAAAATGACAATGAGCAGGCTTGTAGAGATAAACTTCATGATAAAAATTAAGTGTCAGTATTAAAGTAATAGTAGAAAAGCCAATACTTTAATAAGAACTGAAAGACTTAGTACTTAATGTGACAAATGCTGTATTTTGAGAGGATTCTGGCTGGTTTTATAACAAGTAGATGACCACAATCTTGACTGTAGCCACAGGTCTGGCTGAACTGATATTACTAAAAATCTGTTCTTCCTCCAATCAACACGTAACACTGAAATTGGTACCCATGGCCAGAAGTTAACTAAATTTGAATTCTCCGAGGGCCTGTTAGAAGTATTATTTTTCCCACCAGGTCTTTAGGCCTTTCTAAACTCAAATTTATCTGCAGCGAAGGTGGCTGGTGGCTCACAGCTCTGCGATGGCGAGGGACCAGCGAGCAGTGTTCAAACGCCCAGTTAACCTTGCACACATCTTGATATTCATAGTTTTCTTTGACTAAAATACACAGTTTCACATTAATTTAAGGATTACCTTTGATAACCCGGCCAAGCTGCAGTGTTTGAGTGCCACTTAACGTGGTGTTTAATCAGGAAAACGACTGCGGCACTGCCCGATTAGGCTGCCTCCACTGCTGCCTGCTCGATTTTCCCCCATAATTGCAGGATATACTTTATTGTGACAGGGGCCCGAGCAGTGGAATTCCAATATGCTATCCATCAGCCTCTCCATTATTGGATTAGCTGGATGTGGCATCATTACCGCTGCACTTTCATGCCTATCATTGATCGTGGCGTTCCTTCTATTTTACAATTAATGCAAGTCAGCTGGATTGATCAATCTTCTGATGAGTTTGAGCCACAGTCAATATATTCTTATGGCTCTGTGCTACTGATCTGTATGTTTTATAGCTGTGCCTAAGGATTTGTCATTCTGGCTACACATTTTCTTGGTGGTTTTTTTTTCTTTAGATACTTCTGCTCCCACCTTGCTGCCTAAACCACAAAGTGTTTATGAATGACTCACGTCGCACGAAAAAAAGAGAGGGGGCAAGAAAGTAACTAAATTCATCACTGGAAAGAATTTTCTTTAAAAAAAAATTAAATAAATCACACTCTTGGGTTGGCTCGGTAACAGCCAGTCTGAAAGCTGAATGCTGCTTCAAAAACACTGAGCTTCCCAGGAATTGCAGGGATTTCATACCACTGCAAGTATTTTTCATTGCTTGCTTAGACTGACAGCAGGTGTGTGAGATGTGGAAATATGCCAACAACTCGATTGCTAATATTTTTCTAACATGTTGATAGCTCTAATCATTTTTGAAACCTTACTCTTCTTTCAGAGGGTAAAGAAGTGTGCAGGAAAATCTCTCTTCACAGTGAGAGGGAAAATGAAACGATGGGGCATTAGGAGAAACAGTGAACCACAATATTTGCTTAACACCACTCTTCTGTTACCCCGTGTCACAAACATTGCTATCCATATTTGAAATATTTCTTTATAGAGGAGAAGAGAGTTACTGTCATTTTCTAATAAAACAGACTATACACAAAAGTGCAATAATGTACTTCTGAATATTCTTTGTAAATGTGTCTTTTCTCTGCCGACTACAGAATGTACTCAGATCAATGCCTGTACATTTTAATGACAGTAAAAATAATATGTGATTGAAAAACAAAACAAAAACAAACCAGAAATTAAAAACCCAAACAAAAAAAGTCACCAAACACAAACCAAACTAAACCAACCTGGAACTTGAAAGAGCAGTGTTAATGCTGGTTCACTATTACAGTTCCATTTCCATTCATCTACATCCCAGCCTGATCTCTATTATAAGATGCCTCAATTAAAAAAAGATGCCAAATTTAAATATAAGAAAATGAACTGAAAGTTGGAAAAAGAGTAAAGAATGTTAATGAATACATTCAAATTAGAGTCTGGACTTTCTGGACTGGTTTGCACACACAATGCCCTCATTAAATGAAAAATAATTGCTTTTATTCATCACTCTTTTGCCAAAGCCAGGACTGGTGAGAACTACAAGGTATTAGCAGTGACAATTACACTGGGATTTTCTGACAGTGAAACCACATTTTTGAATACCTTGTTTTGTCTTGAGGAATCTAAATTTATGAATAAAAGCCACTTATAACTTAAGTCTTTTTAGAGTGTCTTCCAATTCAAAAAAACAAAACAACCTCTGAACCATTTTTTCTGTAAGCCCTGAAAATACCATCAACACAAGAAGAAAAAGAACCACAGTGCCTGACAGGTGGAAATGCTCTGTTAAATATAAAATGAGTTTTATTCAAAGCAAGTAATATGTTCCCTCAAACATCCTGCCTTTGAAGAAAGCAGGCAGTTCAGATTATCCATACATTATTCAGTCCCGCTGAAAGGGCTCTACCTAAACAATTTTCCATTACATTCTTAGGAAATTTGGAATATGAAAGACAGAACTTGTGCCTTAAACAGGGATGATATAATACAGCATTGAGCTGTTACAGAGCTTCCAAAAGCACTCTGAAAACGAAGGAGCAATCCTTTCCCATCAGTGCCAGGCAGGCAAGGATCACTGCTGGTTTTCTCCATCAGGAATAACACGAACTAAGAAACATGCCAAATCATCTGAAGTCTATTTAAGTCTTAAATTAGTTCATGAATCTATATTTAGGCTGCCCACATATATGGCCTGGATTTAGGAATGCAGAGCACAGCAAATCTCAGCAAGTCACTGTACCTAAAAGTGCTTACATCTTTCAAGAATCAGGACATTATATTTAGATGCCTAATTATGGGTGCAAGATTTGAACAAACTTAGCCTAGAGAATTTTAGCCTAGATAAGTGCATATTACATCACAAAGGTTTTGAAGTTGCTTTGAGGCATGATACACTGTGGCAGAGAGCTCATATTCATGTAAAAGTGTAAAAAAACTCCCACCTGATAATTATAAATATATTACAATTTAATGTGTTGGGTGCTTATTGAGGAAAAAAACCCTATTTTACTTCTACTAAAAAGACTACAGTATTTATAGCTGCAAAAGGAAAAAAAAAAATCACATTCTATTTAATCCTATTACTAGAAGATTTACACTAAGCACAGAAACTTTTCTGTTTCAGAAAAGTTGGCAATGAGATATCAAATTAAGACAACCCTAAAAAAAGAGTAATAATTGTGCTGAGTGTGCAAATAGTTTTTAATATCTCAGATTTTCTGGATTTTATTTTACATCACACTATATTTCAAAGGATATTGGAGAGAGATCCCAAATCTTGCAACTAAAAAGATTAATAATGGATTTTTAAATTGTAACTACAAGTCCATTCTTAGAGGAAAATATGCTAATTTTTTTTTTGTATTTTCAAGAGGGAATTATCTGCTTTTTTTTTTTTCCCTACATAGTCACCAAATGACTCAGACTGCATGGCAAAAACTAAAATGTTTTGGTTCTGGCATTGGTGTAGCCTCATCAGAGTTTCAAACAGAATATTCTGCTTTTCTGAACTAATTCCCTTCCTAAGAAATGATGGCTACACTTTGGCCTGTTGGTACTGCAGAGATCCCTCCAGGTTTGCTTCCACAGCAAAGCTCAACTTGATAAAACTCTCTGTGGGCACAAGGGGAGGCTGAGCTCACTGGGGGTCAGGTGGGCTGGAAAAACAGAGCAGGAATGCAAAACTCCTGTGTCTTTCCCTGGTGCCGTCTGTGTTTACGTGGATCACCTCTGCAAATGTGTTTATGCTTTCAGGAACATGAGAGGAAAAAAAGAAATCCACCCAGAAATACTCAATTTTTAACCTTGCTGTGATTTACCACGTTTGGGATGTGTTTGCCCAGTTAACCACGTTGCAGTCTTTGCAGTAAAACAGGGAAGGGCATCAGGAATTTAGATGGATGGGAATTCAAAGTAATTTCCAGGAAAACACTTCATGGGCATACAAATTAAAATTCCATCCTCAATTGCTCTATCTGTGAAAACCCCAAACAACAAACATTTCACGTAGCCATAAATCTTTATTTGTCTTTTACAGTAAAATGAATGAAACATCTATTTTTCGTTTCAAAAATTTTATGGAAATCACAGGCAAAGAACACTGCAGGCATCATATACAAAAGCCTCCCTGAGCCTAATCTTGTGGATTTTTAGTTCTTGCATAGGAAAAAGGCATAGTGAGAATGCACACACAGGCAGGCAGTGAGGCACAGGCAGCTTAGGTATCAGGATACACACACTCACCTTCTGCTTCTACCTCCTCAAATAAGTGTTCATTACTTTTTCAAAGGAAATGACAAGTAATTTATGAGGTAATACACATAAATGCTCCAAGCACGAGAAAACACAGCTTTCAAATAACGCAAAGAAACTTATGTCTCTGAGGACTTTAAAGGTATTGCCAGGTTCTCTGGTGCAGAGGTATAGTATAAATACTATAAAATGCAGTAGAAAGTGTTAAGCAACACATACTTCCTGCTGAATTATAGATGTAATCAAAATGAGCAAATACACAGCATCACTCTTCACCATGCTTGTCTTCCTAGAGAATTTAAGCTGAAGCTCCAGCTTTTGTGTTCCCTGGGTTTTATGCCCTCTCCATTGTTTACCTAAGAGATTCTGAGCTTCATAACGTGTCATAGCACATCATAAAAAAGGTATAAACCTGGACATTTCTCTTGAAAGTCATATATCAAGTTTCCACCAACACCAGCCCCAGGAATTGATTTTGATTCCAGCTTATATGTATATTTCATTGCTTCTGTTTCAACATCGTTTTAAATATTTACTTAGCATCTTTCTAAAGACAGAGCCGGTGTCATTAAATCAGAAAGCAGAATTCTGTTATGGAAATTGTAATCATTACAGCTTGACCTAAAACTGCTAATGCAGGCTTTTCTGTCGTCTAATTTTGCAGACAGAGAAGCAGTTTCCTGTAGCTCACTGATCCTGACAATACCCTTAGACCAATTCCCGTGGTCCCCTCATCATGGGCAGATATCATTTCAACAGATGTCAAGAACAGCTAAGTGCACTTAGGCCTATTTGTTAAATTCCTAGGGGGAGGTAGATTGGCGAAATTCATCCTGTAATTAAACCGCATATTTCTTTCAAGCTGCCTCTTCCCTCTCCCCTTCATAATCCCTCTGCCTTGCATCAAATCATTCAGGCACTTATTGGCCACAATCAATACAATATGAGATCCATTAATTTAGTCCCTGGGAGGGTTGCTGGGAACAGGCAGCGCTGCTCTGCCAGCATTCCCAGGCGTTCCTGCCAGCCCAGCGCAGCCACGGAGCACCTGGAGCGGGTTCATGGCAGCTCTGGGCTGCAGCCAAACCCACGGGCATGGATGGGGAGGGGAAGCACTGAGTGCATCACCTGATGCATCACCTAATGCATCACCTAATGCACTGGTACCAGCGCTGCCCAGCCCAGTCCCTGCAAGCAGAACCACAGCGATGGAACCCCAGCTCTCCGTGTGCCTCACTGCACACAGGGAAATTAGGGATGGAGAGAAACGTTAACAGGAGTTGTCACTGACAGAGATGGACTTCAAACAACTTTCACTTACATCTTCTCTTGATGCCTTAGGTTTTAACTTTTCTCTGTTCCCAGCCCTGCAGTGCCCAGTGTAACTCTGCAGCTCCCTGGAGCTCGTTCAGTGCTGTTCTCTCATGCTCACACTGACATAACAAAGCCTCTCCAGCTCGCTCTCCAAGGACACCCAGACCCTCCTGGGCCCAACAACTGCAAACCTTCATCTTGGGGACAGGGGGGCAAGCTTGGGCAAATTCCATCCTTGCCTGCCTTCTGCTTGGGCAATTGATGCTGATATCAAAGTGGGAAGAACTCGGGAGCTGTCATTGTCCATTTTGGGATGCACTGAGGCAGGAGCCTCTGGAGCCCAGAGTGTGACCTCTGAAGGCCTTTCAAATAAATCCCTCCTTTATTCCTGTCTGCTCTCTGTTTCTAGGAAGCCATTTAAGGCATCACTCTCTTGCCTTTTGACTTGCACATCCTCCTCTCACTGAATATGGTTGAATTTGGCTGGGATTTGGTTTTATTCTTATAAATGGATGAAACCATTTAATTTTTTTTAGAAAGAGGATATAAACAGAATTCTAAAATCAGCTTATGTTTCGTTTTTAAGGATATACTGTTGCATTATATATTTATAAGCAAATATATAAACCAAGTCCCTAACATGTAACTGTGAAAGTGAGGACTTAGAAGTGTCAACAAGAAACCACATTAAAGGCTTCATAAATCCCAAGCATGTAAGACGCTGGGAAGCTATAAATATGTACACCAAACAATGTGTCATTTGCAATTAAAATTTTATTTGTACAGAAATGAGGACTAAAATTGGTACACACACACATTACTAATGTGGTAGGCTAACTTGGGAAAGAAAAAAAATAAATTCTAAGGCTTAATTGGATTGTTTTGCTGCAACTGCAAAAACAGAATCTATCAGAAAAACAAAAATTCCATATACTATTATATGTATTTAATTTTTAAAGCAGTGAACTAACTAGAAAGTATTTTTTCCCATTTCATAATGGATACAATTTATAACTTTCAGATTAGAAAATTCTAATTTCAGTGATGTTCTGTTGTCTGTTTGGGCTCATTTTCTGAGACAGCACGAGGAAAACTGCCATGTTGGGGAGTGTTTGGAGTTTGTCCAGAGCCTGAGGAGGCTGGAGAGAGGAGAGGACAGAGCTGTGGGACAGCCCGAGCAGACTCAGCAGCACAGACGTGTCTGCCATGGCCTTGGCTGGATGCACTCGTTAATTGAAATTCCTAATCATTTTCCCCACCTTTCACTCCTGCTCCTAATGTGCTTCCAGATTATTGAAGATTTTAAAGGACCACACCCTTTACTTCCTTTTTCATTTCTATAGTATTTTTGGGGGTGTTTAGGGGTGAGAGTGATTGCTTTATTATCTAAATTGAGTGGGAAGAACAGTGTTAGTTCATAGGTTCTCAACAGACCTGTAACAAATTATGGTTAAAACAATCACAATACATCTTTTCAGCTGTGGGGGTAAAGAAAAGACTTAAAGGTACCACGAGGTCATCACTCTGTACTGCAGAAAAACTGGTAAAATCTAGGGGAAAAAAAAACCAAACACTATAAGTATTTTAAGGGATTTGCATTCCTTTACAGCGCATTTTTTCTCTTTGACTAAAGGTACTTTCTAGTTGAAATTGGTAACATCAATTACAGTTTCAGCACTAAAAAAAATTGGGCAAAACCACAACCATTCATTTTATAACCAATAACCCTTCAAGTTTACAAGGTTAACTTGAGTGCAGTCTCATCCTTCTAATTGGAGAAGAAAGCCCAAACCATTGCCATTTATACTGTGCCTGTTTCACTAACTCAGAGCCAGTTCTCAGAAATTAATGTTGGGCTTTGCACCTTTTCGTTTTCAGGACAAGTTTAACCTGACTATTTTTACCTTTCAACTCCACAACCTCCTAAGGGACTCAGCACCTTCTTGACTCACCTGCACTTGCTCAGATACTGCAGCCACTGATAATCCCCACTGAGGCTCAATTGTTTATTTTTTTGGGGGGGTGACACTGTTTGAAAGGCATTATCTACTCCCCATTCATCTCTAATAAACAGAGAATTTCACAAATATGAGTCTCATAAGTGCTCTTTACTGTCCCATCAGATCAGGAAGGAGCCTTCTGATTTCTTAAAAATTTGTAGGAAAGAAAAACCTCTCTTGCTAAAAATACCCAACATAACAAAAACAAACAAAAAAAAACCCAAAACCAAAACAAAACAAAAAACCCAAAACAAAGAAACAAACAAACCAAACCAAAAACCACCTGCTGAAAAAAAGGAATGCATACTTTCAGTAGAAAAACATACTGCCTTAACCTCACACCCCTGGGAGCTACAATTAAGCACTCTAGAAATTAAAAAATTATTAGGAAAAATATGTTATCATCCAGGTAAATACTTTTATTATACTTTAATTCATTAGAAATATTTCTAAACTCTCCCTGGGGAAAGAGTACAGTTTAAAATTGCTTACATCTTTCTTAAAAGCTGGCTGAAGTAATCTTTCCTGTTTCATCTTTTATAATCTTATTTTAAAGTTTGTAAAAACTGCTGACTTGGTACTGCAAAAAGGATAATTATGCCAAATATCTTTTTTTTTTTTTTTTCATTATTTTTCTAGGTATGTCTAATTGCTGTCTGCCCTTTTCCATTTTACTTCTGGATGTCATGGAGATTTGCAAACCAAAAAAACAACAAAAGAAAAAGAGCCAACACAAGAAAACCCACACTGGATACACCTGCTTAATGATGGTAATTAGGTTACCACTAATTCCTAGAGCTGTCACTGTAGGCTGGGCAGGTAAACAACAAAGGCAGGTAGCTTCAGATCAAAAATAATTAGTCTGAGGATTTTTTTTTTAATATTACTTTGAGGACAACAGCTTCATTCCATCTGTCTGTTTTTTCCCCCAGGTAGCCATTTCATAATTACAGGAGGACTGACTGAGATAATGCCTCCATTTGAAGGAAACGTCTGCTTTCACATTTCCACTCTCTGAACTCCTAATTTTAGATTCCCCCAATCTGTAGGAGGGCAGAGGAGGAATCAGCATTCCCCCAAGTGCTCTCCCAGCCACAGCAGTTTGGGGGTTTGAAACTTCTTGGGACATTTTTTGTGTTTGTTTACTCTTTCCTGATGGATTTCTTTGCTGTTGAATTCCCTTGGACACAAGTAAAGATTTAGAATCTTAAACATCCTGATGCAAAACCTACATGTGGCATCTGTAAGATGCTTATTAAGGTGTTTTACACTAAAAATATGTACAACATGCAAGCAAAAGGAACTAACCCAAACATGGATTCAAAGAGATCTGCCTTAGCAGTACTTTACTTTGCCATTTATTTTATTTTAACGTGTTACTTCTGGTAACATTTCTCATAAACGAGGACACTTATTCCCCAAAAATTGCCTTAGAACTATAAAAAAAACCCACAAAATTAAGTCATAGCATGCGAAGTTTCAGTCATTATCAACTTTAAAGTCATTATTATGCATAACTATTCCAGTAGAGCAGCACGGACGGAATGAAAGAAATTTTGTCTCAAACTAAGATAGGTGGCCAGGAAATGTAATAGTTACTTAGAAAAAGAAGTAAATAATAATAAAAAAATATATATTGCAAAACACTGAAGTGACACATGGTAAAAATAGCAAAAGTATTTAGAAATGCAAGAGTTTTCGGCAAACTCTTTATTTTATTTCAATTACCTTCCCTTCCACCTACAATCAGGTATAACAACAGCTTGGCTCTTTACAATAATTACATTCTAACTGTGTGATTGCAATAGCCTGAAGGCTCAGATTTGGTAGCGCCTACAGATTATTCTATTTTATAAGTATTATTAAAAGCAAATGAAGGAAAACTAGAAGAATAAGATTAGCATTATATATAAAAAAAAACACCACTGCACTAGAATACCCCATTAGGAAAATAAATAGTTTTCTCCTTAAAACAAGAAAGTATGAAGTAAAGAAAGTTCCATTTCAGACTCCTAAAGAGGACGCATTTTGTACTATTTATTTTTATTCTAACATTGCATTTCATTATAAAGGTGGAGAACATGCTGTCCATTCACTGCCTTTTTGTGAAAACTGCTCAGACCTTTTGTGTTGATAGAAATCGTGGCTTTCTTCCACAAGGAGAAAGCAGAAATGCTCGTGCCTGTAAATGCAGGCCCTCTGCACAGGGCAGCAGCAGGACAGACACACAGACTTCACTGGGAACCCTTGCAGCTGCCAGAGACACCAACCAGGCTTGGTGCCCTGCTTATAAATGATCTCCATTCCCTTCATTTCAATAAAGCCTTTTTCCCTCCTCAGAGTCCTTAAAGCCCCTGCTGTTTGATGTCAGATTGTGCCCTCCTTTCACTTTCTGACACCAGCCTCCTTTCTTTACACTCTTCCATAACCACTCTGCTCCCCTCTGGATCTGCAGTTCTCTGGCACTTCTGTGTAAAATAATCTCCTTTAACTGGATGCAGATTACAATCATACCCAGGAGCTTCCCAGTGGCAGCTCCCAGTCTGCCCTCCCAAGCCATCCATCTCTTTAAGGAAATGGGGTTGGCAAAGCCCTCTAATGAATGTTTTGCAAGGCAAAGCTTAAAAGCCAGTTCTTCATGCTCATGCTCACCCAATCTCTAACCCACTTTCTGGGCTGAAAACCGATAATAATTCCTGTTGTAATTGCCCTCATTATCTCTGTCAGCTTCTTGTCTGCCATCAGCTCTTTCTAGGGACTCTAAGAGTTGCCTGTCCTTACTTTCCCACTCTTTTCCATACATATCTTATCTCTGGCCATTTATCACCACCTCCCAAGACAGTTTCATATGACTCATGGGGTCAGCTCTCTAATGTAGACATTTGGAATTAAATCTTGTCTTCATCAAGTCTCTTCTTGGATATCTAACAACAGCTTCAAGTTCAAAGTAGAACTTTATTTCTCCTATTGTCCATCAGCTTCCAGGCACTCCTTTCTCAACTTCCCATGGATTCATCATCTTGAGCTCATGGAAAATCTTGCAGATTTTTTCTGTGTAAAATCTCTAAGATCTAGCACTTCATATCCATCTAGAGAACTTAAATTCTCACTTCATCACACCACTTTACTTTTTTTTTTTTTTTTCCATCTTGGCTCCACTTATAACCTTTCAGATTGCTGCTGCCAGAGCAACTTTGTGAAATTGTTGTTCAGACCATTTCAGCCACCTTTTTTCATCATCCCTCTCTATCCCATAAGACAGTCCTACCTCTTTCCATCTCTTTCATTAACAGAAGTAGCAGGATGGCACCTCTGTAAACTAAAGTATTCCTTATTCTTTAGAAAGTGATACAACACTTTATAAGGGATATGACTGAAGTTATGGAGAAAGGTTATAGTAGAGCCAAAGTGCATCTTTTTTAACATCTAGAAAACAATGCAAGATTCCACAGTTCATCATCGATCTGTCTCTTCCCACCCTGTCCTGACATTTGCACTTCTCTTTTCACAGAATCACAGAATTAACTAGATTGGAAAAGACCTTTGAGATCATCAAGTCCAACCTTTTCTCTTCTTATTTCCTATTCTTAAATTCTTGAAATGGTTCAGGCTCCCCTCTCCATAGCTGAAAACATGACACCAATTAATTTGCTTGCAATGCTGAGATTTTGGGGAAGATGGGGAAAAAAGTTCAAAGGTATTACACTCTAAAAGCTTTAAATGGTACAGTCAGGATCGTTTGTATCATTTTTGTTGACTCTTATCCCTTCTGTAATGTATTGTTTTGTCAGCTTCTAAATTACTGATTTTAATCCATCACGCCAGGCAGGCCCACAATCAATTGAAAGGTACAAGAGAAAAAAGGTAGCTCTTAATCATTATTAGTTCTTTGTTCAAAAGAGCTCTACTTTAACTTTTGATCTATGTACTTCAGACAATGCAAAATCCATTCGTTTGAGTTTAATCTTAATCAGTGCTTTGTCTGGTAATTAGCCAAGCAGGATGACAGCATTCTGGGGTAAGTTCTAATGGGTCTCACAAAAGGGAGTAAGATCACCTCACTCAGGGTGATGTTTCAGTGTTATTTTAGAACACAAAGTAACTACAAATACGTGCAAAGCATGCACAGAATACACTACACATCCTACTTTTTCTCTCAAGACAAACATATATGGAATATTTATTTATATGGAAAAAATAATAGAAAACTTTTTTTTTGGCCATGTCTCCTACCTGAGCTGCTGAGTAACTCATAACCTGCAGAGCTAACAATACATCAAACAAATCTCTTGATGTACAAACATCAGCCACTACTTTTAAGAGAAGTGAAAAACTCAAAGTGTATAAGCTCACGTAGCATACAGTAGATTTTTGAATGAGGGAAAGGGTTCTCCAGCCAAATGGAACCAGCTTTGGAGACACCCTGGTGCATTTTGCTGCCGTGACTTTTCTTGGCTGACATCTCTGCTCCAGTTCTCAGACACAAAAACCCATTTGACCCCAATCTTGACAGCAAGAGCCTTTCAGCCAGGGCCTGATTCACCTGAACACCCCAAAACCACCAGGAAAAAGCTCAGTCTGTGTGGGCAGTGGTGGAATCAGGAGCCTGTGATGGAAAGGAGTTTGATTGTTGTGCTTTGATTTTGAATTATTTCAATGCTAAACCTACACCTCTCCCCTAAGGGCGGGATATTGCTTTCCTGGGTTTAGGGATTTTGTCAGCCCTGCTCAGGCTAGGACACCCAGATTAAACAGTCTACAGCTCATCCACCAACTCCCAGTAAAACTCCTCTTCCTTACCTTCAAAAATTAACAACACACATGGAACCTCTGCCCGGAGCTGATGTTCAGTTTACGACAAAGCCTGGCTTGCTCTGAGTTCTCTCAGCACAACAAAACTTTGTTAAGAAAACTTAAACTTTGGGGCCAAAATGGAACCCTAATAAAGCCAGTGGCAGTTTCCCAGGATTACGTGGTTCAAAGATTCACTGCCAGCTGCCTCCTGCTGCTCACTTCCACTTAATGACAGTGTTCCCTGCAATGTCTTTGGGAGAATAAACTCATTTTATGGCTAACAAAGGGAGGATTTTTAAAAACATGACTGTATTATTGTAAAATTGTACTAGTATCAGAGAGTAAAGAAAAAGTAATTTTAAAGTTATACCACTACTTTAAATTCTTCTCTGTCACTGTGTACTACTTGCTTATGTTTCATATCTCAAGGTGTAGCAAAAAGCAGTACTTGAAAACAGGGTTGAACACCTGCAGGATGTGACTTTATAGCATTAGCCCTGATTATAAACATAAAGGTAAGTGATGCATTGTAATAGAATCATCTTATGGCCCAGGCTAAGACTGTAAAATATAAAGCTTCATACTGTGCTCACCGTGTTCAGTTAAAAGCAGAAAAAAATGGTGTTGCATTTTCCCCATCCTCAGCAGAACTGCCATCCCTTCTCACAGGGTTTTCTAATCCTTTCTGGCACCTGAGGCATCTGAACAGTTGGTGGGAAGAAGTGAAACTGTGACGAAGTGAGTCTCATTTCAGATTTACAGTCCAATCACTCACAAAACCTGCCAATTCACTTTATGGCATGTACTGTGAAAATTCATTATTTAATATGAGCCTAAAAAATCTATTGGTGCACTACACTAGCTTGACTTTGAATTATAAAAGAACTAGTAACTCAGTATGTGGTGTCTTTAAGCTTGTAGTGAGATAGACCAGCATACACTTAAAACATCCTTTGTATGTTCCACTCAAGCACAGCATTTGTTCAGCCAACAGACTGCTCTATTTTAATATTATTTTCTGTGTATTTGCATCTAACTGCTATATATGCATAACTCTAGGTACTTATGCACGTGTTAGTTGCTAGGAAAAAAGTGCACCAATAAATGACCAGTCTAGGTTAGAAATCATTTTGATTTCAGACATTTTCATTTAAAAAAATAATGAAAGATATTTTAACCCACTAGTTTTCATATAATGGAAATAATAGCTACTTAAACCAGGTTAAGTCACTAAATACCTTTTTTTATTTTATAGCCACATGACTTAGAGAAAGAAAAATACACTTTGGGGCCTGTGGACTGCATAATCATGACTATGTCAGGTTGTACTGATGCTACATTAGACCTCCCAACTCCTCACTGTCCTCCCCAGTCTGGCTTGGGTCTGAAAAAGGCAATTTCTCCATCCTACAGACCTGTCAAACGCTAAGACAATAACTGAGAAAAAAACCAAAAAAATTAACTTGCACAAAAAGAAAACACCAGGATGTCTCAGGGCGTTTTCACTTGTGCCCAGCCCTGTTCACTCACGCTGCAGAATAAAAAACTGCAACATCTCGGTGTCTCTGAAAAGCACAATAAAGCGAGCAGGAGCTGGGCCATTCATCTTTGTTAACAGCAACAGCAGTGGGCTTGGACCACACCACATCCACACCTCCCTGTGCTGCTGCTGCTGCTCTCAGAGCTCACCTGGGCAGGCTGCACCTCTCTGCTCCTCTCTGCTCCAGGGAAACTGCAGCACGACTCTGTGCTTTACAGAATGCCAAACAGCAGCAGTTACACACTGAGATGGGTTGACTAACGACTTCATTTACAGCTGATGACTGCTTTAGAGTTACACTATTTTTTTTTTATTATACTTTTATGCTACAAACATATACAATTAAAAAAAAATTTGCAGTTATTTATCCTAACAAAATTAAAACACGCGAAACAATCTCAGATGGGCCATAAGTTGTGTAAGTTTTTTTTCTTTTCCTCCTTTATGTCTAATTCATTCTCTTTAATTCCTTACTTCTTATAGCAGCAGTTTGATATAATAAACCATAGTTTGTAAAAGCCATTAAGAGGAAGCTTGCTAGTAGCAATCCTATTAAGTTACCTCATCAAGTGATGTGCTGTAATGTTCTCACATCAACTTTCTTCAGCTTTTCATTGCAGCATTTATAGGTGGCTGAGATTCCTAAAGTCTAAAAGTGTTTATTGAAATTATGAGCAAAAATATCTTAATGGAGCATGGAAGGGTAGAAGCAATGTAAAAAATCAAGTCCAATTACAAAAGTATTTTTGAAAAATCGGTTAATGCCAACAATATTGTAACAGCATTAATTAAAAGAAGGGTAATTCTCACGGTTCAGAATGAGGATGCCCTGTCTCAATTCTGTTAGCTCATTTTTGCAAAGGTAAATTGATATTCCCTCCCCTGGCATCCACACTGTGATGTTCTCCTCCACACTCCCTCTGAGCAGAGGGGAGTCAGTGGATGCTTCCCCCTGGCAATTACAAACTCAAACCTAGCACACTTTGCCATGTTCATCACAGTTATCACCTGATTTTGAGTTCCAAACAACCCAAGTGTAAAATGCTGAGAAGAGACATTCACCCAAAAGCCAAATACAAAATAAAGGGAGGTATATCAGGCAACATCTTATTTCTTCTTAAACATACATATGGTTAATAGTTATACAGCTACTCTACTTCCTAAGCCAGGATCAAGTTTGCTTAATAAAATATGCTTGGCCTATTGAATTATGACATTTCTAATTACAATGAGTATGGAATGATTAATAGAAACTGAATAGAAAATTTTTCTTTTCTAACCATCTTCTCAAAAATCAAGTTGCAGTACTCTTTCAGCATTCCATTATTTTCAGCTGGGTTATACACCAACCTTTATTAATATTTCTCTTTCAATATCTTTCAGGATACACATTTTTCTTCTATTCGGCAAGTATCCAATACTTTTGGTTCATAATAAATAAAGCCACAGCACATTACTTCTTGCACATTACTTTTCTACAAATCCCAATGCTTTGTTTTACTTCTCTATCAAATTTCAAATATTTTGACGCTTGAAGGTTTATTTTTTTCTTTCCATCACAGTCAGGGGTTTTAAGATGAAGCAATCCAATTGCCAGAGTTCCTTGTCAGGTAAAGGTAAGATGTCCACAAAGACATAAACTGCAAGACAATTATAGTGATAGTTTGCCTGCTCCTGTAACCAAGCTCAAGTTTTACCCTTCAAAACCCAAAGAACTGGATGCTATTAAAGGACTACCAAAGCACCATCAGACTCCCCAAGAAAGGGGGAGAGCAGGGCTCCTGCAGATGGCTGTCACAAAAACTGCAGCTTGCTTGTGAAGCAGAGGGAACGAGGGCTGGGATCCAATGCACACACCATACCTGGAGAGTGGAGCTCACACAAACAGCTCAAACCAATCCTACGCTCATTTGTTAGCTTCAATTACCTCTCCTGATTTAATAAGCCATGGCTGTACCCATGTAGAGTGAAAAAACAGCAACAGAGGGAAAGAGGAGTTTGCAAGGGAATTCATGTCTTGTTCCTTTTTCCATTTACAGTTGTACCTGTTGAACAATTCTACTTGTCATTCTTCCAAGAATGAAGATTGACCTTTTACTTGGAATAAGGAATCTTCCTCCTCCCCATTTTACAGTTTATGTCTTCTCTTATATTCTTATGGAAGAAGAATGGTTAACTCCACTAATGGATAACTCCACTAATAAAGAATTGGAGACTTGAGTTCCATTGGCAACCTTCAACAAGTCCCTCCTTGCTCTACCTCGTTTAATGAAAATGCACATCAGAAGCAGCAGGGCCAAATAAAGTTCTCATAAAAGCAAGTATGGAAGAGGAAATAATTGTTCTGCTCAAAGACACAAGAGATGGGAAAGATGAGAAAATTACTGACTCATTGGGGAAAGCAAGGAGACAATGTCTGGTTCACTTTTTCCTGACATTACATTTTGCAGGATATGCTCTGCTCACCCTCACCGTGCTGCTCTGGCTTCTCCCCACTGGGCCTACATTTCTCAAGCACAACACTCTGGGACAACCTTAACTTTCCCTCAAGGTTTCCTAGCTGAAGTTGACACAGCTTCTTTTTTGCACAATGAAAGATCATTTAGAGAACTGTACAAAAGCTTTTTTTTTAAAATAAAATCCACAGGTGCCAGTTTGAATTCAGGTTTTGCTAATCCAGGCTATGCAAATTTTGATTTTTGTTTGGGGCACTCCCATCCAGCATCCATCCAGTTTCACACAGGTGTAGGGTCCCCACCACTGGAAGGGATGCCAGACTTACTCCTCGTTGCTGTTCCTCTTTTTATTCTCTCTTATTAAACCAGCCACTTTATTAAGCCATTGCTTTTCGGACCTCTCTTGCTGAGATCCAGAAGGAACACCTCACCACGTCTCTCCCCCTCCTTGCAGAACAGGGCCCAGCTGGACTGCAGATGAACGTGTAGCTCCAGCCCTCAGGGGATTCTGCACACACAGAATTCACTGCTCTGCAGGACTGACATGAGTGTTTCTACTTCAACACCTTCTCATTGTGTTTATATTTAATTGACCAGTGAAGTAATTACTTCCTCCAGAAAGAAATCAATTTAGTTTCCTGTATTTTCCTCACTTTCTTTTGTTGCAGCCGGTGCAATACAGATGGCCAATGTTGTTTCTAATTCTTCCTGCTCAGTTCCTCGGGTCTACAAAGAAGGTATTTCTTGTCCAGATGCAGTTCCTGTTTCCCATGTTACATGCCCCATCAGTTAGTTGTGTTTCTGCTGCCTACTTCTCCGTGTTATTGGACTGAGGAAACAATATTTTTCCCACATTGATTCCTGTTCAGTATTAATAGCCTATTTCAAAGGGAAATGTTTAAAATCCAAAAGCAGCACTCCATGCAAGCTTATCTTCTCACAAATATCACATAATTATTAGCAGCATATGGTATTGCTTTCAGTAAGAACATTCCTTCCTTTGTCCATCCCTTACAAGCCTGGAAATGTTTCTTGTGTCCCCAGCCCAAGTAATCCACAACACAAAAATGCTGCAAAATTCTTTTTTAACTCTAATGCTTTCACAAGGGCATACCTTACTATGTTTTATAAACCTACTTTATTTTATTACATGGATTCATATAAAAACTATAAACCAGGTTTTATATCACTTTCAGCTTTTGACCATTCATCAGTTTTCCATGATAAAGCCCCAGCGAAATCAATATCCTTGTAAAGCCAAGCTGTCAAAAGTTACTAGACTATTTCCAAAGGCAATTCCAATGAGACAGACTACCAGATGTTTTCAATATATTTTATACAAGATTGCATGATAATTTTAGTGGGACCGAAGGAAACAATACAACAGGTAGCGTTTGGAGGTTTGACATTTTAAATAGCCAGCCCAATTGATTTTTACAAGATACCAGAGACAAAAATGCCACTTCTGGAAAATTTATACCCAAACATTCATCCACAGAACTTAAGAGCAATTGTGTTGTCAAGCAGCAAGGAAAGGAGATAGCCTTTAGCAACAAAGTCACATAAAAATGTTCACTACACCCATATGTGTATGAGCATGTCTGTGCTTATACATAAATATATCTAATAATGTGTATTTGATATATACACATGTATAGGTGTATGGAAGCATAGCCACTTCACTGTATTAATTTTGCCCTTCTGCTGATTTACAGTTTTATTTCTTACAGAAGACTGCCAATTATGATTAAAATTCCCCTTATAATTAATTCAAAATTTTATTAAATCCAGCTTTTATAACTTTAAATATAATAATGCCAGCCAAGCCAGGGCAAAGAATATGTCTAGTCATTAATTCTACTTGTATCATTTCTCATTCCTCAAAAAAATGGCAATAAAAGGATCCCTCCTAAGAAATCAGCCTGGCCATGGCCATACTCATCTCCATAATAGCACAATTTCCAATTCACGCCTCATTTTCATTAATGTTTCTAGCCATAAATTTTTAAGCATATGATAAAAAATTTCTGAAGCGGCATAAAACTAACATGAAGAGGGAGTTCATTAGTATGTGACCCTAATTAGAAATTCCATATTAATTTCCCATTTCTACTTGTGCATATCCAACAGCAGCAGGCCGAATATGCTGTGTACCACTTGTACATTTGTTTTAGGAGCTCTTTCTCTTCTCCCTTACTCATTTTTATTTTTAAACAATTTCTATGTTTCCCCTGCTATTGAATAAGTCAACAGACAACTGTATCACAGCAGCACCTTTTGTGTCACAAATTATCCTGGAGAATTGTAAGAAGCTACCAGCCCAATGCTTTATTAATGATACCAGATCATAAAAAGAAAGGGGAAATTGCTGACTCCAACTCTTTTCTAATGTTGGGTGATAAAAATGCTACTTCAGGATTCAGAAGGTTAAGTTCTAATGTGTATTTTGAATAGAGTATGCTGAAATAATTGCCTCATAAAGCAATGCATTGACCAGCCTGCTAATGGCTGTATAGTGCAAAACTCAGCAAAGAGTGCCAAGCTTACTGGAAAAAATGCTGTGGCACTACTTTTGTAGATTTCCATATTAAGTTAACTTTACCCTTTTCCACTTTTTTTTTGTTTTTAATCCTGCCAAAAGAAAACCCTCCCACCTAAACCATTAGTGACCTCCTTTCCACTGCGTGAGGAGCAAATCATTAAAATGCAAATCCCAGAAAAGCAAACACCCAAGCAAACCTGAACACAACAGTAAGAAATCACAATCACATTTCACTCATGTGAACCCAATCACTAATTTTTTTTGTTTGTTTTTCTGCTAGTTTCAGTCTGATATCAAGACAGTAGTCAAACTGAAAGCAAAGCAATAATTGCAATTTAAAACATGGATGGATTCCCAGCTTATAAACTTTTCATTAACAAAAATCTGTCTGATAAAACAGAGTCCTTCCTGACAGTGCACAGGCATCAAAACAGCAGAGAAGTACTTCAAGCCTGTCCCTGTTTATAAGACACTCAAGAAAAATTAAATAAATCAAAAGGAGGCCAACAGACATGTAGAAGCACACAATACTCCACCCACTGTAGCCATAATAAAGAAAAAAAATGACACAAAAACCTCCAGTCAGGTACCACAGAAACCCCAGGCCTGGGTTTGCAGCAGGCCAGGAAGGCTCCACACCTGTGGGTTACAGACCAAGGTGAGTGGGCAGCAGAGGGAGATGCCCAGAGCACACCAGAGTGAAGGAGACAAATGAAAGCTAATATTAGGTAATTATCTGTTGTAATTATCATCACTTGAGAGATGTAAGGTGTCTGCATCCCTGGGTTTTGAGTGAATTAAAAAAAAAAAAAAAAAAGAATTACATATCTGTTTACATCTGCGCTCTTAAGGTAATGTTTTTATCCAGTGACCATTTTATCATCAGTGAAGCTTCCAGCACACAACTCCCACGTTTTCAGCTTCCAGCTCTCCTGCAGTCAGGCAATGGCTTGAGAATGGATTGGGTTTAGTCACTTTGGCTGTAATTCATGAGACACCCTGTGCCCAGAGCACAGCTCAGCTTCCCAGACCCCTCCTTCCCTTCCCAGTGACCTCACAGCTCTGCCATCACCTCCCAGCCTGTCCCTGGGTCACAGCTCTGTTTAATAGAGGCCACCAGACACTGAGGAGAAAAAAAGCTGTAATACCATACAGGATACCCAGAGCTTACATCCTGATGCCAAGAACAGAGGCAATTTTAGGAGAAGCTCTCAGCATTAGCATTTACTGTCCCACAAAAGGCTAATGAAACCTAAATTATCATTTTTGTACTGATTAAAATACAAAGCCATAACCCATACACTTTAACTCTTTCTCCCTGAAATGGGTAGGTAGAGCTTCGAGGTACACTCAAGTGTTTTGGTTTGGACTATTTTCTTTACATCTCTTTGTTTCAGTTTTGTTTTGTTGTTTGTCTGTTTCAGTTTTGTTTTGTTGTTTGTCTCTGTTTTTTTAATGTACCTGAATCCAATGAGTTATCAGTAATTCTGATTTGAGAAACAACAGATGAAAGCACACCATCAAGTTCAATGATAAAACTCCTTTTGATTTCAAAGTTTTTTGTATAACCAGTCAGATACAGTGCTGATAACCACTACAAATATCTATATAAATATATAAATATGAAGCAAAATATACTCTGAGTTTGGATGTGTTACAGCATCAATATAGAGAGGGGTAAGATGATTATCAGAGTGAATGAAAACTTTCTCAGGCTCTCATATTAGTCAAGAAATCCCAAACTATAAAGTTCAATGAAAAATTTCACTGAATAATAGTATACACAAACAGCAGTGTACAGAAATAAACCTACAGTGAAGGTACTAAGTTTTAAAATGTCCTTGGTTTTGTCTCAAGTGACAGATGTGCAATTTTAAAATACAAATCATTCATGAAAAAAACAGTGACATCTCTCTACATTATAAAAACTAATGGATCAGAACACTGATTACTGGAAGAATAAATCAGCTTTTGAGATCTTAAGATGTCATAAACTGAGCATCACACACTGTGGATATGAGATGTATTACCAGAACCATTTGATTGATTTATTGTTAGTTTTGCAATCAGTCTTTTCAACCTTTTTTTAACCTATTATCACTAGTGAACAAATATATTAAAAGCCCTTTGAGTGCACTGTGTATCAATAATTTCATCTTTTTAAAAATGATTTATTGCAAATAGCAATTAAAGATTCAGCTTTATTTTTAAAAGTGTCCCTATACTTTCCTTTAATGAAACCCAAACAGAATAAAAGCAAACCAGAATGGCCTTTCCAGATTGCTGCCTTATATGAAAATTCACAGGCACCTAAAATTCCTGATTCATTTTAAAGGTAAAAATGAAAATTATTTTCAGTATTTCTATCCTCCCCCCCTTCTCCACACACATACATACTATTTTCCCCCTGAGAAATAGTAAAAAAGAACTATTAGTTGCTACTCTAAGTAGCAGTCAAAATCCTGTCAAAAGGCAATTTTGATAGATTGGTATTTGAATAAAAATAAGACAGGCATTGTATTTATATGACAAGTATAGATGCGAGATTAAATGATATTATGAAACTTCAGAATAATTTTTTTACATTATCTCTGTTTGGATCGAGCACATTAAGATGAGACGAGCCAAAGTTAGCTCCAATTCACATAACTTAGCAACAACCTGACCCACTTGAAATTTCTTTTCTAAGACTTGGCTGACTTAGCCAAAGCTAAGGCACACATCTTAATATAATGGGCCAGAACATCAATCAAGGCTTATTTTTACTCCTTCACTGCTATTCTGAGTTCTTTTAGAAACTTATTTCAGTTTAGTTATTCAAATACATGTTTTCATTGAACTCTGCTACTTTTACTCATTTTCTACAAAAACAATGGGAAAAGGATAATCATTGGAAACTTTGGCATTTAGAAAAGGGCTACACTTTAGGACTGATATTTGCTTCTATTATATTTACAACAAATGGCATCTCCATTCCAGCCTAAGGTTTCTTTATGCACATACCTCTGACTCTTCAATTATAGGCTTTCAGCAGAGCTCAGATAAACAACAAGTCAAAGAGCAACCAAAGAGATTGAACCAGATGGATTTGAATGTGAACCTGATACCTCCAGCTGGGTGCCTTAATCACCTCAGCTGCTCTGGGCATTTACTGGGCCCTATGTTTGATCCCTTCAGCCTGCCATCAAAAAATTCAACAGAATAAAAGCATTCCAGCCACATGTAGATGGGTAAGAAGAGGTAGATGAGGTGTAGGTGAAGTATCAGAGTGAAAGTTTAACTGCAGTGAATACTTCACTACATTTATTAAGTCAAATCATGTCCAGGAAGGGATGTTTAGGGATGTTTCCAAGTAGGTATTTCAGGTTACCCTACACAAGGACTCCTCAGCTGCTGGTTGTGTGCTGGTCTCAGGAATCACAGCCCCACACAGTAAGTCAGGCTGGCAGGGACCTCAGGAGACTGCAAGCAGAAACTCCTGATTAAAGCACAGCCATCTGTGAGACCACACCACTGGGTGCAGATGCTCTTTGGAAACCTCCAAGGGGGGAGGTCCCACAGCTTGTTCTGAATCTTAAATACTCCCAGGGAAAAACTTCCAGTTTGAACCTACCTTGTTTTAGCTTGCATTTCTCATCCTCTTGCCACGATACCTCTGTGGAGAGACAGGTTCTGCCCTCTCTGTCTCCTCACAGGTACTCAGGGGCTGCTCTTTGCTTCCCCCACACTCTGCTCTCCAAGCTGACCAAGCCCTGTTCCTTTGGGCTCCCCTCCCAGGCTATACTGCATTCCTGACCATCCAGAGGGACCCTCTGCACCAGCTGTTACCTGATTTTTATTTTTTTCTTTTTAATTCTGAGGGGCTAAAAACCAGAGGCACAGTGAGTGCTGAGTAAGGGGATAATCATTCCCAAAATCCTTTAAAGCAAAGCACCTGGGCTGCCAGGTTTGCCCCTCTCCCACCTGCTTTAATTGCTCCACCTGTTTTTCTCTGGGGACATTAAGGATAGTGCCAGGGCAATCTCTCAAACAAGGGGAACTTGAGGGTCCTGGCTGCTTTGCCAGCAGAATGGCTGACCTGGAAGAAACTTTAAACTAGGAAAGGGAAGGAGGAGAGGCACCAGCAGCCCTGTGGAAGGGGCTGATGAGCAAAGGGAACACAAAAACCAACTGCACAAGGCTCACACAGGGTCTCCTCAAGCACGTCCATGTAAAAGCAAGGGAGTACATGCAAAGCAAAAATTATGGCCAATGTATTGGTAAGGCACAAGGAATCCAGGAGGTTCCTGGATGTGGAGGGCATTGATGAGCAAATTCCTGCTGCTGCAGCCTGGGTGAGGGGTAGAGAGCACTCTCACCAAGGGTGTTGGTGACACTGAACTGGGAGGAGTGGCTGAAATGCCAGAGGGTCATGCTGGCACCCCGAGATTCCAGAAATCCATTGATTTCCTTACTGTGAGGGTGACTGACCACAGGAGCAGTGTGCCCACACTACAAACAGCAGCCAACTCCAGGACAGCCCTGCTTGAGCAGGAGAGGTGCAGATGTTCAACAGCAATCCTAAACCTTGGCCCAGAAATACTCTGCTTTTCTCCTAATTTTCCACAAAAATGCCACATATAAAATGCAGTCATACAATTACGTTATAGGTGTAGTGTGTTCTAAATCAGATTTTTGTTTCTAAGTTATTTTTGTTGAATGCAAAACCTAAACCAGGGCGCTGTGGACAAGATTGTTGGGAATTTCTATAATTTTTTTTTTGCTATATCTTTTCTGTATTTATTTGTCTTATATTCTTTGCATAACCTAGTGTGGAGTGAGTTTATCAGACCAAAACAGGCTAAAGTTGGTGTCCACAATATCATGAATTATACTCCTACCACCTCCTGATTGTGCTGAGTCCTGACTTTATCTCACTGATGTTCATTACTCCGAATTTGGTTCCGGAAATCTGAAGAGTACTGGAATCATTTCACACTTTTGCTTTCAAGAATAAAAGTCTCAAACACAATGCAAGTCACATGGATACAGAGGCCCAAAAAGAAGTTATTTATGCTTTTCCTGGTGGTTATATATATAAGAATTTTGTTTGTAATCTACTTCTCTCATATGGTGCATGACAATTGTAGCATTGTGCAGGGAGAAAAAGCTGAAAAATAGTTGTATAGCAAGAAAAGGAGAGAAAAGAAAACTCATTTCAAGCCACTGCAACTTGAGAGAAAAGTTGAGTTCCCTCTCTCTAAGAGAATCATACTTATTGACTTGGCTTCTGAAAAAAACTTGTCCTGATAAGAACCTGAACATTCCTAACCCCCAGTCATGCAAACAAATCACGGTTCTAACCTGGCATAAAGCTGAAAGCTTCATTCTGTGTCAGTTCTTTTGAGTTATTTATAGCCAAAAGAAACAGGCTCAACTGGAACCTATATTTAGGAAAAGCTGGAAATTTTTAAAAATAGGACCCAGACATGAATTTGCGGTGCCATTAAGCTGCTAGTTCAAAGCGTCTGTGTGACATAGTGACAACTTTTTTCTGGTTGGATATTTATCTTTTGCCTTCTCCCCCCCTCACTCTTTTTTCTTTTTTCCTTTTTTTTTTTTTTTAAACATACATCTTTCTGTATTGCTTCCTCGCTAGCACTGATAGCTGCAGCTAGTTCATAAATTCCACTGCTGCCTGCTGCCATGGGATGTGGCCATGCAGAAAATATTTCATAGGGGAAAGTGTTAGCTAGCTAGAGGCAGTATTGTCGATCATTACTGGGAACTGCAGCTACTGGGATGTGACTGTGTATTCATTTCATGCATTATAACACCTAATATACATGACAAAACGTTGAATATTAAGTTAATTCACAAACTAGAGTAGCTGGTGTTGCTGGAGCTGTACAGAAAACACATGTTATTATTCCTTCTCCTTTTCCAGTGCTTTCTAGCAACTAGAAAATGGTTTGGTTTCCAGATTGCTTAATTTCACCATTTATTTTACCTTGATTTAGTTCATTAAAGTTTGAGCAATGCTTTGATGTCCTTTGCTGGAAGCTGCCAGGCAATTTTACTGTTGTGTCTTTATGCTCCTGCCCCTGTAGAAATCCATGATGACAAAATATGCCCTTAACTGTTTTGGACAGAGCAAAATTTTCAATATATTAGGAGTTAATTTTATTGACACTATTCAGAGAAAAATAAAAAAATATAAAAAAATGTCTACAAATTACTATTATGGTTATTATTAACAACAGGAACCAAAATGTTAAAAGCTAAGAAACATATGAGGCAGATCATGCATTTGTACAGAAAATTCCTATTCTAGGAATTTGAACATACCCACAAACCCAACCAGGTTTATAACCTACTTCAAAGTGGAAAATGCAGCGTGGAGCACACAGAGGAGTTACCTACCTCACAAGAACTCTTTTTTTTTAAAGTTCCTCATTCCAAATTAGGAACAAACAGGTTACCTTGGCCTTAAACAACCCTGCAACAAAACTGAGCAGGAGGAAACTACTACCAGAGGAAAGAAATTAAATTCTTTTCTCCTGCCACGGTTTCCACAAGAGCACAGGTGTTTCTCTGGAGTGGTGAAGAAATGCAACAAATAACCCACACAACCATTCTCAGATCAAGGTGCCATCACACTGTACCCCCAGAACAGAATCTTCATGCAGAAGATGATGAGAGAGAAGGAAACCATGTTTCCATAAATCAATTCACCAGCTCCTGCACAGCCACAGAACACCTAGATTATTCCTTCTTCATTCCATACCAATGCCTGTAGTAGTGAGAAACAAAGATAAAAAACTACTCTACTAATAAAGCTACTCTGAAGAAACAAGCCATTTTTTTGGAGCTCCCTATTTTGAGTAAGAATATTGCCAGGTGACAGCTGTTTAACTTATGTGATGTCCATTAGGGATGTGATGAGTGAAATTACACACAAAGTTTGCTTTTTGCCCCATTTAGATCCACCTTCTGTTACCATTCAAGTAACCCACTCACTGGTGTGAGTCACAAGAGCAACTTCCTTCTGCCACCTGACAGTCCCACAGTTCTCCCCAGAGGAAACCAATCTACTTAAAAAAACTCAGACTGAGCATTGTGGAACATTTTATCCACCAGTGAAAGAAACTCCTCATGGGGGAAACAGGGCAGAGCACATCAGTAAACATATTCAAAACAAAGACCTTTGAAATGTATCCCATTGACTTCTTACACATGCTAAAGGCCATCTATGTTTAAAAACAGGTAATTTTAAATATATGACAGTTCCTCCAGTATCATATGGCAATAATAACAAACAGCCAAGGCCTTGGTAGAAATCGTTATGCAAAATTTAAAATGAAGACAGCTTGGGCAATCTTACCCTCCTGAGAAGATGTCTGTGTGACATGAACACATCAGTTAAGGACTACACCTGTAGTGAGTGAATCTCCACTGATCTTGGAATGGTGTTAATTTTAATATGGAAAATATAATACAATTTTCAGGGTAGGTCTTGATTTTAAAAGCACAGAAGTAAAACTGTTGTGACAGCCTGCATGTTGCTGTTTACAATCAATGTTAGTTTGAAAAGAGCCGTGGGATGAGGTGGAAATGCCCTGCAGGAAAGGAAAGAGTGGCCCTTCCTTTGGGAATTACCAGGAGTGCTCACTGGGGAGGTTCAGCACGGCCAGCACAAGGTGACAGAGGGGAACTGGCTGCTCAGAGTCAGGAAAAACACAGGGATGAGCAGAGGGAGCCAGAAGGGGCTCTGAGAACCCTGCAGGGGCTAAAGGGAACTTGGCAAAGCTTGATACAACTTGCAAAGCCACCAGCTGAAATCAGAGCTAGGTAAGAATCTCCCTCCATGGACACAGCAGGCAGAATAACAGATCCAGATAAATCCCTTTTATTTATTACTTATTTGCCCTGAGTGTCTTCTGTTCAAAATCCTAAGTATTCTGGTTTTAATTCTAATATATCCTGTCATTTAAAATATGCAAAAGGCCTTCTAGCTTTCTTTGGGGAGGGCTCTCTAAAGAGGAGGTCTATTTAAATCTCCTTAAAAGATCCAGCTGACTCAGGGTCTCATTATGTGTGATCATATTACTGACAACCAAAAAAGAGCAAAATAGAATGGGAAAACATTGGCCTGTCATCATTTGTTGGAACACTGAGGACTACACGCAGTATCAGAACATATTAATTAATTCTCAAATAAGCAGGGCAATTTCCAGTCTAATGCATAGACTGCATCTTCAAACACTAAACACTGTTTAGATTTTGGGGAATGGAGCAAAACGAGAATCTTGCTTTGCTCTTTCCAACAAAACCAAGCAAAATCCCTCGAAAGGGTGACCTGCATACCCATAGCCTGAAACTGCATCAGCCTGCTGGAGAAACCCCTCTGGCTACTGAACAAGGAAATTTCGTCCCTCCCCAGGGTAGAAAACATAGAGCAAAAGTCTGCTGCCAATATACCATAAACCATATTGAAATGCCACTAAAAAGGTCTTGACTTTTATATATCCAGTATTGCTACCAGGCTTTGGAAGAAGGAAAATGCTTCTTGCAACACAGCACCAACATTTTTGAAAGAGTTAACCTTTCTGACTTCATGCGAGTTTGATACACCAGTCTAGGACAGGATTTTCCAACTTTACACATGTATTTCTCTCTGAGAGTTGTCACCACCAAATTGAAAGTTTCAACATAATCCACATTATTATTATTATTACACAGTATGTTACATTTCAGTTAAATACGAGGCTGACTTTGCCCTTTGGGCAAATACCTCGTTTTCTACTATTTTAGGCTTTCTTCTGAAAGAAGTACTTCACCTTGTTAATCCAGGGAGGGATTTTTGGGCTGCCCAGACCGGGATGAAAGCATTACCTGTGCAGGTGTGACAGCTCAGCCTGGCTGCACAGGTGCTACCAAGAGGCTTCTCAGGCTCCAAGGACACAAGTGCCACACCTGTGAAAGGAAAGGCTCAGGGCACTCAGCTGCTGCCTCCCTGGCAAACAGCTCCCACCTTGCTCCTGGCACTTCCCTACCTGCCCCGTTTGGCTCTGGAACACCCTGCAGCTGGAAACAAAAACATCTGCAGCCAGACAAAATTCATCCTGAGCAGGAAGTGTTCGTCTTCAGATCTCTAAAAAGGCCCTTAACGTTCTCCTGAATAGTTTAGTGAAAGTTTTTGTTTGATTTTTTTCCTAGTTTCAGAGAATACAGAGAAGAAATACATTCTTGCTCACTCACAAAATAACTTTTAAGGCCAAAAATGGGAGTTGGAAATCCAAGTCCTAGAACCCTTTTTAAGCTGAAACACATAGCAGAAGTTCCTGTCACTGCACTCCCAACTGTCTTCCAATTCATATTATGATTGGCATAAAGGACATTTGCTATATAAATGATCATTGAAAACTAAGAGCAGTAATGGGGTAGCAGATTTTAACTGCTTCACTAAGTTGAATTTTGTACTTTCTATGGAACAATAGTAATTTGGAGGCTCAGTAAGTGTCTACTGAGAAATCCCAGAGCCAGAGTGATTCCTTTCCAGCACTTTTCAAGACAGTGGAGCACGAACTCCCACACCCCACACTTCCCTGGGGACAGGAATTATTCTCTTCCCCTTAATAGACTGAAAAACACAGAATATGAAATATGTCTCCAAAACTTACTTGCTAATGTTATTATGCCCACTTGAAAATTCAAGAAACACTGAAGTTGAAACAGGAAAATATTGCCAAGTTAACAAATGTTTGGTACATATAATGTTTGGTACATATAATGTTTGGTATCTCCTAATAAACAAATGGGACTTTTTCAACCAATATTCATATATATTTATATATGTATAGGCATATGGAGACATGGAGTAACTTTTTTTTGAAATCTAGGTTAGGACAACAAGAGCCTGAACTCTTCATATTGGAATTAAACCACTCTGGGTAAATCCTTTGAACACAAAAGTATAGCTACAGGAAGTCCCCTGAAACAATAATTTGTAGCTATTTTTCTCTGCACTTCATAAATAATGAACAGCTAAAAAGAAAAACAAGCTATGCTATCACATTTTTTTCATGCACTGTTATGCAAGCAGGCTACAAGATCCTTTTGAGGAAAAAATGTATTATTTTGACACCTTGCAATCATTCTCCATCACAGCTGGATTTTTAAGCCTTGTAGGGAAAAAACCCAAAACATAACATGTTTTGCAAGTAAGTAAAACAGTCCATGAAACTCTCTGGAATACAAAACCAAATATTCTTTTAATCTAACATCATAAAAGTGTTTCTTCTCACAAGTAATGAGCTATTTTTTTTTTTTCTTTTTATTGTAAATTTCTACTCAGAACACTCATCCACAACCTGGCAAAGTCATTTAGTATGTTTCTATAAATAATGATGAGTGACTTAATTTTTTTAAAATACTGTAAAAGAGAAACTGTCTCACCCACACTAAATTCCCAAATGTGAAAACCAATTTGCCTGAAAACCTGTACTTTTCTCTTTTTTAAAATGGAAAAACCTGGGGAAACAAGGTCATTAGAAAGTGAATATAAAACTATTAGATATATGTGCCTTACACTCCATGTGTTCCAAGCAGGTAATTTAGATAATCTTTCAATAATTACAATGCACTGCTACCAAAAGAGTTTCTAATAACTACATCCCATTAGAGATTTTAAAGAATATACCATGCTCAAGTATAAAATGTCGTGGCAGAGAAGACAAAACAAAAATCCCGGAAGGTAAATACAGGAAAGAAGGATATTAGGAATGCCATTATCCTTGGTGGGAACCAGCACCATGCTAAGCTTCAACCTATTGCGTCTTGTGAAAATTCTGTTAGTGTGTATGGCTCTAATTTCATTTTCAGAGTCGGGGTAAGACAACCAAAATGATACCACAATTGAATGGCATTTGCTTCACATCTGGAGTTTTCCTTGGGCAACTCCTACCAAAAGACCACAGGTTAAAGTACAAAATCTGGTGGGAACAGTCCCAAAGTAATGATTGAGAAAGGAACAATTTTGGAAAGCTGGAACCCAAACCTCTTTTTTATTTGTTTTCCCCCCTGTACTTGGTAAGGATGTGCTGTTGGAACAAACCCTCTGTGTGTGGACCTTTACATCACACTGCTGCTCATTTCAGCTGCAAAAAAAACCAAACCTCACTGCACCAAACCCTGCTGGATTCCACCCCATCCAAGAGACCCACAGAATGATCCCATCAGGGCTAACTAAAAGCATGGCTCTGTCTCAGGAATTCCTCCAGATACACAAGGAATTAACACGTTTGCAATGTGCTAAGTTGAAATTTAATCTAAATTAAAAAAAAAATGCAATGGAGAGAGATTTGCACAGTATTTATTTCATGGGTAGTTTTAACTAACTGAAGACTACCTATTGGATTTTATGCATTTATTTAAAAATTATGAATGAAGCAAGATTTACTGTACCTGAAACATACAAATGGCACAGCATGTTTAAAAAATAAATTGCTTCAAGTTTTCTCAGCAATGAAGCGGCCAGATAAGTTATTTTTTATGCATCCAGTTGGCAGAACGAGTTGAAACATTATTTTGCACACTGTAAGTGCATCTTACTATCCTTTTTAGTAGTGGGATAACTGTTAATTGTGAGAGTGGGAAATGCCTGAGCAGGTGTATAAAAAAGCAGAGCAGAAGGGAGAAATAATGAAGGAGAGCATCGTGCCTTGGGGAGGACAAGGAGAAAACCTGCTAACACTGAGAACTTATAAGGCACTAAACCCCAAAACAGTAACAATGGTCCTCAGGAAGTTGGGTCCTTATTGACTGATCCTTGACCAGACTTGATTCTGGTTGGCTTTTAATGCAAACATTAAAATGATGTGCAGACATAATTTTAGACTGTATTTCTATTTTTCTCCTTTTTTTTCTCCAAGTTATGTAATTTTAAAAAGTGCTTTCAGTGTTTACAAGCCTAGTTAGAAAAAGGCAGATAACTGAGAATTTTGAACAAACTCTGGCAAAAATAATAATCAAAGAAATTAGACCGACAGCTTTGAAAGCCCAGTTTGTTACCATTTCCCTTAGATAAATGACAAAAACATTTTAAAATACATTTTTGGAAATGGTACATCTGAGTCTGGTGTGGTATGCAGTGCAGAGCAGAACTTAGCCAGGTGGGAGATACTGAGAGCAGTGAGAACAAACCAGAGGAGCTATTTCCTTCCATATGATACATTTTTTTAATTACACATTCTCACCACCAAGACTCATCCTCCCACTCAGTCTTTGCTCTCCCAGCCTACCACACTCCTTTCCTATACTCAATTTACTGATTCTCACTTCACCTGAATGAAGGCAACATCATTAACTCCACTTGACACACCTCTAACTTACAACAACACTTAAATAACTTTAGAATCAATCCCATTATCTCCATCATTCAGGAAATGGAGAAGGAAGGTGAAGCCTGCTCTAATGCACCTCAGTGTTAAATGGACTTGTGTGATAAAAAGATTGTCAAAACAGAAATGTGTCCAGTTTTAGATGTAGTAATTCTATTCCTTCAGCTGGCCATTTCCTACAGCAAACAGCAGCAGAATCCAACCCAGCAGACTGCCACAGCCTCATCACCATCCAGGCACTCTGAACACCCAGCAAGCACTTGGAGAGCATTCTGCTGATGATGGAAACCCATCATCCTTCTCTTTTGTGCAGCTGTAATACTGCAAACCCTCTGAGCCACCTGAAGTCACTTCACAGCCCAGAGATGCATTACCAGTCCCACAACAGCTGGGGGTGGAAGGAACCTCTGCAAGTCTCCAGCCCCAGAGCTGGCTGACCAGGAGGGTGTCCAGATGGAAACAAATTGCTTATCAATGGCTGCACCAGAACGGGAAGAATTCCTGCAAAAACCGAGATTCAATTTTACCACTTCACAAACACCATCCAGTTGCACTTCGTGGAGATAATTATACTGTCCCTGGAGAGAACAGTTCAAGGTTGACACTGATGTATGAAGTGACTCTGGAGAGTGTTGGAAGCTGCAGAGAGCGAAGGCTCCTGCTGTCCTTTAGTTACACAAATCTCATCACTGGGATGGAAGGCTTCTCTGTTTTCAGCGTGATTAATAAAGACAAACTTGTTCCCTTGCATCTTTTACTGAGTATACATCAAAGACCTGGTATGAAAGGGCACTGATTTATAGCTAAAAGGTTCACACATACACAAAAAAAAAAGTCTCTTGGCATATTCAAGTAGAGGATCAGAACAGTGAGCAGAATTCCTCACATTTCAGTGAGTAAAAAGGAAAACTATATGGTGGATTTTGAAATCTTTCCCAGATTATAGAGGACTGTTTCTACTGAATTCAATCCTCAAGTTCAAACACCCCATGTGCTTCTGACAGTCAATGAAGTGCTACCAACAAAACCGTGTTGAACCTAATTTTGCTTTTACACTGCAGTTCAGGTACACCGTGATTTGGCTCAGGTTCTTTCAGATTTCTCTAATCTAATGAAAAGCAGATCTCTAAACTGATTCAAACATGGCAAAGTGATGGCTCTGTTCTAATGCCATTCAAGGTTACAGTCACATAAATCTTTGGATCAAAGAGCCTAGAAAAAGTAAAAATCCTCTTGCCAAATCAGTAATGAATTTCTAAGAAGACAAGGCAGTTGCTTTTCCCACAGAGAGATTGTGATACTTTTGCTATGCATATTCATCTATAAAGAGCAACTGCTTGTGTCAAAAGACAAACAGCTGGATCGAAAGAATGCTGATGCCACTGAAATTCCTATGTTAAAATTTAACTTTTTTTTTTTAGTAATTCTATAATTCTACTCTTCCAGTAAGGCTTCTGAAAACTCCATTATGCATTGGCAAAAAACAAGTGAAATAAAGGCTTTTGTTTCACATATTGTTGCACATTTCCTGGTTCACAGACTCTCACTTCAGACACTGCAGCTCACTTGAAACCATGAAGACAAACAAAAACCTTAATTCCTTCAAAGGATGGAAGCAGGACAGTCCTCAGTCATTCTGACAGTAAGCGACACTGGTATATAATCAATTCCTCACTGAGGTTTGGGCAGACAGGAGAACACTACACAGAAAAAGCCCTGTAGGCCACTGTCAGGTAGG
Organism: Vireo altiloquus; assembly: GCA_013396875.1. NCBI lineage: Eukaryota > Metazoa > Chordata > Aves > Passeriformes > Vireonidae > Vireo > Vireo altiloquus. Next base: position 1,241,046 of record VZRF01009678.1, read on the forward strand.
ACAAAGCCTGGCAAACCCAAACCTGGGCTTTCTTTTGGCAGGCAGAATGCCCAGTCTCCTGTTCAGTCCTCTTGGGTATAAACCAGCATTCTTGGGCACATATACACAACCAGGATCCCATTCTTCCTGCCTAGGCCCAATCTGGGAGGTGTTCTGAGGAAAAATATGAGGAACTAAAGAAATGATTGCCATGAGTATGGGGCATAAATTGCGTGGTTTCAGTTTTGGAAACTAATCACTCCGAATGAGGGGGAACAGCAGCAGACTCTGGGTCTCCTCCACCTTGGCTGTTTCCTGAACCTGCTCCAGCCTGTCTCACCATTCTCTCTCATACTGACACATCTTTCTGATGAAAACTAAAAATAAATGTTTCAGTCTTGCTTCTGGTATCTCCTGCTACCAGGTGGACTGTGAGTTAGGATTGCTACAACAGTGGTCAGACACTCCAGCTTTCAGTATGACAGTAAACTTTTTTGGAAGACAAATACTGCAGATGTAACGCTACAAATAAATGCTTGATGGGACACAAAATGCTCTAGGAGGAAACAGTTTTATAGCACGAATTTGAAATTGGTTTTGTTGCATTCCTTCCCTCTACACCAGCATCGTGTAAAATGTAACTCTAAAAATTTTAGCTGTGCTAAAGAAAAAACTCAGAATCCCAGTCACACAGCAAACATACACACACATACATAAATATGTACACACACACTGAAACACTTCCAGTCTTTTTTCACAAAGCACAAGCACAACATAATATATATATTAGTCAGCCAGCACAGGCTAACTTCTACAAAATTGTAATTCACAACAATTTAAGAAGGTTTTAGTGTTTCCCTTATAAAGCTGCACAAACAAAACCTGCAGAGCACCAACAGCTGAGTGTTTCAGAAATGCAATTATGCCCCACGCAGGGACTGCAAACATGCTGCAGCCTCCCATTTCAGCCCATGGACTCTGCAATGTGCTACCAAATACTTTAACCCCTGGTTGCCCATGTGCTCTTCTTGGGAGATCTCTCCAGTGTGCTAATTAGTTCAGAATGTAGCTGCCAAATAAAAATCACATAAAAGAGACTAATGCAACATAAATATCCCACCTGAGTAAAATAAGAAAACATCTGTTAAAGACCTTTAAACATTCATTTAATTATTGGGGGGGAGGGAGGAACTCTAATGGAAAAAAGGAAAAGGCAAAAAGGCAGGGAATAAATGTCTGTTTCTTCCTCTTTTCTAGAGTTGGGTTAATTCATTGTGATAGATGGCTTATTTTTTTCTATGTAGCAGGTCCAAATGTGGGCTTACTTGCACACAGTGCTAGAAACTGGGCCTGAGCTTTTGGTAAAAAAAATGGAAAAAGGATGTTATTTTTCCCTGATCTTCATCACCCATGTCCATCACCAAGAGTGGACAAAGGTTTCCAACCTCAGCACATCAGGGTAAAAAACCCCTGAATCCCAAAAGCTGGCTGCAATGCCAAGAGTACAGGTGTGCACCAGAGCTTACTCATCCACCCTGAGAATGGATCCTCCATCCCAAATTGCTGCTCTCTGGAACAGCTCCTCCGCAGGTGGGGCTGGGGAGCTTCCACGGTGACAATTAGCAAAAGAAACCCAGCACAATTAGCAGGCTCAGGGTCACAAAGTGTTCGAGGACCCAGCCAGATGCTGACACACAATGGGTTCCTGAGGAATTCCAACATTTCTAATTTTCTAAAAGCAGATTGCTTTAAAGTATCTGATAAGCACTTCTGATCTCAAGGGTTTTGCAGCTTTTTTTTTGTTTGTTATGGAAGAGCTGCAGCACTGAGGAGGCTGCATTTTCAAGGTGGCTGAAATGTTCCCTACCAGCAGCAGTCCCAATCTAGGGAAGAACATTCCACTGTTAATGCAAAATAATAAAGTATTACAATACAAGTCTTCCCAGATATATGCTAAGCTGAATTAATGAAAAATGCTTTTCATGTGTCATGTTCAATCTCTTAAACATGGTCTCTTCTCTCTCCCTGAAATATCCTCCTCACATTCAAACACTGATTTGAAGTGAGCCATTTCTATGGAAAAAAAAACCCAGCATTAAAAATTTTGTGGTAGTTTGTTACTCGGGCATCCTGAGAAGAGTATGTGTTTCAGGAAAAATAGTCCTGACTTGAGGAATTTTCCTTAATTTATTCTCATTTAACACGAAGTTAAAAAAATAAGACGTACTACAGTTCTACTATACACTAATTGAAAATTAAGAATCATCAGAGTCCTACAAGAAGTAATGTGTATTTGAGTGTTCTGTCAGAGCTTCTAAGGATAAAAGAAAATAACATTATACAAGCTTTTATTGTGCACACCCTGCATAGAACTAGTCTGATTGTGTTTGATTTTTACTTTGGCCAGGCTTACAGTTTGTTTTTAAACACTGTTACCTTTTAATTATTTTGTTATCAATGCTGGCATGCAGCCCAGACGATGGGCACTGTTGATATTTTCCCATTTTCTCCATTTACTTTAGGCTGTTGACTAACAGAAGTATGAAAACATTTCTCTATCAGCCAAAATTCATTACTGCTGTTTAAAAATAGTTCGATGCAGTCGAGGCATAGTGATGCATGCACACACCTACCAATCTGATGGCGTATTTTTAAACTCATTAATGGAAACATGACAATTAGCAGAATAACCGTGAAGTTATTAAGGATCAATGGATCCATTTACCAGGAGGAAACGAGAAAATAATTCCAGTTCTTCTGACAATGCTTTTAAAATTATCATACTTGCATAGGAAGGGATTCATTTACAGCAACAGTTTGGAAGCAGTGGGATTTCTGACAAATGTTCTGCTGGGTTTTGATTACTAAGGGTTACAACTGCTTGCAAGGAAGTGCATGGCACCTTCTAAGAGATAAGGGAGAGAAATATCATGAGGAGAAAAAGCAAGGGTTAGGAATTGTCCTGGTTTGAGACAAATTCAGAGGAGGAGATGGAAAGGGGATCCTCTCCCCTCTCAGGCTCAGTTTAAAGACATAGAAAGGCATAAAATTCATTTTTCTGGGCATGGGTAGATGACATAGGATAAACCATCAAAGGATAAACTTCAAGACAAAAGTCACTCCAAGACAGGAATGCTCTTCCCTCTGAAAGAAAAGTTGGCGCTAGGAACAGCTAATTACAAAATAGTCACGCCACAGCCTGAGCTCCTGGGCTGGCAAAGCCACACAGGACAGTCCCAGGAGAAACAAAGGCAAGAATTTCTAACAAAGACATGCCCGCAGTAAGCAAGCCTAAGAGGAATTGTAAACCTGCAAGGAGAGGTGCTGAACAGAAGGTGCTGCTGCTCTGTGCTCGGGACTGGAGGCAGGTTCTGCCAAAGGTGCCAAAGCTGGGAGATTTCCAAAAGTGTGCACAGAGGCTGTGCTCATCACCAGCAACACAGGGAAGGGGCCACAGGGGCTCCAGCCAGCCCAGGGCCCCACGGCACTGCTGTCCCCCTGGCAGGGACTCTGACAACCCTGCAGAGTCCCACTGGGAAAGGACAAATTACTTGTACTTAGGAAGAAAGGGGATAAGTGAGATTTTTTTGTTGTTGTTGCATCAATCTGGATAAAATAAAAAAAAAAAACAAAACAGCTCTTTTGAGGCTTAGGAGAGTCAGGAGGGACAACCATCCTTCGCTGTGCAGCTTTTGGACTTTTCATCAACAGCAGAACACCTCTGGAATTCACTTTTTTGGCACCACAGACGGCTGATGGCTTTGTCACCTGTCTCAGCAGTTATTGTAACAAAGAAGCAAACTCTGTGGGCTATACAATACTTTCCCATAATGTTTTCTCATGTTTTGTTTATACTATATATTTTACCATTTGCAGCATTATTAGAGGCCTCAACAAACATTTGGTAGTGTCTGCAACATAATTGAATAGAGTTTTATTATCCCAGTGAGTAGGAATAAATATTTAATTCTTCTGTACCACATGACAGTGGGAATTGTTTCAGCCAATAAATCTTTTTGTTATTCTACTTTTGCATATGCACTTTCTGTTGAGACAGAAGTGCTTGCACGAAACCTTCTCACATACTACAATGAAAATAAAATATTTGGCAAGCCATTTTTATTTAAAGCTTTGCCTCTTCTTCCCAAATATAAAAGCAACCAATTTTTTTTTCTGTGTGCGTTTTATCCTTTTCAAATGAATCCAAGAAAATAGAGACTTAAATCAACAAAAGGAGAGGAGAAAAAGAAGCAATAAAGTGGAATAAATACACATCAGTTTAACCCTGTGCTTCCCAAGACTCATATTCCTTTCACTTCCCAGCTAACACTGAGCAAAAAGCAAAAGTGGCCCCAAAAGGACAAACACCTTCCCCCAAGCCCAAGCTTTTCTGAAAGCTTCAATAACACAAAATAATAATAACCCTCAAATCAGAGTTTCAGAACATTACCAGGGATTTTAACATGCTGAACACAGTGTTATTTGTTGGTGTTTCAAGACAATGGATAATTTGGCAGAAATGAGGTTTTTCATGAAAAGAAACAAAAAAAAAAACTACCATGAGGGATCCTGAGACTGTTTGTAGCTGCAGCAGGAAAGCAAAATTCTGTCTCTAGCGGGAACTTGCCTTCACAGAGAAAGTAGAGACTCGAGAATAGATGAGTTGGGGATTTTGATTTTTAAGAAATTAAAAAATTCTGTACGGAAAGGAGAGTAGAGATTTTCTCTCGATATTTAAAAGTAAAAACAACACAATCTCATAAATGTTATACAGTTCCTAATTCTAGTTAAAAAAAAAAAAANAAAAAAAAAAAAAAAAAAAAGAGAGAGAGAGAGAGAAACAGTAGAAAGTTGTACAAAGTTCTATTAATTTAAGTCTCTATAAACTGAAGAAATTCACCAGGTCTTTTCATATGCTAACAACCAGATTTCCTCTGCCAGATGGGGTTATCCAGAGAGACCAAGTCCCTACTGTTATTGTTTATACAACAAATTATTGTTCTTTTGTCCCAGGGAATATGAGAGTGGGAGTTCAAGGTAAAGCCTAATCTAGATGGAACTTCTCACAAAATTAACAGCTCTAATTTGTTTATGTTCAAACCCAACATGGAATCACAATAAGTGCTCTTATAATTCAACTCAGAATTTCATAGCAGTACTTACAGTGTGGTTTTTGACCAGCAGAAAAGATGAGATGCCTTGCCTGGGTTTGGGCTTTTGGGGTTTTACTGTTTGTTTGTTTTCTTGTTGCTTTTTTGGTTATTTTTCCCAATCCAGTGAGCAAATGGAATGTGTTTACTAGTCTTTTCTCAGAAGAAAGGTAAAAGTACGATGGCCTGCAGACAGACAAGACAAAATGGGGCAGGGCGCTAAAAATCACCAATCAAATTTAAGTAACTATATTGTATCTTATGATTCTCATTAAAAACATAACAAAACTGCATCACTGAGACTTAAATAATCTGACTGAGGTTTGTAAGAAAACAAAGTTTTACTTCTTTTCCAATGGATTACAAGAAACACAGCATTACAGGAGAAAAGCAGTGAAATACAGATTACAGGATAAATTGCAGCCCTGCCTTCCCCATCAGCTGCCTGATGCCGGAAGGTTCCCTTCACATCAGGGTGTATTTTTACACCCCAACTTATCCACTGTGGAGGTGCAAAAATAACATCTAGAGAACTTCAGTCTTAGGTGGTGCAGCTGGCATTCGATCCAAATCAAAATAATAAAAATCCCTCAATGCAAAACAATTCTTTGGAAGTTTGACTTGGAAATAGTCTGGTTTCCCTTACCTCGTGCTATCTGGCATCACCAGAGTTAATTTGATGGACTCATCTACGCGTGTAGTAGTTTTAAAATGTGTTATTTATTAGTAGTCTCAACTGGCCATCCAAAAAGTGATGGAACAAGGACTGCAAAACACAGGACTTGAGCAGATTAACCTTCGTGAGCCAAACAATATCTGAGAGACTTGTACTTTTATATAGGCCATATTAATTTGGGCAGAGAACTTCATTTCACAAAGCTGTCAACCCAACAGCACTTTTATGGGCAAGATTCACTCTATATTCACCCTGCAAAATACATCAAGGAGATGGACTGCTTTTGTTTTACTTTAGCAAGGGAAAAAGAGCTGAGCAATAACTGTGTTATAACGATTATTAATGTAAGTATAAGAGAGCACCAAGAAGACAAAGGAATCACATCTCCATCCAATCTGCTGTATGCTAAAACTGCAATCACTTGGTTGAATTAAATACAGAAACACCAATTTGTAACAGCAGGAACTCGGCCAAAGTTGTCTTTATAGTTTCATATAAACTAAAGAGTAGCATTCAGTACTTTAGATGGCACTAGGAGTCACTTTGCAAAGTTACTCTCCTTGTACTATGCATTTTTCTTCCAAATGAATGGTCACTGTGTAACTGCTGGCTACTTGCACATTACCCCTCACTGTTCCCAAGATAACAAGCTGTAATACCCATGGGGAAACCCAAGCTCATGGTTGATTCTAGGATATCACTGTAAAACAGCAACAGGCCATAACAGCATTTAAACTGTTGTCTTCTCCACTCCTGTCACCCCAGCACAATATCCATCTCAGTAGGTACTTAAAACACTCATTAAATTCTTTCTACTCACTTCAATATTTACTGAAGTTTTGTTGGTTTGTTGTTGTTTGTTTGTTTTTTTCTTTTTCCCCCTGAATGCTCAGCATCATTTAATGGAAAGTGCAGACAGGCCCCACACTTTACTAACTTTTCCTTCCCCTTCTCCCACTGGGCATTTTCACAGTACAGGAAGCTACAGGCACCACTTTTCATTTCTCTCCCTTTCCAGGACTTGATGATATTTAGAAAATTCCTCATTCTAAATGGTGGCTTTGCTTCTCCATAAGTGTTCAATAACCTTTCTGACTCTTACAGACAGTTCTGCACTCTCATCCTTAAGGCCAAAGGGAACCATTGTAGCTCGGGCAGCATCTTTGCAGGTTTTCGGTCTGAGGTCACCAACAGCGGCTGAATCATGAGGGAAAAAAAGCCTGCTGATCTCATACAGAACACATGCACTTACTCATAGTTCTCAGTTGTTCTGAGCCTTCTCAAAGAAACCTTTTCAAACTTTTAAGTATTTTTCAAACCTAAAATTCACTTGAAGTGAATATTGAAATCTCCAAGCAATTTTGTTTTCAACTGAGAACTTTTTGCTCTCCTTCTTCTGTTTCTTTGTATTTATTTACTTTCCCCCCCACCCCACCTTGTCAGAATGATCAATCTCACTTGTTACAGCCACTCCACTGCATTTGGAATGGGCAGGGGTAACACATCTGTGGCAAACCTGTACAGCTCAGCTCTGATCAGTGGAATCAGATATATGGAGATCGCTTGGCACACTTCCTCCACGTGTGGGCTAAGAAAACTTTAAAACAAGCATGAAAATGTATGAATATGTAACTGGAACAAGTCTGAGAGCCTTCTGATGCTCCCTGTCACTGCTCACAGGGCTGACTGAATCACATTTTACTTGTTTGAGAAGCTCCTCCATGATTCTTCCGAGAAGACGAAAGGTGCTGGAGTCCAGTGAGTGAAAGATTTGGAGTCCAAAGGCGAAGATTCAAGCACCATTGTCACATCTGGCTTTTCCTCCCACCACATCTGCACTGCCATTCTGCATGCTGTGAATTTTATTCAAGTCATAACACAACCCTGCACCTTTATAGACATGTATCATTCCGAGGCAGTCACCATGGAGTGTCAAGGCAGGACAAAGGAGCTGTGGCAAAACACTGCTTGTGAACTAAACAGAGTGACCTGGGGGGGTGAAGGTGACACAGAACTTCTTTCTCTTTTGTAGTCATGCCTATTTCCTGCTATAATAATTAGGATAACACAAATAAGTAATTTGCTTGTATCAAATAGTCATTTACCAGAAAAAAAAAAAAATTGTACTTGTTTACAAGGAGAAATGAAGCACAAAAGATATTCTCTGTACTTTACACTAGGGATAAGTGACAAAAATGGAAACTATATGGAGACCAAATTGTTTCATAAGAAAGAGAAATTGAACTGAAATTTGAAAATAACCATTATTTGAAAACAGAAAAGGAAGCCTAATGAAATAACATTACACAGCTGAATTTGATTCTTTCAAAACCACCAAAAAAGATAGATTGATTCCCATTTATAATTTGGATTTCCTGTAACCATGCCAGAAGATGTCAAAATCTATTACAGCTGATGTCTGCCTCTTATTGTACATTACATTCTAAGATTCAGCTTTATGCATTTTTTCACAGGACAACAGAATTTTAAAGATGTATCTCTGCGTGTATGCACACAAATGACAACCTGATGTTAAAACTATTAGTGTCTAGCACTGCAAAAAGGATGAGCTGGGTATCAGAACTACCAGGATCAGCAGAGTTCCTGTTTCCTGCATGAGGAGAAGCAACAGGGAGAAAAGCAGAACCTCTGACTCATTCATTCCTCAGCCTCTCTGTAGAGTCAATAGCACAGGCATCAGCTCAGGTCTGGTTTCATTGTATTGATCTGCAAACTTTCCACCTGGTCACAATCTAAACCTAACCAGTCCAGCAAGACCCAAAGGGCTGAAATGTGCTCAGTTTAATCAAGTTTAATTCTTAAGGCAGCAACAGCCACGAGTGATGGATGAACCCCCTAAGAGGTCTGTGAGTCTCCTCACAATGACCTGCAAGGTGCATCACTGCCCTCATCACTACCCCAGCCTTACCTGTGTAGCCAAACTCCAAATTACTCCAAATTTATGATTCCTACAGAGACAGTTCTGCCCACTGGAACCAGTAAGTCACAGAAGCAACCTGTCTGTGACAAGCAGCAAACTCAAACAGGCACTAAAATTTGCTTTTCCAAAAGTGCTCCACTCAGGTTACAGTTCCCCACCTCTCCCTCTCAGCTTGCACTTTAACCAGCAGTGTTACAGAGAAAATGAACCATTCTTTTCAACATACAGAAAGCATATCTACTCAACAAGTGACATCCTCAATGGAGAAATAATCTATCACTAATTTAAGAACTCTGCTTCAAAAAACTGTTCTCTAGCTGCAAATTTCTTCCTTAGAAAATTCATTACTCAAGAAATCAACTTCTCAGTGATATGTTATCAAGCAATTGTAATCTTGGTAACATTATTTAGCAAAGTATTTTGTGGTCTCAATTTACACACACTTTTAAGGAAACACTAGAAAGGAAGATTAATATAATTTGAAAAAAGACTCTGAATGACTTTAGACCTAAACACAGAACTATTGTAAAAACCAAGACGCACTCAGGGAGTTCAATAAACCATTGATAGTCCTTCAGAACAAACACAACACTTATTTTCATTTCAAGGCTTTATGACAACTTAAAACTGAATACAAAGCCACCTATCATCCTATTAGTGCTTATTTTTAAAAACGTAAACAAAAGAAAAAAAAAACAGCCCAACAACCAAAATCATCAAGTGCCTCATAATGACTTCAAACAATGTTTCTTTTACCCTCATTTCTCAACAGCCAAATACAGAACAATGCAAGGCACGGGTTTGATGCACAAGAACACTTCACAGTATCAGCTAAAATCTGACAGTGGGAGATGCTACTGTGATTTATAAACTGTTACTAAGCTGCTACAGATTCATAAACTGTCCAAAAGCTCCGAGAATGGTAAACTCTGACGCAGTATATAAACATTATGTATATGGTGGTTTAAATAAGGACATCCCAAGTATTTCAAAAGCTCCTTCATTCAGCACTGCCTGTATTTGTATCCAGCTCTGTAGCTCAAGGTAAACTCTATCAGTTTAACAATAAAGGTGGCAGTGCATTTAAAGTCTGTTAGCAAGGTAAATTAGGAAAAAAGTATTAATTTCCAATACACACTCTTCTAGCACAACTTTGCTGTATTACAAAGTAGAATCCATGTGTAGAACCTTGTTTTCAACTAAATCCCAATTTCTTAGGTCAGCAAACACCATTAGATAATCCCCCATTTGATCTCTCCTACACCAAAGACAAGCAGGTATCTTTTTTTTTTTAATTATTATTATTATTTATTTACTTGACTGTCAAATCCTCTCCAGACGGTTTTCACCTCCTGATTCTGCAGTGACCAGGCTGCAACAGCAGCAGGATTTCTGGTTGTCACTGACTCCAGAGTTTGCCTGATCAACTCCAGCACTGATACAAAGCTGCAGGTAATAGAAACACCCTGGGAGTCACTCTTCTCATAGGGCTTGAGCTAAATTTCTACAGCACAAAGCAAACTGTACAGCACAGTTACTCAAATTTATCTCACAGTTTTTTGCTTCATATGACAAGAGCCAAGCTAAATTCAGATTTACTGCTAAAATACTGAAATTATTCAAAATTTCAATGAAAGCCTTGTCACCTCAGCTTTCATTCATATGTACAAAAAAATAAATTGTTTCCCTCAAAAAGTGCCTTGCTCTCTCCATGATGCACACAGTGTACATTTCCCGGGGAGAAGGAAAAATTTGAAGAAAAAACAGCATTACAGCAGGTTTGGAAGAAAGTCACCACTTAGATGAAATGACAGAATGCTATCAAGAAAGTACTACTGAAGTATTCTAAGCATTAAAGGAACTTTCAGACTACCAAGGATAAGTTTCCCTCCTGGAAAATGAACTTAGCAAGTGTGATGGGGAAAAAAAAAGGAATGTGAGCAAGAGTCAGAATTACCAAAGGATTAAATAAAGAGAATTTATCTATATGTTCTAATTCTGAACGGGCAAGTTTATCCTTCCTTCCTCTGAAATTTCAAAAAATATTGTTAATTCTTGTTTCAAGAACCTCTGTGTAAAACTTTCATGTAGGAATTAATCCTCTTATTTGCTATGGCTTCTTCAGCTGCTCGGTGATGCACGAGAACCATTCCAGTTCTAGGCTTTAATGCTGACAAACAAACCTCCCAACCCATAAAGATTATTAATTCTTCCAATTTCCACTCTGACAGTGTGTTTTAGCCGAGAACTATTTTTTTTAAGAAGATTTTTTTTTTTTTACACTATTTGAAAACTAAAGATTTGAACTACATTCGAATTCCTATCTTCCTTTTGGTGAGTGCTGCTTATACAAAGAACAGAGAAGAGACTGCGAAGTTCTTTAAAAGGGGGAGGCAAATGCAGAAAGTCCCAGTTAGTGCTGTAAATATTGTGGGGGAAAACGCAGTTGAGAGCATTATTTATAGCAAAGTTTAGGTACCAGCAACAAGCCATTTTCAGAAGCTGTTCTTGTCTATATATCACACCTTGATGCTCGAGTCCTTACAGCAGGATATTTATGAAGGTAATTTGAGTGGTGCCTTGAACAATAACACTGAAGGAAGGCTTTGCTCTGATAGAAGTACCCCCTTTAACCAACTGCATTTGTCACAAGAGAAACACAGTGATTCAACACAATCAGCCTTAAATGACATTGTTCCCACAGTATATGTAAATAAACCAGGGCCATTAATTCAGATTTTCAGTAACAGACAGCTGCATTTGGTAAAAAAAGAAAAAAAGAAAAAAAAAAAAGAAAAAAGAAAAAAAGAAAAAGTGGAGTCTAAAAAAATATTAAAATTCTGTTTCCCTAATTTAGCAACACAAAATTATCCAGTTAAAAACACCCTGGCACACATATGAAATGAACCTGGATTACCAAAAGCAAAATCCTCTCTCGGCAGTGATGATCTATCAGATGGATATTGCATCTACTTGTACCATTTATGTCATTAATAAAGTTTTCTATAAGCATGTTCTGCTAATTTAAAAATATCAGGTAGTATGCTGGTGACTTTCCTCCGTGAGCTGTTTATCACTTAGAAAATAAAACATTATGAACATCTTAAATCACAAATAAAAGTGAACATTTGTTTTAGATTTTCAAGATGTCAGTCAACACAGACCCAGTGATTCGCTAGGTAATTAAAAGCAGGCAATATCTTTAATTTTTTTTGCGTTTTGCTCTGAGTAGACAGAACTACAGCTGTGACTTCAGGGAGACAGACATTACTGACATGCCTGCAGGAATATTTTGGTTCCCAGCAATCACTGGGGACACATTCTGCCTATCCCAGCAGGAACTGAGATTGCGTGCTAAGGCAGTGGAGCTGTGACAGCCTCCAAACATGCTGTGTCTTCTCTTTTCTTCTCTGAGTCTAAAGTAGCTTCTCCTACAATTTTTTGGCCAAAATTGAGTAATGCCTTTTTTTTTTTTTTTTTTTTTTTTTTTTTTTTTTTTTTTTTTTTGCTTTAGTGCTATCTGAACACATCCTACATACTTTCTTTTACCACTCTTTTGTTTTACTAAGGAATTATGACCTTAATTAATGAGAGTAGCATAAAGCTTTCTGCTTAAATATTTAATATTTTCAAACCTTAAATCAATCTTTTATTTGGACAGTGAGATGTACCCCATTGGACAGGAAACTTTCTAATATCATCAAAGTAACAAAAAGAGAGAAAGAGGTTTTTTTTTTCTTTTTTTCTTTTTAGTTATGAGAAGCTATCACTAAAGTAATGGGTTTGGGATTTTTACCTTAACTGAACCAGCATTGTTTGCTAAAACACAGAGCAGTCAGTAGCTGGCCCCAGAGTGACTAGAAACTCAAAACATCCATATTTAATAAGATGCTATAGCAGAAATATAGCATACATTCTGTACTTCTATAAGAAAGCAATATTCATTATTCTGCAGATTATTCCTTAATAAATATTTCAGAAACTTGAAGTAGAAAAAAAATGAGAATAGCATATATTGTGCTCTTGATAGTTTAAAAGCACTTTTGTTTTCTGACCTGTGATGAATCCTTATGTTCTTTTCATTACTGATGCATTTTAATGCCATTATGGATTTGAAATTCATCTTTTGGTCACTTTGAGGGGATAAAGATATTTGATGTTTAGTTAGCCTGCACAAAGAAGTTAAAAGTCATCTTCCATTAGTTTGCACAGAGCTGACACTTTATTGTTATTATTGTTCCAGACTCCTTGGATATCTTGACGTAAGCATGACAATTTATGGTCTGGTATCAGGAACAAACTGCCAGAAATGCTCACAAATGCCCAACCATGCTCCTGGTCCAGCTGTTTTCCACCCACACAATAAAGGAAAGCAAAGATCTTTGCTCTACGTTCAGGGGTATTACCATGGGAAATATTCTCCCAAGGCAAATAAAACAGAAAATTAGAACCATTGAGAACTGAACATCTTAAAAGATCAAACGAGATTTGGTTTAGGGTTTGGTTTATTTTTTTTTTTTTTTCCCCTTTTGGTGAAGCAGAGCAAGTGAGAAAATTTGGGGATTCAAAAGGGATTAAAGGTCACCACAACTGTGCTGAGAGCAGCAGAACTAAATGTCTGCTTAAAAGTGCAGATAAAATTGCAGAGGTGGACTTGAACATTGAAACGGAGCAAAAATACCAGGGTTACTCTGTCTGGTTTTTAAGTTACAAAAAGATTGGTGTTGAAGTAGTCAGAAATTTGACTTTAGATCCCTTCTAAAGGATGACATAATTAATGATGTAAATAAAGTTAGACCTGAGGCCAAAAATATATCCAAGGTCTCCAAAGAGAATAGTCATTCTCTTCAGGAAGAAACACATTTAAGCTCAAGGCTGGGGAAAAAAAAAAAAAGAAATCTTCCTAGTAGCAAAAAAATCCTGAAGTAGCTTATATTTAGGCAGGAGAAAGCTTTTGTCCTCAGCCCCGAGACACATCAAACAGAAAGCTGAGTTTTGCCTGCATGGAAAGTGTTTTGGAATATAAAGTATTCCAGGACATTAAAGAACCAAGCCAGCCCACCCCTGCCACAGGCTGTCCCCCAAACCAGCGCTGCTGGAGATGCCTCAAGGGTTTGGGAATGCCATCAGTGTCTGCCTGAGCAGGGTGAGGAGCAGACAGGGAGGACAAGGACAGAAAATAAAGATACCAAATGCGTGCTCACCTTTTAATGAGCTGCTAATTCATATCTCCTAGCCAGGGCCTTTTATTAGAGAGTGTAAATCTCAGACAGACAAGGAATCATGAGACTTTAAAATTGCCTTGTAAATTAGTTACTGGTAATGAAACCATTTAGTTTTTGAAGGGATGGGATTGTGAGGGCTTTCCACGTTGAAATAATTATTTAACATTACTGAAGCAAATAATTAAACCGTGCTGTATAAAAACTCCCATAATAATATTCACACAATTTCTTTTTCTTCCTTTTCACAATTTTACATTATGAGACTTGTTATTGATACGTGAAGTAAAAATCTGACTGTCACAGCCAGCCTTACATTCATTGTTTCAAGTTACATAAAAGATGTAGTACAAGATGTATATGATTCAAGAGCGATTCATCTTTGCCATATAATCTATCAAGAGTCTTACATTTCAGAGAGTTTAAAAATATACCCAGATAAAAAGGTATTTTAAAAACCTTAAGATAGTCATAGGTTTTAAATTAAACTTTGAACAGGTGAAATAATAAAAATTCAAAGTCATGCTGGATGCTTTATCAGTGCCATCTCAAGTCAGACTTCAGGTTCCAAGAAACATTTTTCTTATCAGTGATGATGAAGGAGAACTATAATCGTACAATTTAATGTGGAAGAAATATTCCTCAGTTAGTCTATTCTCATTCAGGTTTCTTTACTGCTATTTGGAAAAAAAGGAGGAAGGGAGGAGAGTTTTGGATTAGACTGGGATAGATTTTGCTCTTTCCAATAATGTTTTTTTTCTCTTTCCAATAATGTTTTTTCTTTAAACAAAAGTAAAATGATTTTCCTAACAAGGAATTCCCATGCTGGTCTCAAAATAAATCCAGGAAAGTTAAAACTGGAATGAGCAGCATTTCCTTCCTCTGAACCCTGGTTCCAAGGACACTTGTTGCTCTGCTGTGGGGGAACACTGGTTCTCAACTAAATAAGACTTAAATTTCTATATTGAATTTCTACTGAAAAATTTGAAGAGATAAAGTCAGATAAACGCTCAAGGGTTCAAACTGTCTTGTCTCTAATCTCTAATGATTCAATGCTGAATATGAAACCCCTAATTTTTTACACTCTCTGCTTAAATACATGGATTTGACACAAAACATCATCTCCAGCTCCTCCCTGTCCCCTTGGAGTGGGGGAAGAGGAAGGAGTTGGGAATGACGAAGTGAAGTTGAGCCTGGAAAGGAAAGGTGCTGTGGTCAGGTATTTTTATTTTTGTTTTTGTTTCTCACCATCCAACTCCATTTTTAATGGGCAATAAATGTAATTAGTCTTTCCTAAGCTGAGACTGTTTTCCCTGGTAACTGGCAAGTGATCTCCTTGCATTTATTGTGGTCCATGAGCTTTTTAATCTTATTTTCTCCTCCTAATCTGCTGCAGAGAGGGAGCAAGAGAGTGGCTCAGTGGGGTCTGGTGGCCAGCAAAGGTCAACCCACCACTATCTGAAAGTATTCTGTACCTGCATCCTAAATAAATTCCATTGCACTTACTCAACAGTCTGGTGTGTGAATATACATTTTGCATACAACTGGAGAGTCATAAAACTAAATATGATAATAGAAACTTGAAGATCCTATCTGCAAACGATCTGAGAAGGATCATGTAGAAAAAATTCCAAGCAGTTCAATATCTTTGACGAATATTTGAGTTTGATGTTTTATTCCTAATTTTTTTTTGAAAGAAAAAGAAAAATAAACAAAAGCCTAGAATTGAAAGAATCTAATTTTAGACACTTTTGATCTAACACTTCTGAGGAAAAAACACCTTTTCTCTCTGTACACAAATCTGTTCTCTGTAAAAGTATTCTGAAAGCATTTATTCTAACACAAAAAAAAAACCTCCTTCACATTCTGTGGAATCCCTAACAAAAATAATCCTCCCTCTAATATCTGAAGATAGCTTTTTGAGCATATAATAACACTCTAGTGAATTCCTGGCACAGAAGTATGGCAGGGATTTCCCCATCTGTTAGCATGAGATAAATTCTGATTTGATGTGATAAGAGGTTTTCTTATGTTCATAAAACAGAGGTTAGTACTGTGCTCACAGCTGGAAACACAGTTTCTAGATGTGAATTCCCAGGAATATTATTTACCTGTTTTCAGAGGCTTTGAGATAGAATCTGGCATTTATGTATGGGGAGCATATACTTATACATATATATATATTTATAAAACTATAGATCTAACTTCTACAGGTTAAAAAAACAATTTCAAAGGAGATTAAGTAATATGTAATCCTAGTGAAGAAACATTAAAAATAGATTTTGTCATTTTGTCCATTCATTTTTTCCAGAAATGTTTTAATGAAGCTTTATGGAAAGTCCTCATTAGAGTATTTTACTCAGGTGAGTATGGTTATCTGTAGTTAATCTGATCTCCCACCTGATGATGGTTAATGCCCTGGAGGATCTTGATACAAGAACTCAGGGATTTGATCTAACAACAGGTCCGAGTTTATTGACATCTTAACACATTCCTTTTTCACTTTACTCTTTCCCCCACTTACTCTGATAAGAGAAAGAATAAATTGAAAGAACACTCTTCTTCGATTTTTAATAAAACCCTCATCATCTAAAAGTGGTTGAGGGATGATTGCTCCTACCTATGTGTACAAACTGTGGAGGAAAAATTCCAGATTGTATTCTAAGATTACAAAGATGTCTCAGGTCAGTCCCACTGCAAAGAGAACCTTTGATCTGTCTGGGCAAGTTATTTTACTCATCAATACTAAAGAAACTTCATATTCTATTACTTATTCAAAATCTTCAAGTACTTTACTGTGGAGATGAAAAATTTACTTATTAACTGATTAGGTTTATTCTTATTTTATTATTAATTACTGGGTATATAAATCTAATCTGTCAAAAATTATTTTTATCAACCATATTCCAAAGTTATTAAAATCTGTATCTACTCATTATACTGGTAATGTTCAGACTTTAACAAATCAGAGTGTTTTCTCTGTGAAGATCTGCAGGTCTGGAGTTCTGAGTTAGTAATATTAAATGTATGTGTTTCCAATCTTGCTATATAATCTGAAACACTCACAGTAGCCCAGCCAGTGTCCTCTTAAGGACTGGAAAACCCAAGAACTGAATAAATAGTTTTAATGGCATATTTCACATCATTTATAAATTTCAAGCCAAGAGTGAAAAGGCATAATTCCAACAAAGACACAGAGGGAGGTTTGCTGCAGAACCTTTGCCACCTTTGCTCTCTAATCACAGCACAATCAGAGAAATGAAGCTGCTCTGGTGACAAAGGTGACTTTTAACCATATCCCAGCCTCCAAATGAAAGCTTGGCATTTACTTTATTTCCCCTCGACCAGCAGCTCTGTCACTAGCCCGGGCAGCAAGGGCAGGAGCAGCGATTCCAGCAGCGATTCCAGCCCTGTTTGGAGCAGCCCAGGCAGGCTCCAGGCTCCAAACAGAATCAATCGGCAGCTAATGAGCACTCGGAGGTGTGAAGGGATTGAGCTGCTAAAGAAGCCACTCAAGCACTTCAGCAGCGAAGGAAAACTCTGAAACTCACCTTTAAGTCTTATTTCTCTTACAGGGATTTTAATATAGGCTTAAAGCTGCATGACTTTCTGCATATGCAGTGCCTAAGTATAAATCATCATTCTGGACTGCGAGCTGCTCCCTGTGCTGAATTGAGGAGGTGCTTAAAGTAGGGTACCTTACTGGAAAATGGAAAATCATTTCACAACAAATCATTTCCTAACTCAGCTCAACTCACAGAATTGTTCTGTAAAATCAAAACAATAGCCCTCATGTCCTGAGGCATCATATTTATTTTTCCTTATTTTTTTATTTAAAGTGTTGGCAAATTCAAAGTTGTTTTAACTTTGAGCTCAGCCTCAAACTGGGATTTGAAAGTCAAATTGGATTCTTCTTCTTTTTGTCCATCACTGATTGTAGTATCTTTTTTTTTCCTAAGTTGGATTTGATCCCTGGTGCAACCTCATTTCTTCAGACAAACTAGTATAGAGTTATTTCCTTTAATAGGCTCACTCTTAGACAATCAACTAGAGCACAGAAAGAATCTGTGAACACGTTCATATCACTAAATGTCTGTTTTAAGTAATGAAATAAGCTTTAAAAAATGATGCTTTAGATATTTTCAAATAAAAAAGTGATGACCTTCTGGACCCTTTTTGTTATACAAGCTTAGATTATTGCAGCATGTGTGGCAGTAACAAAGCCAAGCAAGATGAATATTTTTTACTTTAAATTATACCTCTGTAATGAATTAACACAATTGCTTTTTGCTAAGCCTAGGGTCTGAGCCCCTACTTTAGAGATTATTTCCTTTTGTTGTTGATGTTGTTTAAAAGGCACACAGTCTTGTTTCTTGAAAAAAAAAAAGAAGGAAACAGTTTATTTGATTGCTCTCCAAGTCATTTTCTGCCCTGCCAACATTTAGGACAGGATATTTTCTTACACCTTCTTTTTCCTCTAAGCTTAACCTTATGTCTGTGTACTTACCACACAGTGTCCCCTCATCTTTTCTATTTTTCTTACTATTTCTCTTCTACATACTGTAACAAGTCTAAAAAATCCAGTCCATGCCCCAGATTTTAAGGGTGTGGCTTGGCAGTGGTTTATCTAATGACCTTATAATTCTTAAACTCATAAACATCAGAGCAAAGCACAGGTTAACCTCAGTGGTGTGAGCTAATCATTTTCAAACACCAACAATTTGGACACCATTTCCTCCCAGTTCACACTACCAGAGGTCTGATTTCTTCCACATCTGCCTGCTTTTCACGCAGCAGAGCTGCTCTGAACCAGATTCTACTCTGAACCAAGAAAACACAGCAGCCATCTCCCAGCTTTCAGGCATTATCATTCTTCCAAAGCAGGAGAAGACTTCAAAATGTGCCAAGGAAACTCTAACAATTAAAATGTATCAGTCTTTACCAGGGAGTCTGCCATCAGTTGCTATTCATTTACCCTAAAGATCATTAATCTTATCTACCAAGCTGCTGAGAACAAAACCGTACAAATCACAGTTCATGTTCCTTTACTTTTAAGAGCCTAACAAAGTTTATATTTCATTTGATAAGGTTAGAGACAGGCAAATATTTACTCTTAATTATTTTGTCAGGCTCCAGAGAGCTCTCAAGGAGAGTCTCCGTGCAAGAAGATCTTTCCTTTTGAGTTCTCTTCATTAAGCTAGATTTTCATGTACAGTCAGCTGCTCACACCAGGGACCCGAGTTCCATGAATACCTGGTCCCCAGTGCTGCAGCTGAGCCCTGCTGCAGGTCACTGCTCCACCACCAATTTCTCAGCCCAAGTGGCCACTTGCTCAACGCCAAAGGGTAACAAAAACAGCGACAGTCAGCAAGGATGCTCCCTGACAGGGCTTCAACAGCTCAGTAATAAACTTCTGAGATCATCTATGAAGTCATAAATATTTCAGACAAGGATTGGTTCCTAATGAAATTGAGAGACAAAGCAGTCTGAAGTTTGGGAGGGAGTGGAACGCTGGCATACATGAGGCTACCTGAGATCTGTGACATTTCTGAGTGTGCACTGAGTGACCACTCAGTGGTCTGACTCCATTTGGCACTGTCACCTAACACAACCTCCTCAGCATCTCCTTCTTCACTCCACTTGGCACTGCCACCTAACACAACCTCCTCAGCATCTCCTTCTTCAAAGGGCAGATCTCAAAATTCTCACTGTGTCTTTCCTTTCAACTCCAGTAAAGTTGGAGAAGGCGAATGGTTAAACAATGCAGTGACAGGAAACATGGTTAAAAATTATAGCCTTATAGCTTGGGATTATCTGTTAAATAATGAAAGACAAGTACTACCTAATGCACCTGGGTACAGCACTTGGGTTGGGGTTTCACTCTTAAAAGATTTAACAAATAGAGATCAGAGAATCTTGAGATTCATAAGCTGTTAAAACCTGAAAACCTCCCACACAACTGAGTTACTTGTTGACATTTCTTTGTAGCCAACAACCAAGCAGCATTTCTCAAAATATTATGTAAATTGTATCAAAATAGCTCTTCTGGTTAATAAATTTCACCTTTCTTTAATTCAAAATTACCAAAGTCTTGAAAGACAATACAGGTATTTTGGAAACCTGAAATTCAGTATTTAAAGTGACACCCATCTCTCTTGAAGGCCTGTCCAGATAAAGCAGTGGCACCCTTAGGCTGAGCTGGAAGGCAAAGACAGGGAGACTGCACTCTGCACTTCTCTGCTAGGGACAAACTGTAGACTTGAGCCCTCCTCTGACTTGGGTGAAAAACCAATTCCATAACTTAGACAGGACTTACAATCAGAACTGGAAAATAGTCTCAGATCTCCAGAGATCAGCCTCTGAATCACACAGTCTCATTTCCTCGTCCCTCCTGTTGCTTTAATTTTGGAGCTTTTCCCTGCAGTGAGGCTTTGAGATTTTTTTTTTAATTACTTTTTTTAAGAATGTCATAAAATCTCAAGAACAGAAACCTTATTTATATATATATATATATATGTTTAATTATCACAACAAATGCCATTTCATCAGTTCTCCTGCAAACAGAGGTACTGAAGACACTGTCAAGTATCAGCCTCTAATTTGAATCTCAATTTTTACAAAGAAATCCATGATTATTGTTGAGATGTGGAGTACACAGCTTTACTTATTTATGATTCTCTCTGGAAAAACTACACCAGCTGCAAAAAAAAAACAAAATAACTTCTGCTGGCAGCAAATAAACATTAGAAAAGTGAAAGTTTACTTTCACCTTGGTGATTCACAGACACTTATTAACTCCTGCAAAGTTAGCAAGCATCGCTTGTTAACTGTTACTGTCAGGATGAGAAGCAAATGACATGACTGCTAAAAAAAACCACAAAAATCCCTTAAAACATAACCATATTCTCACCCTGACCTCCATCTTGAATTCAAAATAACATCAAAATGTAAAGAAAAAATATCTTTTAAAACATTAGAAAAGTGAAATTCCGTAACTGTCTTGTCTTCCGTAACTTTTGGAAAATAGCGTCTATAGTAGTGAATAAAATAGAAGAAATATTGGGGGGAAGATGGAGAGAAGTGGCTCAAAGTTACAGTTTCTTTTAGAAAAGAAGATAAATTTATAGATTTTGAAATATTTGAATNTTTATATATAATTTTAAATATAATTTAAAATATAATTCCATTAAAAATAGGTATAGTATTTGACTTTCAAAATATACACGAGAAGGCACCTGTTAAAATTTATACTATACATTCAGCACTAATTTCCACAAATAAAACCACTATAATCAAGCAATTGCGATCATAAATAAATATTTCACACCTGCAACTCGATCAGCTAATAAGAAAACTCATCTGAGAATAGGAGGTGGAGCCTAAGGGGGGGACAAGCACACAAAATGAGCTCATAAGGGTCAATGATACTATTAATGATGAATTTTCCAGGAGACAAAGCCATGGAAAGTTTCACCGGGAGGGAAAAGAAAAGGACTCTTCTCCCCTGTCAGCTGTCTGGTGGCAGCTTCTGAGCCTCACCGTGAGCGAGGAGGGGGCAGAGCATCCCAACAGGTAAAGCAAAGTAAGCATATCCAAAACACACGCGATGGGGCTGATTAGTTTAGTTTTGACAGGCGGCTAAACGGGAACTGCGAGCGAAGAGCTGCAAACATCCCACAATTAATTACCTCGCCACGCACTGCCTGAGCTGGAGCCTGCGGAGGAACTGCTGACAGCACAGAATTCGCATTCCAGTGCTTCTCCCGCCTCTCCCAATTTACAGGAGAATAGGAAATCATGAACAATTGATACACTCTGTTAGCTCCTATCATGGAGGGTGAGCTCACATGTAGCCTTAGGGGTATCTTACACAGTTTAATGCTGAAAATAAAAGGTAATGTTCTTGGCAAAGAGCTGGGGGGATTAAATTTGGAAGGCTTGAAGCAGCTTTGAATTGTAGTCAATAAAAAAGAACCAAATAGTAATTTTGTAATTTAACTGTGCTGGTTATGCCCAATGAGTCAGACACTTGTGAAATAAACCATGTAAATAGAAAAATGGCTTAACTCTTTCTGCAGTCGCCCTGTATTTTCTCCCTTCTTTTTTCCTGCCATCCCTCCCCTGTTGTTCCCTTGGTTAAATAATACTGTATGGTTACTTTCTCCAGCTCACTCTCTTGGGACAGCTCATCATTCAAAGAGTAAAACTCTGCCTTTTTGAAATAGGGTTTTTTTTTTGTTGTTGCTTTGCTTTGTTTTTTAAGTTTGTTTTGTGCTCTGGACAATGATGACCCTGCCAGCAGAGCTTGTAAAGATAAAGATCCAGAGCCTGCTCCGAGCAAATTTACTGGGTAGCTCAGAGTTATATGCTATTGGAAACTCTCCACTGGAGGTGACTCCCATTCTGAACAGTGTCTTCCATGCTCCTGATATGTGCAGCCCTAAATCAGTTAGGAATAAGTAGGATTTTACACCACATGGTGCTCCCTTGTTCCTGGCGTGCCTTACAGAGCTGACCTGGACTGCGATCCCCTCCAATTCCTCCAGCTCTTTGGCCACCCTGGTGCTGAACCACACAGCCCTGGTGCTCCAGAGAGATTCACTCTGATCACCAAGAGGATGGCAGAGCCTGCTCTGGAGTCCCAAAGTGTCTGAGTGAGCAGTTTGGGAGCTTGGGGATGCCCCTGAGTGCAGCCAACCACACCAGGGCTGCTCCAGCCCCATCCCAAATGCCCTGCAGGAACAACCACAAAAAGCTTCCTCATCCAGCACCAAGGCAGCTCCATTGTCTGATCCCATGATTAATCCCTGCATGAGCCATTTGCCTACCACCACTCAAATTTAACATTTTTACAATTAAAACAGGAATTACTTTGGTTTCCATAGTGCTACTACACAATATACACATTATTAACCACTTCCTTAATTGCAATAGTTTTTATGATTTTTCAAATTACTGAACCATGAAATTTACTTTAAAGACTCCAAGCAGTTCTGAGTAGTGGTAAAACCATTTTTTTTTTTTTAAGAAGTGCCCTTATAATTACCTCATACTAGTAAATTATTCAGATTATGATTGCACTGATTTAATAAGGTCATCACCACATACAAACTCATTTAGAAAACTACGGAATACTACAGAAAACGAGGTCATTCTCCACTGTTTCAGTGGGTGAAAGATTGCCTTTCAAAACACAATCTTTACGCTCTAGACTTTTGGCAGTTTCCTAACAGTAGCTTGACCTTGGTGAAAAAAAAAAGAAAATAAAAAAAAAAAATTCAAAAGAGAAGGAACCTGTAAGCTAAAGGTATTCTTAAAAAAAACCAACCTAGAAATCCCCAAACACAAAACCCCTCAACATATGTTTTTACTGGTGAAATTCCTAAAAATCTTCTGGGTTTTTAAAAAAAATACATAAAAGCATACGAACAAGATACACACAAGCACAAAGTTCTGAATCCTCCCTGTTTTGGAAAGAAACAGTTAAGACTTCAGAATTAACAATTCCCAGAAATTTCAGTAGAAGCATCCTCAAATCTTCAGAAACCAAATTAAATCAAGCAATCATGATAGAAAAATAACTTGATCATCCTCAGTGCTCTCACTCCAGAGATATTCAACAGTAAGGTTTCGTCATTCAAAGTACATCTTAATTCTCAAGGGGAAATTACCATCCCTGGTGATGGAACCTAAAAAATACATTTAATTCTGAACGTCCATTGGTGAAACTACATTTATAAAATGGTGCACACATACAGGAGACCTAGAAAGCTCCTTTTCTCTCCAGACGATGATCTTCACTATTGTTGTTGCACTTAAAAAGGAAAGCAGTGAGTGATTTATTTACTTGGTTGCTAGAAAACATTGGAGAATGTTTTTTGTAAGACTTGCCATCCCCGTTTTGTTTTCACTTAGCATCTTTAAAGACACTGTTCCACATTCCACCCTTTTGGCTGTTCCTTTGGTGTTTTCGTTTGGGTTTTTTTTCCCCAGTCCTGTTACTAGAATTTTCTTTGCTTCAAGTGGAAAAATAGGTATCTGAACATGATGGTCTTAATCTACTCCATCCATTTTAAACCTTTTGCCTCTTCCACTGAAGTGAGTGACCCTGTAGCTCCCTTCAGCTCTGAACTAGCAGCAAATGTCATTACCTTTCAATAAATCCTTTTTCCCATAGGTCACTTCTATTTGAAATGAACACAATCAGTCCCTGGTATAAATTCCTGTCATATTCAGTCGGTCTCTGATGCAAAGACAGACATAAGAAAGAAAGATATCAGGTTCCACCGTCTGTACCAACAAATTCAGACACAACAAGGTAAAGAGAAAATAAGGTTAATATTCAAGGGAAAAGAACAGTAGTGTGGGGGAGCTGCATGGTGCAAAGAAAAGCACCATGGTGCAATCCAAGGGGAAGGAGCAGCAGGGTAAAAGAGACAGAGAATAGTTTAGGACCATGTGGAAATTTATAAAGACCTTTGCCCTTATGAATCATGTATGGAAGGGCCAGTTGAGAGTTCACAGACTGACAGCAAACAGAATTTTGTGGGTGGTGGTGTTCTTGGAGAGGGAGGACAGCAGGGCTGCGCTGGCTGGGCACAGCAGTAACACAATCAGCTGCTCTCTTTGGGGAGAAAGTGCTTGCCAAGGTTTTCCTTTTCCTTGCCTGGCACGCAGGGACCCTGGAGATGCTGCTGCCTGCACAAAACCCTGCCCAGCATCATTACAGAGGTCCTTCAGGAAATCTCTTGAGAGTTTGGAGGAACAAAAAAGGAAAGTGAACAAATAAAGTCACTTGACTAACCTTGCTATAACTTTCTTGTTATTCAACATCCTAAATACTAATTACAATTAAAGCATTTCTTTGCACATTTACCATGCCCCTACCCACTCCAAGTGTTAAGTTGAATTTAGCTCTGCTTGTGCAATGCCATAGGGGAGCTAAGGCTTGGGAGGAGCAACACTGTGAAGCTGCACAATAGGTTAATTCAAACATTCTTGTGTGAAAATCACCAAAGAAAGAGCAACCTGCCCTTTGCTGCTCAAGGGGCAGCCTGCCCAAAGTTACAACAGGTCAACAGCACAAACCTTCTGTGGGGCTTAATCCACTTTTTGAACAAAATGAGCTATTTCTTGTCAGGGACAATCCTTACTCGTGTCACTGTATCACTCTTAAAGCTTTGTGCCTGCAGAGGTCCTTCAGTTAAGAGGCAGTAATTAGGAAAGTTGAGATTTTTCACTCCTATTCCTAACCAAAACAGGTCATATGCAGAAACTGGGTATAAACAAGGCCTCATAAAAACTACTGTCCCTATACACAAACTTGATAAAACTTTGGATTTCCTTTTTTTTTTTT
>VZRF01009678.1:1266383-1382601 GCA_013396875.1 Vireo altiloquus
TTTTTTTTTTTTTTGTGAAGAAAGGAAGTAGGGACTGTTGAGCTGAAGAGTATAAAAGATTATAGACTGAAAAATATGTGAACAAATACTTTGCAGTCAATCTTGGAGGAACTGTTTATCAGAGCAAAGATCTATGCAGTGTCCTCATATTTATGCATTAAAAGTTGCATAATTTGAGGAGCATCAGAACTACGAAGCAAATCTTATAGGATGCAAGCCCTCGTATTTCTTCTCAGACATCTGAGACAGAAATAGTGCAGCCCTCCCTTGGGTACTACATGATGATTTAAACTTCTCTGTACCTGAATTACTTGAGCCATAAATAATATTTGCTTAGTCCTTAGAGGAGTGCTGCCTCATTAAATAAGAGCATTATAATTATTATGATCAGTTGTTTGAAGAAGTGATCAAAGAATTACCAGCAATCAGCAGATCCTTCTAGACTGAAAATTAAGAGACTTGCCCAACGACACCAGGAAATCACTGCCAGAGAAAGAAAGAAAAACCAAGCATTTGATTCAACAACTCATGGAGATCTGGCAGCTGAGGAGATTGTAGCCAGAAATGTTTTGGGGCAAGCAGGATTCTTGCATTCTTCACCTATGAAAGCATTTTCCGAGAACTTACAGGAATTTAATGCCTCTCAAAGTTCCTCTCTCACCTCACAATGTAGTTGGATAATAATTACTGCTTGCCCTGAGTGTACCTGTGGGCTGGAGGGTCCAACCCAAGGTTCTTATGGCAGCCACAACTGTTGCAATTCCTGACCTACAAATACCTTCTAAAATATTGCCATTAATTCTAAGTCAGTTTAGGTAGAGGCTGAGAAGGTTTATTTACAGTTTTCATATATATATATATACACTAAGTAAATAGGCCTTAAAATAAGGTGATTTCTGAAACCGACTCTCACTGCATCCCATCGTTCAGTGTTACCACAAATTCATGATATTCCCTTCTCACTCCCACAGGTTTTTTCCCCCTCCTTCAAATTCAGTTTTTGACATTACCTCTGGTGAACAAGAACACTTTTTCCTCTTGCCTGAAAAGCAGTTTTCTTTTCACACGGTGTTTGGCCATGAAATTAAGAAGAAATACACTGAAGAAAATAACAGCCCCTGGCTGTTCACTAGCAGAGCATGCAAGTTCTCCTCTTCACACACCATGTGCTTTGCCAACTGATAAATCTATACAATACAAAATGAAGTTTTAGTTTCGATTGAAAAGGCTGGATTTTGCTAACTAAAGCCTCCAATCTGTTAAAGGCAAGCAAATATTATAGATTTGGGTCCAGTTTAAGAGCAACTGCTCAGCATAAAATGGGTTTCAAGGGGGGGGAAAAACTTAGTTAAATATACAAAAGAGAAAGCACTTAATTTTGAAAAGAGTGAATTTTTAATAATTTTTTATTTGCTAGAAATATGCAAAATTAAAACCCATTTGTCACACATGCTAAGCAGTCCTATTTCCAACTGCTTTTTAGTGAGTATTGTCACATTTCCTTTTTATCATATTACAGTTAGTCAGTCCTTTGCACTGCTCCAGAATACATGAACTAAGCTGACTACATTGACTAATTTGAAAAAAAAAAAAAAAGAAAAATAAAACAAATGAGGAAATTTAATATAGTTTTGACTGCCAATAGCATAGAATTCTTCTCAAGAACAGGTTTGGTTTTCTAGGGTTTATTTTGGGAATAAAAGAAAAAAAAACTAACAACAAACCCAAACAACCAAGGACACAAACAAAAAAACTCCACCAAATCGTCTGGAGAGAAAAGGAGCTTTCTCAGTCTCTTGTATGTGTGCACCATTCACCAAAAAGAAGGAACACTATGGAAACAGCTGATGTATTTAACACCAGTAATTACAGGCACAAAATCCAAAGTTCTATTATTTCTGTGCTCCATCTTTATCTGCATTTAAAGGCATTAACAAATCATTGTAGAGCTGATGACTGAACACAAAACAAATAACAAAAAATGTCGCTGCCCTGCTCCAAGTCATCCAGTGTTTACCTGTGTATTCCTCCAGTAATGGCTTTAAGCAGACCACACTAACATAAATCGCTCCAGGAGATGTGACGAATTGTACAAGCTACCACACAAATTCCAGAACCTGGGAAATACTCCTCCAGAGACAAGAGACACTCCTAATATGAACATAGCAAGCAAATCAGCAAAACATTGAGCCTGCCAGCATCTGACCTCAGGGTCTCTGCCTTACTGTAACAATTCTGAACTTACAGTCTTTAACCAATTCTCGATATTTTCCTCTTATCCAGCCCAAAAGCCTGAACTCATTCTTTATGTTTGCCAATAAGATGTGTGACATTTAAAAATAAACAAACAAATAAACAACAACACCAAAAAAGAGAGGAGATAGTTGACTGTTTCCCTCATCAGTTATTTTGGAGCATCAAGTTGAGGTCTGCAAACTTTTTGTCTCAGGTGAGAGCTTTTGTTAAGATACCAGGAGATACCTGAAGCTTGAGGATTAAGCAGGGGTCAACAATGCCAGTCATCCTACACTCGTGAAAGCAAAGCAGGTCTGGTTTAGGGGCTGGGAGACAATTAGACATGGGAGAAAAAACTACTGCAAGTGAAATCACCGCTCCTTTCAACAGCTAAATTAATTTATTGGCTTGCCTGCTCCAATAAAAGCAAATAATGCTTGAAATAAAGTCCTTTGACACTTCCGCCCTTTGCTGTTCTAAAAAGGCAAAACTTAGTAACTGTAATGAAATGTTACACTGCCCACACGATATTTTCCTTGGGAAGGGAGTGTGTGAAATGTCTTGCAATAGCTACAAATTTCTTGGCTTATTATTAGATTGCAATATCTGATAGGGATAAAAAAAAACTGCAGAAAGTTTGAGGGGCATCTTAGCCTGTTACTTTCTGAGGAAACATGAGCTAAATTAATATTAATAAATTCAGTCTTGGGAGAAGACTCAAGCTAAGGTTCCTGAGATAAATCCAGTTGGAGCAAGTGGGGAATGTTCTCTCTTGTGCCCTGGT
The DNA here is from genome assembly GCA_013396875.1 of Vireo altiloquus. Taxonomy (NCBI): domain Eukaryota; kingdom Metazoa; phylum Chordata; class Aves; order Passeriformes; family Vireonidae; genus Vireo; species Vireo altiloquus. The sequence continues at coordinate 1,269,403 of VZRF01009678.1, forward strand.
GGGAACAAGTGACATAACACCTGTCTGATTTAGAGGAGGGAGGGAGGAAGAGGAAGAAAAATGCATTTTCTAAGTTTTGACCCAATGAATGTGCACTAGATTTGACCATATCAGAAATACAAAAAGCAAGTCTAATTCTAAAAATGGATAAATGGATTAAAGAATCAGCCACTGGAAAGTTCTGCTTCACATAATGATCACAGATTTTGGTCAGCTGTACAGTCACCCAGCCCTGAGTGGGAACGCAGAGCAGCAGAGAAATGCAGCTATTCAATATGTGTCCTTCCTCCCAGGGAAGGCAGCAGAGACAGAACCTGCTCAGCACAAAAACAGGCCTTTTAAATACTTACCAAGGATAAGAATAAAATTAAGTTTTAAAAGTCTGCTTGGCTTCATACATTTATGCACCTATTAATTGCTGGGAACCAATGATGTAAACCTCCACTGCCATTTTCTACATTTTTTTACTGCCCTGAAATTTTGCTTACAGAGAAAACACACAATAATGTTTTGCTAAATAATAAATTACTAGTTTTTAATAGTTTCAGACAAATCAAAGTACAGGTGGAAGATAGGTCTATTAGGTTACAATTCAGTATTGTTCATTTTGGTAGGGATGCTGCAGGAAACAGAATTTGAATATCAAATTAGTGAATTACACAATGAGGCCCAACAGATTGGTACAAAGTATTTCAGAGCTGTAATGATGGCAGCTCTTGTTCTATTTACATTACAGCCCTATGTCAACTTCACGCTAGAGAATTGGATATTTCAGTGCAATTTAACCAGTTTTATTCATAGTTGAAAACTTTGAATTGCTTTTAAAAGAACTCTGTTGTTTCCTCTGAAAAGTCTGAAAAGAAGCTGAACAAATAAATGGTTCCCCACGGTGTCCATGTTTGTGAGTGCCACGTCGAGAACATTGCTCTAAATGGCATCTCTTATTGCAACCAGAACGACAAAAACCAAGAGGAAGGAAAACATTTTATATGCAATTGTTGTGCTAGCCAAAATACCCCTTAATAGAAACTTTAAAGGGCAAGACAGAGTATTTATGGTGTTCTAATGCAATTTCTGTACAGCACAGACCTCAGAGTTCCTTTAGTCTTTCAAGGCCTGAAGAAAGTGCCTCTTTCCTGCTAAATAAGTTACCACTGTCAACCCCAATAAAATATGCCTGAGACTCGTGCATCTTTTTGCTTCATTTACTTTTTCATTTCATGAACAGGCACTGCTGATGCTCTCACACAGCTTGTGGAGTGAGTGTAATTAAAATCCTTTTAGTCTCGTGGAGAACTGAGTAGAAAATGGAATAAAATTATTGCAGGGTTTAAAGGTTTTGACACTGGAGGAGAAGTCAGGCAAAGTAAAGGTAGAGACACACACTACAAGCTTCTGCTTTTCATGCTAACACGTAGACAACAGAACAATATTTGGCTTTCAGATTTCCCATGTTTTTTCATCACACTTCTCATTCCATCTTACATGATCATCTAAAATCCTTTCATTTGGAGTACTTCACATTATCTTTCAAATGAACAAAATTCTTTTCTAGAGAACAGAGAAGCATTTGGGATTGCAAATTTCTAGGCAATGCCTCTTCCAAAATACACCCAAGAGATTTCTTATATAAACCCCACATATTTATGTACAACTGCATTACATACAAACAGATACTGCATGTTGCTACAACATATTCCCAAAAATCTTAGCAAACTGTTACTGTCAGTGGGCATAACTCTGCACCAAGCACAAAGACATGCAAATAAACACTGCTTTGGACTGAATCTTTGATTATGCAATATCACATACATTTCAACTATTATATCTGAGCATTAGATTTGAGCTGTTCTACGACTAACAAAACACCCAAACCAATACAGCAGCCACAATAGGTTACATTAGGATCATTATTAGAGCTCAACTAAACATCATTAGGACAGTATTTCATTCTCTGGCACAAAATCTGTGTGCTGGAGCAAAACTGCTTGAGCTGTTCTCCTTTGCCCTGGACCCTGTTCTGTGCCCTGCCATAAAAAGCATTGTCTGGTGACAGTCTGGAAACAAGAACATATCAGTGAACGCTGTATTCTTGGGAAGAGTGAGGCTCACAAGAAGTCTTTATTGGCATAAACTGCTGTTAATGACATTAAATGATAGAAAGTTTAGCTTAGAACTGCACTGACTGCAAACCAGCACAGCTCTGTGACATGAGCACAAAGCTCTCCCAGGGAGTGTCTGCTTTTATGGCAAACCCAGCTCATTCCTGCATTTAAGTGATTATTGATAAATCTACACAACACTGAGAGAGACACACTTTATTTAGGTAAAGAATGCAAATTTCTAGCTTTTGGAAAAGGTTTACTTTTCAGCCAACAGAATAAGAAAGCACTGTGGATGTTGTGCAAGTAAAGTTATGCAATCCCTGAGCAGGAACCTCCTGCTGTGAAGNGCAACACTGAGAGGGACACATTTTATTTAGGTAAAGAACACAAGTTTCTAGCTTTTGGAAAAGGTTTCTTTTTCAGCCAACAGAATAAGAGAGCACTGCAGATGTTGTGCAAGTAAAGGTTATGCAATCCCTGAGCAGGAACCTCCTGCTGTGAACCCGAAATCCAGATTACCTGTATTTTTGTGGGAAGTACGGGGAAAGTACAGATTCTCTCCAGAGACATATGCAGCTGGGGGTTTTCAGTAATTCTCAGAGGGGCAGGTAACAAAGATCTTTCCCTTGCTCGGCTCCGTGCACACAGCAGGGCTGCTCTGCCCATTTGCTGCAGTCAGTTCTACTGTCAAATATTCCATCTGCAGAGAAGCAGATACTCCTCTCCACTTGGTTTTATATCCCACAATCAAAGTGGATGGATTAACATGGGAGCGGTGGATATTTACTCCCAGAATATTGTAAGTTTTGTCCCTATTAATATGTGTTATCTGAGTGCCTTAGGCCTTGGCTTCACACAACAGAAGAGACATGAAAGTCATTGCTCCCAGCAAAGTGCTGTCTCCTATTATCTGCAGCACAAAGTGGATTGCTGCTATTGTGAATGTGAATTCCAGGCTCTCCAGCCCTGAGACACACTATTATACTGCATTGATAGTTTTCCTGAGAGAGGAATAAATACAGTAATTTCAATTAGAGTTCCCTCACATGCTCTGCATTTCGGGACTCAGCATTGAATAGATGTGAATGTTGACAGCATGGAGCTTGCAGAAACTGTAATGGCTAAACCCCCACATCCATTGGCCAGGAAAAGAAGTAACAGGAGAATATAACAAGGGGGAGAAAATCAACTGTGCAATGTACAGATTAATGGTGTGTATTCACTCAACAAAAAGTGTGCAATATTTGAATAGTAATTAATGCCTGATCTGAGTTCCAATATTCCTCTAATACGTGGAAGATCAAATCCAAATCATTTTTTTTTCTTGACACGAGTATTTTAATTAATATTTCAATTATTTCCCACACATTTAATAAATATGATGTCTGAGGCTGCTAAATAATATCTGGGCTTTTCAGATGGGAGTTTTGAGGCACAAAGCACCAAAGTGACTTTTGTGGCAGTAACTAACCAGCACAGTCAGGTTTAGAACACCTGCCCTTCACAGCTTCCACAGAAACCCAACACTGACAGGTCCAGATCATCTGGTCTGACATCCAGTCCACAGGCCTGGATTATATCAGCCCTAAAATCCTTTTGAGAGGGCAGGAGAAGAGGTGGAAGAAGGTAAAAAGGCAGATATCAGAGCAGGGCAAATAAATGGCACTCCCAAAATGGCAGGGAGATTATTATATGATACTCAAATTGTTTTCTTTGCTGCTGACAAGACCCAAAGGAAAAACAGAGGTCCCACATGATTTGAGGAAAAAAAAAACCAAAAAAACAAAAAAAAACACCCAAAAAAAAAACAAAAAAAAAAAAAAAAAAAAAAAAAACNAAAAACAACAACCCAACCCAAACCAAAACCCATTCCTGTCCTGTATTTGGTCAGCTGTCACTAACACTGGTATGGGAACCAGACACAGCAGCAAGACACCTGAGTTCTTTTCACACTCACCTGCTTCTAGCTGGGTCTGTGCTTTGATGCTTTAGAGAGAATAAAAAGCAACAAGGCTCCCTTGTCCTTGCTGAATCAAATGCAGAGGAGAAGCAAGTTCCATATTAAGAGAGCTGGAGACAAATATCCTTTGTATATACTTGGGAAATGTCTTCATGCAGAGCAGCAGATATTGGAGGGACACAGAGAGCAATGCAATGCTCCCCAGAGCCAAGGGAAGCAAGAATGGAAGGAAGGAGCCAGATCCAGAGATTTTAGGGCCAGAGGAGTCTGGCTCAGGCTCTAACCTGTGAGGTCAGGACAGGACATCAATTATCACCACCTGGACATGTCCTGAGGGCAGCTCATGACACTCCTCAAGGTCTGTGAGACCAAACCCTCCTGAAGAACAAGGTTTTGAACAAGGTTTTGAACAAGGTTTTCCCACTTGTTCACCTGTAATCCTGATACAGTGAAAGCATCTTTTGATTTAGGAAAAACATAACACAACCAAAGACATCCTTTCTCTGCCCAAGGGGTGGAAGAACAATATTAGACTACGCAAGTGGGGAAAAAACATAACCTTGAAAAAAATTAATTCTTGCTACGCAGAAGTGGAAGAAAAATGATCAATTCCATGGGGTGTTACACAGAGCAATGGAATGGAGCTTTCATCACCTAATAACTGATCTCAAAAATTCATGAGATATAAATAATGATCATAAAAAAAGCTTATTACATGATCATTCATGTGTTTGCTTTAACTATTCCTTCTGATTTCCAAATGTAATTTGTAACTTTTTATACAGTTTTCCTCCTCCTAGAAAATTTTTATATTAAAATTTTGAGTTTTCATCTTAAAATGAACTCAAGCAATTTCATTCTGCATCTTGAATTGCTCCTGTACATTAAAAACACTCATATCAAATCTCCTCAGACCCCTTTACTGATATTTAGCCACTGTATTAATTGAATAACACTTCAGGGATTCTCCAGTATTGTGCTCCTTGTTGCACAGTTATTATTTTATTGCACAGCAGAAACATGAACTGCAAATGTAATTTCTGAAAAGGAGAAATTTGAAATGAATACAATGTAAGAAATAACTTCATTTGTCTAAGTGGCTGAATTCAGGGAGCAATGTCTCTCAAAAATATTAAAAAAAACTCTGATCTACAGGAGTTATAAATGTTCATTGGAAATTTTGCTGAGCAGTGTAAGGCAGTGATTTATTCTTCTAAGCTAAAGGGAAAAATAACAATTAAAAATCCTCCTCAGTAATTTTCTCTTTGAAGAACAGGGCAATGACATCAGTATTATGAGATGCACTACTCAGGGATCAGTGAAACTCAGAGGGTGAACACTTCAGTTTATTTTGAATATAGTTAAGATATTGGTTTTATTTCATTAATATTTATACATTTTAGGAGTTAATCCTAGTTACCTCCTCAGTCAATGTGTTCATTCAAAGACTGCTGCAATCCCTCTGAATCCAAAACCTGGAAACATCATTTCCAGAATCTGGAGGTTCTTTTAAACTTTATTCAAATTTATGAGGTATTGAAGGAAAGGTAGAAATCAGGATCACAATACAGAAATCATTTCTTCTTTTGCTCATCTCCCTATTTGTAATTGAGCATTTAAATACTTTAGTTCCAGGTATTGCTTATTAAAGCAGATGGACAAGATGAATTCTTAGGCTCTTTCCCAAGGTATTTCTATGTTTCTATAAACCTGACATTTTCACTAGGAAAAAAGAAAGTACTTTAATTTCCCTTTCATCAGCTGGGAATAGAATTACAGCAGTTAAAAGTCCTGTGTGCCATGCCAGGAATTCAACATAGCACTGAATTAAAACTGATTCCTCTGAACTTCAGTCCAGCACCTTCACACAACAAAATAATTTTCTTTCACAGTAATGTAGTAATTTTGCTTAATTTCATAGAATTTGGCAGATAAACTCTAAATCCTATGAAAGAAACATAACTTTTTCTTTTTTTTTTTAAGCCAAATTTGTGGAAATTTCAGGTTGTTTCCAATTTAGGTTTTCCTCAAGAACATTTTGTGCAGACCCCACAATCAATATAGCAAAACATTTTCCAAGCAGGGCTCATACACGACCCTAGAAGTATAAGGAACTTCACAGTTCAAACTCTTTCTAAAAGTACTTTAACAAACGTGCTTGAAAATATGAATTAATTTAGTTTAAATTATCATTATCATTTTTATCATTTCATTATCAAGAGCCAACACATCAGCTGTATGGCACAAAACACACCTGATGCAGCTGCGTCTTGGAATCAGGGTTTTATTTTCTTTTTTTAAAGTCCTATACTAGATAAAAAAGAGCCGGACTTGCAGTTGTTAGGTTTTTTTGTTGTCTATTTAAGTTCTTATCTCAAATTCAGAAAGCCATCCTGCACTTGGACGTAGCACTCTAAATTTCCCACTGCAAGACCATGAGACTGAGAATGCAGAGCTGTTTTAAAAACTTTTCACCCAATTAACTGTTAAAACATACTATATTTATAATTCTGTACCAATAACCATCACTTATTTTTAACACGTTTCTCTTACTTCAAATCTATTCTACCAATGTCTCTGTGCCACCATCACAGCAGAAAATGGAGTAAAAGAAGAACTCTGAACTCTGAACACAACCAAAATCCTCCACCTTGCTTCCCTTTTCCCTCCATACTACAAAACCCAAAACTACAGATTCTGACCCTGTGATAAACTAAACTGTAATCTATCTTATATTTTTAATGTTCTTAATTCATCCATAAGTGTTGGAAGCTTTTCCCATGGGCACAAATCAAAGACTGTGTTCTTTTGGGGTCCCAGTGAGGGTCCCAGACCCACCCAGGGCAATTTGAGGGGTTTTCCAAATATCCTGGACTCCAATACACACCCAAATCCCAGCTGGGTCATTCTTCTCTCTCTGTTTTTCTGGAAGTGCCAAAGGAAAGTTGCAGTGATGACATCAGGTCCCAACCCTCTCCCAGCCACGGCAGAACAGAAACTTAAGCAGATAAAGGGAATAAACAAAAGCTGGCAGGAAGCTGAAGGAATTTGGTTACGATAAACAGTCGGAAATAGGGAAACCTACTTTGGTCCGCGAAGTCATTACAATAATTTGTTTAGAAAGCAGTGAAGAAAAAATCCCCAGTAAATACTTTGGAAACTGCTGGATCAATTTGCAAGTGCTGAAAGCACACCAGCCTCAGAGACTCAGGGACATTTGTATTAAGCAAGAGACACACAATTAAGCTGCATCTCAAGCTAAAACCCTGAGGGCTCCACATTTCATTCCAGTCAACCACTGCTGTTTCTTGGCACTATTTTCTTTGCAAATATGAGTAATGTGGGCCCTTTAGTCACTATTAAGCAGTAATCTGGGGAAATCAACCACTTCCAATAATCTTATACTCCAATTTAGGGCACTCTGAAACCACATAATGAATAATACTGTCGCCAGTTCTCTCCTATAATGACACATGACATATGCCTGCTATTCCTCTTTTCAAATCAAATCCAACTGTGTTGCTTTTTTTCAGAAAATCTTGTTTATTGTGTTCATTTGAGTTTCTTTCTTCACTCATTTGATGAAGAAGTAAATTTCTGCTTCATAAGCAAGATATTCCTTGTTAACCCAGCATTCAGAAAGCAGCTGATTCCTTTGCAGTCAAAAACAAATTATTTTTTCAAGTGAGTAACACCATGTTATAAGTTACTTCTGACTAATAAAAAATTCTATTTTCACTTTAAATTAGAAAGCTGATTAAGAGACCTTCCAATGTTCTCATCCCTCCTGGATGGATTTTACCTTTTACTACCAATGAAGAATTTGCAAGAATGATTTCCCTGTTGACAGATGTAGAAGAGGTTTTACAGCTAAGCATGTTGAATGCCAGAATAAAATCAAGCCATTTATTCAATTGTATGCCTTATGACTGTTTTTGGTTTGTTTTTTTCTTTTCATAACCACTGGAAAATTCTGGTCAATAACATACATTGGAGCAATGTTCTAAGGAATACAGTATATTCCAATCTATGATGACTATGAAAGAAAAAAACAACCTGCAACAAAAAAGTTTTTGAAAGATGTGCAAAGATTTTAAGAAGAAAAGTCTCAGGTAGAAGAAGGTAGAAACTTTTTGATACTTCTGCTTTTATAACTTGAAAATTCAACCTTTACCTTACTTTTAGGAGATGGATTGAAAATATACTTTACCAAAACATTGCTTTTCTGATTCTCAAGTAATCTAAGGCACTGTGAAATATACTGCCCTTTATCAGAAATATTTCCAAATTATTCTCCTCCTTTGGCAGAAGCAGCATATCTAAGTCATAGATAACTGTGTGGATAATTCCTTATTCTTCCCAGGCAAACACAATCAATTGCATTCTTGAAATTCAATTTAAAAGTAATTTATCTTACATGAATATTCCAAATTCACAAGATTTCACATAAAGCTATTCCTGCAGCATAGTAAATCTCCAACAGAAATTGTTATTCAAGTAGAAATGGCCCCGTGCAAAATAACTTGCAAGGTGTGTGGTGCAGTAATTCTCTTTACAATATTTGTGTGTGTGGTAGCAGGGAGAGCTGAGTGAAACCTGGTGGTATTCACAACTGCATTTTAAACAAACTGTTAGAGAAAAATCAACATTAAAAGGCAGCCTTGCAGGTGACTTTTCCAAGCAGTGTCCATCCCCTCACAGACAGGCTGACTCATTAATCAGCTCAGAGCTTTTGCAGGACTAACTGGTGATTTCCCTGCGGTCAGATGATCTTCTGCAGGCAGTGATTGCACGACATTTATGTGCTGTGCTGCTTATTTATTTCTTCTTTCTCATTCTTTCTGACTATTCAAGAGTTTTGTTTACGGTAGGAAAAATGTATTATGGAGATACCTGAGACTAACACCAGTGAAATGAAATAATAAGGTTGATTCCTTTGTGATCTCACATTTCCAAATACTTTTAATCAGGCTACATTTACCCAAGGAGGAGACCAGAGATCACCTAATCTATGAGTAAGCTCTATCACAGTAAAAAAATCCCAACAAAACCAATAAAACACCACTACAGAACAATATTCTGTTTATACCTACTATAATGACTGACTGGGCTAGCACAAAACCTGTTGCCTCATTATTTTCTTCAGAACACCTAACTAGTGGTAGATAAAATAGATTGACATTCATTGATATATCCATATTATAAAACCTGAAAACTCGAAATTATTATACTTAAGCAACACACATAACAGGAGGCTGAAATATGCCTATATTAACATTTTCGTGATGGTAAAAGTCATGAAGGGATTGCTGGATCACAGACCTATATTAAAAAGCCTATATTAACATTTTGGTGATGGTAAAAGTCATGAAGGGATTGCTGGATCAGAGACTTTGTAGCTGGAGTGTTATCAAAGCCACAATTATTTTTATACACACAGACACAACACCTTTTAAGAAATTTCTGGCAGTAAAGAAACTTGGTTTATATTCATTCATGTAGAAGGCGAGGCTCAGAGACTTTTTTTTTAATGTTGCAATATCTTAGGAAATATTAGAAAATTCAAAACAAAAGCTTGAACAACCCTCTTGCAGCTCAGAGCAGCTGTTACCTGCTGGTTATTATAAAGAGAAATCTCTTAATGATCATCACAGCAGAGTTTCAGAAGAACATTATGTGGCTAACTCAGAAGATTTAATCTGAAATACCTTTAATCAAATGACAAATATCATTACTGACAATCATATTAATAGAAAACATACAAGCTTAGACTTGAAAACCAGATTATTCTTCTGTCTGCAAACAAGGCACCTGAGAAATCACTGAAAAAACTACTTAAACTGAAAAAAACTTCTTAAACAAAGCTACAAAGGCCTTAATTTTGAGAGGCAACCCAGAATGCTGAGCTGAGGGCTATGAGGCAGCTCGAAGCCTGCATTCTAGGGTGATTATCAGCAGGGCACATAACACCACCCACACCTCACTGCAGGCTGTGTGGCTGCACAAGGACAGCCTCAGAGCCAAGGGAAACACCCTTGTCTTCAAGGACTGTGCTCTGGGAGCTCACCCAGCCCAAGAGCAAAGCGTGGGCAGCACTCTGGAGGATGCTCTATCATCCCTCACCAAAAGCTCTCTCTCACCTGCCTGAGGTACTACCCAGCACCTCGTGGATCACAGCTTTGGGATGAGGAAGTTCAGCAATCCCCAGACTCGAGGATGAACATTTAGCTTTAGCATCACCTCCTGCCTTTCCTTCCCCCCTTGGTCACAGAATGGAGCAGAACATTCCCTCCCAGGACACTGAAGGGTGACTTAACTTCTGCTCTGAAAACAAACATTTCCTCATGCAGAGTTATCATCCAGAGCCTCTGCTTTGGGAAACTTTTGGGATACAAGTAATGCTGAAACCATTCCCTTTTCACAACTTTTATAGAGGAACTGAACCTATTAGGATCTATCCAGAAGGATTATGACTTTGTCTAGGGACTTAAAAGCAGGAGTTTGTTTCATTTGCTACTAGTTTCTATCTTACTTGATAGTTGAATTATCCGTGTTTCCTGAGTGCTACATTTTCATCCTGCAAGAAAACAGAACAAAAGAAAACACTTCTGTAGAGATCTGAGCTGGTGTCTCTTAAGTACATCATTTAATGCAGCTAGGTTTAACTAAATACATTTTTATTTTGCTTTATTTTATTCTCTGACTTCCACAATGAATTTTCCACAAGTTAGAAAATGAAGATTCTTGATATTATGCTCTTCACTGATGTCCAAACACCATGGAAGTAGGTGGCTAAATGCTCAAAATGTGCTCTGCACATATTGAGACACATTATTTGTATTTACCACCAAAAAAAGAAGGCAACAGCCTAAAAATACAGACATATAACATCAATAAACATGATGTTCCCACAGCTATAGTAGCAATGTTAACATAGCAAAAGCCTATCTATAAAGGGAAAATAAATGCCATACGAAAGGTTTCATTCAGGCACACATCCCAGATTAAATTTTCAGGGTGTGAACAGATTGGACAAGCAGTGGGTCAGGCTGTTTTATCACATGAGCCTAGTTCCTAATGAAATTAGACAGGAAAAATAAATACAAGGAATAAATTCAGAAATATGACCATTGGGTTCTGATTATTTCTCTCTCCTACCATTTCTTCAAATTCACTCATGAATTTCAAAGATGAATATTCTGAGTCCACAAATCATTTCTATTCCTGAATGTAAGTACAGAAAGATCTGAGTATGACATGGGATATTCCAGGGTGGACAAGGACACTTTTAGCTCTCTCTGCCCTAATTTTGTTTTATTGTACTCAGGGCATGAGTAATCACTATAGAGAGGTACAAGGAAAAAGCTCAGAGGTAACTATAGTTTCAGAATCAGCTTAAAAATCCGATTTCAGTTTATGAAAACTACAAGAAGCCTGGTACAATTTTACACTTGGAATTAATTAGTCAAAGTGAATCGTACAGTAAGATAGATATAGTTCTCCTGCCCAGAGAGTGGGCACCCAGACAGTATTTCTCAACCCTCAGGAAATTGAATCTGAAATTACATACACCTAGGGTTTTCTTCTTGCCTTATTATGCTGTTTTCCAAGATGCAATTACATTATGGCATCGAAAGCAGTTCTGTTTTGCACAGGTATTACCATTTTTATTAACCAAAGTAACAATGGGTATATATCATTTACAATTAGTCCCTCTAAGTGTTTAACTTAATACCTCGGAAGTTTTGGAAACTAAACCAGTAACAAAAAACTATTATTTACTGACATGTTTTAATAAGATTAGAGCCCTCTGTGTTTTATCTTCTGAAATTATTTCACTCTAGTCACTTCAGCTGGTGTGAAATTCTTGACTAAGATGCATAGCCCTATTGTCACTCTGAGCAGTGGCTCTTCACCTCATGATTAATGTCAGCTGCATTCATGGGCTAATTTAAAAAATGCAGAAACTTTGCAAGCAAATTAATGCCTTCTAGAAATATCAGCAAAATCACATGAGTACAGATTTTGCAGGAATAAAGCTATACTGTAAATAAAGTGATATTGAAGTTAGAACAAGTTTGGCAAACGTCTTCACAATCATTCTCCACTTCAGCAGTATTAATTTTCTACAGACTGCACTCCTAAAATGTGTCTTCCAGCAAACACCTGACATTTATTTTCTCTGCTGATATTAAAATCAGTATTATTCCACCATAATTGTTTTTCAAATGTTTCCTAAAATACTGGTTGCAAGCAACTCCCATAACCAGGTCACATCTCTTCCCTTCCCATGTGACAGACAGATTTGGATGCACATACAACCAGCAAACTGTAAAATTAGCAACAAAATGAAGAAACCCCACAAGAGAAATTATTGCTAGAATTAAACACTTTACAATAAAACTTCCTAAATTGTTTGTATTGTTACACTACTTCTGGATTGATTATTTCATGAAGTCCCAAATGACAGAAGAAACACACTCAAAATAAATCTGTGCCTGGGTCACAATCTCAGTTGCATTTGCTATAATCCAGTAAAGTTTCATAATCCTCACTATGAAAGGGAGATTATTTTTTAAAGTTCTAAGTGTACTTAAGTATCTTTTACTTATGCACATGCAGCCTGCTCAGAAATCACTTCAGCAAATTTTGTGCCTCTATTTTTTTAATATCTCTATTTATGATCATAAATGCCATCAGCAAAACTGGGAATTGAAATTACATAGTGAGGGGAAAATAGTCCCTGTTCTATATTTGAAAGATTAAAATTGAATTGCAAAAAAAGTGGCTTAATATTCATAGATGTTTATGTTACTGCAAGAAAAACACCCAGTTTATAAAATCTATCCCAAGAGCCATATGCAATTTGTATCGATTTTACTTTCATAAAGTTGCTACCTCTTTATGATGATTTATAAGTAGATAAGTGTATATATATATCTATATATATATATCTGTAAATATCAATCCAGACTTTCGTCTATAAGGAGGATCACAAAGCTGCTTTTTATGTTTTACAGTAATAAAAGGCACAGAAAAGATAATCTTTTCAGTTATTCCTTAGTCACCAAACTTTCACATATTATTACAGCTCTCCTAGAAAGGATGCTGTATGCATCCTGATATAAATACACTTTAAAACAAGCCAAGGTAGCAACACAGGTCACACTTACACAATCATGTATTTATAATGTGCTCTAAGAAGCTTTCAGGCTGTATAAGCCCCAAATATTCCAACACCAATAAAGTTTTAAAGGTCTGGTCACCAAGAGCTGGACTGAAGTATTTGTATGTGAAATGCAAACCATTTTATCTGAGTAGATTTGAGTTCTTGAAAAACACCATTCCATACCCCACATTTTGAAGTGACAAAGACTAGGAAAAAAAAAAAAAAATCCATCAAAACTTCCTTTTAGAATGCATTGATTATTAGGACTCTAATCCTACAGAGATTTATGCATTGCCTAAATATACTCAAAGTTTCATATCATTAATTCCACTGAAATAGAGGTATTCAGTACACAAAGCAGCAGGCTCAGACCAACAGAACTACTTAGATTCAAAACTGTCTGACAAGAACATTATTTTTAATTGAGATTGAAATAATTGACTTAAGTGGAGGCTTTTTGTTTCCTTTACTTGGCAAATCTGATTCTGCTTGATCAAAAAAAAAAAAAAAAGACTGAATGGGAAGATTCACTCTGATCTTTCTCAGATTTCATAATAAATAACCATCCCTTGGCAATCATTTACCTGAGTCAACTTCGTATTCCCTAAGTCAGCTGAGCTTTCTTGCCTTTCATAACATAAAATTAAAACTGTAGAAATTATTGATTAATGACAAGAATATATATGGCCAGCTCCATCATTTAATAAAGAGAAAAAAAAAAATCCATACCATTAAAAAAATGGATCTGGTTCAGTGTCCATAAATGTAAAACGTGTATGCTTTACTACTCCCTGAGGAATTTCTGATTAACCCTCTAGTTCATATAGTACTCAGCATTTTTGATTGAAGCTCTAGCAGTTTCTGTTAAACAGAAATGTCATTATTCAAGGAGATGAAAAGTCATAAAGCATAATGCAATCCTGCACTGTCACCACAGGCAATAACCAATAGTGTGAATTCAGGCAAATGACTTCTGCTTAAATATAATTTCCTTACAGTGAAATGCATCACAAAAAAAGGAAGAAATCTGCTCATAAAACATCTGATAATTCAGGAGTCGAAAGGACTGGCCATATTTGCCAAGTTATAGAGATAATAACACAAACCACTGTGGTTCAGTGGCTTAGCCCTAGAAAAATGATAATATTGCTCTAATGCTCCCAAGTCTGACATGAGAAGGAGCTGAATTACACTCTCTGCATGATGTACAGTGATATTTCACACAAGTACCGAATTCATGAGGTGAAAAAAGCAGCACGAACAAGAGGCAACAAAACATAAACACTGCTGTGCACGATCATTTCAATTAACAGGTAAACTACAGGCAAGTTTTGCTCTTCAGTCTATAAATATGCTTTTACCCTAAAACAAATTCAGAGATGGATTTATTGATTAAGGAAAACAATTGGTAATTCCATCCAATAAGCTGAGTAAACCCTGGTAACAAACATTGCTATATGACCAACAGATCTTTGAAAAGAAAGGGATTCTTAAGACTGTGTTATTATCTCATTTACAGGTACAGAATAACTACAGTTCCATGATTCAGAAAATAGGAAAGGAAATTAAAATGAGCCAAATAATTCTGGGATATTCAGTGACCCACTGCTAAAAATCTTAAGTGTAATAAATATTAGCATCTATGCAGTTATGTAAGCAATACAGAATATTATTTTCGGACTATGTTTCAAAATCATTAGTCACATAAAGCCAAGCCATAAAATTTGATTGAAAAGAGCCTTTATCCCATACAAAGTCCAGATGACTCTGGGAAACATCAATAAATATAACTCCTACTGTAGCATGGGAAGTCATTTCACTAACCCTCGCCTGTTTGCTTGGAAAGTACTTGTGAGAACCAATAAAATCTTTCTTTGCTTACAGTGGCAATCAATACTTTGTTTCGAACACAAGCCAACACTTTAAATCCCAAGATTAAAAATCTCCCTAGAGTATCTTGTTGACAAATACCTTTTTTTTTTCTCTGGCCCTTTTCTCAAGTGCTGTCCCAATAACAGCAAACCAATCACAGAATCAGAGAACAGCCTGAGCTGGAAGGGACCTGCATGGATCATTGAGCCCAGCTCCTGTCTCTGCACGACATAACCCCCAAAACCTTGCCATGTGTCTGAGAAAGCCTTTGTTTCATAGCAAAGGACAACTGAAAGTATTCCCAAGACCATTCCCAAATCAGAAACTACAGTTCTGATAAGGAGTCTAAAAATTTTCCTGACCCAGAATATTTGCCAATATCTCCACAGTTGCCTCCTCATTAAAGATCCCCTCGTGGGAACTCAGACCAGTATCTTTATTCAAGCTGATATCAGTTTTTGCATCCTTTTCAGGCTGTCTTGCATTTCTGCCAACACAGCAATATTTAGCCAACTAATTTAATATTACTGATTAATGAAAAAAAGCCTTTAGCTCCCAACCCTTTTCATGTGTCTAGTTTTAACACTTGACAGGAACACCAGAAGCAGTACAGCTGGTATAAAAAGGCAATGTATATGGGAAGATATTTTCAGGTATTCTCATGAGTAATTGCACTGTTGGATCAGCTATTTAAGTAGTTTTTTTTCCTCAGAAAAAGATGGACTGTAACCACACCTAGTTTGGTCTTCCTCCAGTTTGAGAGAGATGTGAAACTGAAGAAGGCCCTGCTGATGCCATGGTGATAAAGGGACTAATGCACAGAGAGAAAGGGAGCAGACATGTACAGGCTGGCAGAGGAAAGGCTAAAGAAGACAACCTAACAGGAACCTACAATTACTTGTAAAGCAGTTACGAGATGTCAAAGCCAAACTCTTCTCAGCCTCATTCACCCAATAAATCAAAAGAGTTTAGTAGGTTGAGTCTGGGCAGTATGGAAAAGCTCTGTGCCAGTGGGCAACATGTCACTGGTTTTATATTAATTCAATTTTCAGAGGTTTGCAAGACTTTTCTAGGCAAATCCACAACTGGCCTGATTTACCACTGGCATTAGAGCTCCTGTCAGCCAAAGATTAGGTCTGATCACTCCTGAGGTTCCACTGAGTCACTTTTTATGTGTGTGTGATAACCTGTAGGAACCAGACTCCTGCAGGCATCCACCATCCCCTTCTGAAACTGAGGCACAACTTGCTGCAGATGCCTCTCTGAAAAAGGCTCAGCTTTTGAGGATGGGGAAGCCATTTGAATAGATCCTTGCTATATTAAGAACAAGAGGAGTGTTTTAAACCACTGCAAGCGAGTACAGATTGAATTATACTCCCTGAAGTGCAACAGGGAATACAATCTAATCTCATTAGGTCAATAACATATTGTGCTAGTAAATCTAGTTTATTTTTTACTCTACTCTTACCGTTTGCCATTGATTATTTTCATCATTTTATCCATATAAATATGCTAGGTGACCCAGAAAACCTCATTACTGTAGTTAAAATTATCTAAGAAAAAACAAAGTATTTATGCTTGCAGAAAGAGAAAACCATTAATTTTTTTCACAGAAACTTCCAATAATCTGTCCTGCAAACAGTTGACAAGAAAATTACCGAAATATATCAGACACAGTAATTTGTAACCCTGAGTGAAACAGATCTGCAGGATTATTTTTATTTCCTTCGAGTTTGCAAGATAGTAGGAGAACATTCTGAACTCAGTGGCTTTTCTTTCAAAATAACTTAGGGATATCACTCCAGCAGTGATCCCTGCTGGAATGAAGGTCCTGGTCACCTAAACAAGGAACTGAGACCAGCAGAGGAGAGAGGGCTGGTGAAGATTCCTGCACTTACTTTACTTGTTTCACTGAAGGTGCTTTGCCTGAAGGATGAAGGGAAATAAGAGAACTACAGAAAGTCCTGTGGTCCGAGAGGTGCTTTCATTTCCTTCATCATATTTAAGTACAGTAAAAAAAGCTCCTGGTGATCACTGCAAAATCAGATTTTTATTGTAGTAAATCATTGCTTTTTGCAGCCAGGAGGACTTTGCCACCACGTTTCTGTATCTTCATCCTGGTTCAACCCCTGGACAACAGCAGGCACTAGAGTCCTTATAGCCATGAAGAAACCAAGAAGTGCCAGCTCCTCACGAGTCAAAAGAACAGACTGATGGAACAGTGCCAGATTAGTTAAACACAACCCAACCAACCCTAAGTCTCTTTTCATCTTTTCCTCCTTTCTGTCCATGGCAGAGAATAATCTGAGGAATTCAAAAGCCTAATATTAGTACTCACTAGTGAAGTGCAGGAAGAGAAGCATCTCACCCATCACAAACAGTTTGAGGCATTATTGGTATCAAAGCAGAATATGGATTTGGTTTTTTCTCCACAACTGATAAGCAGCAAACCATTCCATTTATTCTCAAATTGGACTAAGTCAGATATTTGTTTTCTGATCTTTTATACATCTATCTTTCATAGTTACCAAATTCTTATTACACGTTTGCCCACTAGTTTCGATTTACAAACAAAATTAAAATATTTCAGACCAAAATTATGATGATAGGAGAAAGTAATTTCAAACAACTCATGGCAAAATTTAGCAAAAGTAAGCCATATTTAAAATAGGTATACTTTTTAAATCAAATGACATGTTTATACTTTACCTGTTGAAAATAATTAGCAGCTGGAACAATGACCGTACATTGTCATTAGGATAATGAGATTAAATGGAAATGCAAATTTCCACACAAAGAAACCTAAAGATCTGTGAGGGAGAGATGTAATTAGGACACATGGAACAAATGAACGGCACCATTAGGAATTTAAATTGCAAATATTTCCAATAAGAAAACAGCAATAATCACGGCTTTGCAAGTTTTGGAACAGTATAAATCTATTAAGAAAAGTATTTTCACAGGACTGTAAATGTTATGTTTTAAAATCTGATTTTGGTGAAGTCTCTGCTCGTGTCTTTGCAACACAGAGCAGATCAGCCTCTGCATAGAGCACAACCCATGCATCAGATGCAGCAGCAATTGTGGCACCTGGGATTTGCAAAGCACAGAAAGCAGTGGATGTGCTCCATCCTTCCCCCTTTGGAGAGTATTTACCAGTCCAGAGTCCCACATCCCTGCCCCGTGACCCTGCTGCTGTAAACTGGCAATGGCAACACCCTGACTTATGGCAGTAGTGGAATTTGGCTCCATGCTTCATTAGCTGGCCGACAAAGCAATTCAGGACTGTTATTGAATCATATACCATCCTTACTATTCTCCCTTTCTCACTTTTATTTCACTGGGTAATTTTTTTTTTTTTTCCCCACCACCCTATTTCTCAGGAGAGAGAAAAATGCTTTGTATTCTATTTTTAAAGCTATCCCCAGCAGTAATACCAATACTAGTATTTTCACAGACTGTCTTCTCCCATCCACAAATTCTAATAATATGCCATAGAAACAAGTTTAAGTGTTACACCTAATTTAATATCTTAAATGAACAGTACTGATAAGAACAGGTAATTATTCCATTTCTGCCTATTCAATATTTTCAGTTCACTTTTCCGTGTAGGCTTTCCTTAATGCTAAACAGTATTTTCTAGTTTATTCAGTAAACTATCCTACCAAATATAGTATTTCCCATCAGCAACAGAATTGATCAGGAAGTTCAAAAAGATCAGAGCTGGACAGCAGCACAGTTCTGCCTTTCAGAATTACTGATTTACCTCCAATGAACCCAACAGGAGCTTGCAATCAACAGAATATTCATACTGCCATACTGAACATAATTTGGTCTTTAAAAGTTACTCAAAATTATTCATTTTAGTATGCTTAGAATTAATTTCAGTATTCTTAGGAGTTACAAAAGATATTGCAAGGAATGAATGATAAGACACGAAGCATATATATACATAATTTTGAGTATTTTTAAAATAACTTCCTGTAATTTTCATCCCTCACCACCACGATTACTCTACCAGCATAGCAACATAAATACCCACTGCTTCCATCCAACAGTTTCAATGAAAAATCAAAAGAAAATCTTTATCACTTACACCCTCTTATACCAAGAAAGTATTCTATATCATTATAATTTGAATGCCCAGAAACATATCCCAAGGAAGGGCATCTATGCCTCCTGAATTATTTTCCTTTGAACCAGATTGAAGGGAGAGTAAGAAACAATTAAAAACTTGCACCCCATAATTAGGGGTATTTTTAATACAGAAATATTTCCCTCAGAATTCTATTTCCATTTCCATAAAAGTTTTTCTAAATGTGTCAAAACAATTTATTAATATATTCATTATAGAAAATAGCATTTCCACTCCACAAATCAGGATCTGAAACAGATCTGCTTGTCTAAAACTGTTCGCACATTTTGAACCAAGTCTGCAAGACACAGCCCATTTAAAATAAAAACAGAACAACAATAAAACCAAACAGGTTGTTGAATTTATGTTATGCAGATAGAAGGGTAGAAAAATTTTAAAGATGCTACAGAAGAAGGTGAATCCTTAATAATTACCATAACAATTACAATAATAACAATAATTACAGCTTCTTCAAAGCTGTGGGGCTTTTACCACAATTGATTCTCCTACAAGAGTTTCCAGTGGAATTCAAATAGAGGAAACAAATGTGTATTTTTCTAAGGTTTCCCAAGTTTTGATTTAGCCCAGTGGACTAAAGGTGCTGTGCCAACACCATGTCATGGACACACATGCATTAATAACCTGCCAGAGCTCCCTGTTGGGGTTGTGCCCCACAGACAAGGAACCCTGCTGACTCTCTGTCACTGAGCCAACCCAAACCTGTGCTTTAAAACATGAAATTTTCACTACAAATTGTGCATGTCTGATGTGCCAAACAAAGGTTCCTGAAATAAATGAAGCAACAACTTGTGTCATGACAATGGACACAGCAGCAGCTGTAACAATATGCTCCCAAAAAATGCTTGCACTTGATTTTTTTGAACAAAGTCAACATCCTTAATTCTTAGGCTCTTTTTTTTTTTCATTTGATCTATAGTAATACAATTTTAATTTATAGAATTTTATACATAAGGAATTAAATAAAAAAGGCATTACATCCCTTTAAAAGCAAGCAATTCATTTGTAATTATATGTTATGAAATAGTAATATATTTTGAATAGTAATAAGTGCAAATACACAGATGGTAAACAGCAGGAGCTCCTAAATAACATAGACCAGAGTTTAAAATGCCTGTGAAATCCTTTCTTTAATAAATAGTTTCATCAAGACCAGCTCCCACAGGAGTAACTGGAATGTGTGCGCCTTCGCTCCTTTTACCTGCACCATTTCCATGCACCAGCTGTGGTCATTTGCAGAGATATTCAACAAGTTACCACATCCAAACATCACGAGTTTCCTGGTACAGGTCTTTCATGGGGAGCCAAGCTGCTCAAAGCAGCATTTAAATTAAAGCTCCCTCCCAAACTGTGGAAGAAATATGGGAAACACTTCCCTAACATCAGTGACATCCTTGATAACGAGGAGCTGTGGCAGCAAAGCTCTGTCACCACTGGATTATTCCAAGGACTGAATCCAGTGGCATTNAGGAAGAAACATGAGAAACACTTCCCTAACACCACTGACATCCTCGATAACGAGGAGCTGTGGCAGCAGCACCTCTCAGCAGGTCAGTCAGGTCTGTCTGTGCAAAGCTCTGTCAGCTCTGGATTATCCCAAGGACTGAATCCAGTGGCATTACCCACAGCAGCAGAATTCTGTGTACAGATCCAAGACGTTATTTTAGAGACAACTTTTGCCTCATTAAGGCAGCAAATCCAATGTGAGTTTTAAGCACCATCTCTTGCTCCTGAGCAATTAACTTCTGTCATCCTTCTACAGTCACCAGTTCTAATTTATCCTTAATGAGAAGAATGTTAGAGCCCACATGCAGCTCTGAGTAAATACAAGATTTGTAGCACACTCGATTGTGATGCTCATGTGAAAGCTAATATACATGAACTGAAATGGGCACATGCAACAGAAAGAAAATTGTTACAACTGCATAAAGGCAGGTAATGGTTTCCTTCAAATCAACTCAGGAACTCCAATCTCATATTAATATAACTTTCTGAATTATGAATAAAATATTTAGAATACTAAAAATTAAAATAAATTTAATTGCACTTCCTAGCTGGTGTCTCAGTTTCAATTTTTATTGGCCTTCTCTTTTAATCCAGTTTTATGAGATTTTCTTTCCATAATACAACCAGGGCAATGCAGATATTTGAACTGTATTCCCATCATGATATATCTATTATTTTACTTATGCAGAACTTACAAGATTTATCCCATAGGTTATGAGTAAAAACATACACTTATATTAGTTTTAAATGGATCTCTTCTGAATCTCAAGCCTTGATACTGTTGCCTTTACTAAAATTGGGGTTTTTGAAATCTAACTCTGCAGGGTTTGGGTTTTTATTTTACCTTAATGGATTAAAGCCTGCTCAGGGTAACATGAGCTCTAGTCAGTCTTCCTCCAAGGAACTTTCTTGGTGCAAAAAGTGAAAATTAAACCTGAAGGCTTGAGTACAAGGTGCGAAATGCAAAACTCCCCTTGTGTTTTCTCATCATCTTCAACTTCCTTGTTAAAAATTTATCAAACCTACCAGTTATGAATAACAAGCACTACCAAAATGCATGAGATTAAAACATCAAGATTCACAGCTCTAAGAAATTGTCAGCCTGAGAAACTGGATTTCTTCTTCCTGAATACCATGTGAATTCTCCATTTTGCTACACTGGTTTTTATGTGAGAGGAATACAAAACAGATGTTCAAGGTCTCCAGCCCCATAAAGCAACATGTACCACAAAACAGCCCACAGAGGCTTCTAGAACAACATTCTAGGCTTCTTTTTTAATTTATTTCCTACCCTAATTGTGTAGGCTCTTTGCAGCCTGTAGCTGTTACCTCTTCTCTCATGCTGAAGGCTTTCTCCTTGAGGCCCCAGTTGGAAGATATTTTCAATTCACATACACTACTGGTAGACCCCTGCAAGGGAGGGAATGCCCTCAGTGACAGGCAGAGACCATTCTAACTTAAACCTTGTATGCAAGAGAATATTTCTAATGTCATTTCTTTTAAAAATGGGGTTTTATATGTAGATACTGAGCGATAGATACACGTGTATCTATGCATATTATATTCATCTGTTGTGTACTTACCTATATATGTTTATATAGTTATATATAACTTCTTTTTTTTCCAAAGAAACAATTTACTCCTTCAGGCCTGTTCCCTTCTCTGCTGAATATTAAAATAAGACGTGAAATAAAGTTTCCACCCAGCCTGCTTCTGCTCTAGAAGAGGTTCATCCCATCAGTGAAGAGAGTAAAACTCTAAAGCCTTTCCCTAGGATGATGGAAGCCTGTGCCACTGAAGCCATGTGATATCTCACAATTTTCCTTGGGTGTTCCTGGGGGTTTTACTGAGGAGCTCTGTCCACAGATACATTTCTGTTTAAACACTGCTCAGGCCACATTCGCTGCCCAGATCAGTCCTAGTAAATCTATCCGAAGCCAACACAAACTCAAACGTCCCTTGTGGCCACACAACAGTTTGTAACTGCTCCAAGGCCTCCAGTGAAGACAGAAGGATGCCCAGATTTTACTCAGCTGAGTAGCAAAGGTGAGTCCACATGGTTGCAGCAATGCCTGCAGTAGCTGTGTAGTGCTCACAGAGTTAAGAGAATAAAAGGGAAGTACAAATTCACACTGACAAATCCAAGTCGGCACCACTCGTAAAGAAACTCCTAATCTTTGTGCAGTGTTACTGAGAGAGAAGCCAGTTTTGTTCTTCACTATTAAAATAAAATGTTCTCCAAGTGAAGTTTGAAAAGAAAGAAACAGTGATCACAGAATTTACCATTTTACTTTTCTGCTACTACATCTCTCAAACAAAAATTAAGACAATGTATCTTGGATTACATAAATGTGTTTATAATGTACACTAAACCAAAGAATATTCTTGGAATTTACCTTTGTCTTTAAAAGCTGCTGTTCAAACTTTTCAGATCCAGCAGTAAAACACACATTTTGATTTTATAAGCAAGTTCCTCACCTATCTGGTTCTGCAGTTTATGTCCCGCCTGTATCTGTTTTATGAATGCCAGTGGACTTTAAAGATCTACCATATTCCCTTCAGTTCCTTTCCTCTCCCTCATTAAACACGTTCTTGACACATTTTAGGGCCCGTACTGCACTCACATAAAGAGGATTTATGAATAAACATGTGAGATGAGCTCCTGCTCACCCAGACCAACATCGAAATGCAGCAGCAGTTCATATCTTTAGTTTCAGAGCCGGGTGAGAATTCCCCATGGAATACACATTGTGTAATATTTGACTCAAACCTAACATTTCTTTTTGATTTATAGTTGTGTTCTCTGAAAAGCACAAATAAAACCACACAACCTTGCAATAAAACTTTATGCAGTGCTAGAATTAGCATCCATGTGTTCCTGGGCACTGTGAGCTGCAGCAACTGCTCAGCTGTTTACAAATTCCAAGCAATCACAGATATGTACATTTGTATTTAATCGATTTATCAACCACGCTGCTCTTCTGCTTTATTCAAAACCCATTTCCATGTGACTAGAGTAGGCTCTCACTGAGACTTTTTTCCATCTGTAAAATCCGTAATATACAGATTAAGTCATTTTTAATTACAAACTAATAACATGCTAATGGTATAATTTACGTGGTAACCTAATTTGTCATTTAGAACACTGTAGAAAATAAACGTAGCTGCCAAGCAAGACATCCTAGAAAATTGTTGTAATACATATTTAGATAAGTGAAACCTCATCATACTATTCCAAATAACAAATTTCTAAGGAAATTAGAAAGCAAATGACAACAGCACAACTCTTTGAAAGTCAATTCCAGACCATTTTGGTAAAAATATTATAATGAGTCAAATAACTTTGCTCTACTATTTCAACATGTATCTTTCTCACAATTTCAAATCACTCCCAGGCTCTACATTCCAGGTTGGGAGATACCTGGAGCTGGAGGCAAAATTCACAGCAGGGAGAGACCTCCTCCCGCTCTGCCAAACCTCAAAACGAAGCATGATAAAGAACCAGCCACGTGAGATATCTTAAACTGGTGTAGGGCTTCATTTCTTCAGCATAGATAACATTTTCTACAGCCTCAGACTTCCGATTCAGCACCAAATTGTAAATGATGTGCAACAATAAAAATTATGTAACTGCTGTTTTGCGTGGGCTAGAGGTGTGTTTGGGCATAAAGTGGGACTGAGGTGTGTGCAGAGCTGCGAAGGCAAAAGCATGAAAAGCAGCACTTCTAAGTGCGAAGCAGGAGTCTGAAAAAGCCTTTTCATGAATTCACAAAGCTGTGTTAGAAATTAATTTTCACAAGTATGAAGGAGTTGTGCATTCCACAGCAGAAAGCTGGAACTGTTTGTCCAGCTGTGGCTCACCAGTACCAAAAGCACTGTCCGTAACACAGGGTTCTGACACCATCTCCTAAGCTCAGAATATTTGAATTTACCAAAATTATGGAAAATTCTTGGAATCTCTTCTAAGGATGTACTCTTTGTCTTTTACTAAATGGTCAGTCTTTATTAAAAAAAATACTATTTTGAGTCATTGGTCTTTATTCAGTTTTGTGAATCTTGGAGTGTTTTGGCTTATTATTACTTCTTACAATGTTACATAATTATTCTGAAGTCTTAAAAGGTAGGAAATAGGACACTGGAAAGAACTTCAGTATAGTCCTAGTAAAAAAAAATCTTCAAATGTGCTATAGTGACTGAGGATGAAATAAAAACAAAACCATCCCCTATACACCTGGACAGGTATTCAAGTCACTGCTGTTTACATATTTCCTTAACTTCAACACATCATGAATTGGCCTGGAGACTTTGAACCCAATAAGTTTATTAAATATTGTTGAAGATTTCAGTTTCAGCATCTCAAAATTGTTTAAGGCACTTCCCAAATTTATGCCTGCCCTACCAAGGATCCAGCTACTGCAGAAGGAACCATGTAGGTACTGCTCAGCTCACTTGGCAAAATAATGTGAGCTTCTATGCTCCCACAGATATTTGTCTTGGCTTTTTTTTTCCCATGGATTCAATTTTCCATGAGAAAAACTGTATGTGCAATAACACTTTCAGATTGTTAAGACCCTCATTCACATACGCACACTTCCAGAAATAAAAAAACCTACCATCAAAAAGGAGTCACAGAAACAGAGTGAACATAATTTAAAATTTTAAGCAAATTTTTTGATCCAAGAGCATTCCACATGGTATCTCCACTGTCACCATTAATCTGTGCATTGTGCCAATCTGTATAAAACCAGCTGTGAAAAATATCACATCATACCCTTCTGAGCTGCTTCCTACATTCTTTACATTTAGAAGTACACTGGAATTAGAGAGGGATTGAAAAAGATTTAGGTTTACCAAGAGGAAACCACAAAATATTTTACTTTCTTATCCCAAAACTATAACAAGCAAAAAATTTAAAAGAAAAATAATTCAGTGTATTTTATCTATGTGTGTATTTGCACATGGAGATTAAGATACATGTTATATGCTCTTTATTTCATACTGACACATACATCAACATACTGACATATTCCTCAACACTCCCACCCCCCACCAAGAACAAAGCTTTTTTTCTTTTTTTAGGAGGTTTGATTACTCATTTCACTCTGCAATGATGCAGGAATAAATTGATCAATGACATTGCTCAGTATCACAAAGTACTGGGTTGTACTTGCCGGATTCAGTGTTCAGTCAAGTAAGTAGAAATCAAAGAAAGTTGTTAAGATGTTAATCAGACCTTTGCCCTTCACATTCAATACCACAACTTCTGTAAATTCCTGGAAAATCTGAAGTTTCTGTTGTAGGGAAAAAAACCTGAATCTTTCAGGCTGATTACAGGTTACACTATCTTTAAAAACTGTATTCAATCACACAGCCAAAATACGTAGTAAGAAATACTTGGCCTGTGGAACTGGAAAAGCTTCAGCAGAGTGTAAAATTCAGCCTCCTTCATCTGTAGTTTGGTTCACAGAATCACAGAATGAACCAGGTTGGAAAAGACTTTTAAGATCAAACCCAACCTATGACCAAACACCTCCTCATCAACTAATCCACGGCTCTGAGTGCCACGTCCAGTCTGATTTTAATCACCTCCAGGGACGGTGACTCCACCACCTCCCTGCCTGGGGAAGGGTGTGGAGGGAACGTGTCCTGTGTGGAGGGGCTGAGGGAGCCTGGGGGCTTGATGCCTTAGGTTTTAACTTTTCTCTGTTCCCAGCCCTGCAGTGCCCAGTGTAACTCTGCAGCTCCCTGGAGCTCGTTCAGTGCTGTTCTCTCATGCTCACACTGACATAACAAAGCCTCTCCAGCTCGCTCTCCAAGGACACCCAGACCCTCCTGGGCCCAACAACTGCAAACCTTCATCTTGGGGACAGGGGGGCAAGCTTGGGCAAATTCCATCCTTGCCTGGCTTCTGCTTGGGCAATTGATGCTGATATCAAAGTGGGAAGAACTCGGGAGCTGTCATTGTCCATGTTGGGATGCACTGAGGCAGGAGCCTCTGGAGCCCAGAGTGTGACCTCTGAAGGCCTTTCAGATAAATCCCTCCTTTATTCCTTTATTTCTGTCTAGTCTCTGTTCCTAGGGAGCCATTTAAGGCATCAAGCTCATCCTGGAGAAGATGAGGCTTGGAGGGGAGGGATGAAGTTCTCTCTCTCGGCAGCTCAATTACAGGAGGGTGCAGCCAGCTGGGGGCTGGGCTCTGCTCCCAGGGAACAAGGGACAAGAGGACAAAGGGAAACTGAAATTGGCTATTAGGAAAAAGTTCTTCACAGAAAGGGTGGTCCTGGAGTCACTGTCCTGGGAGGGATTTGAAAGAGGTGTAGATGTGGCACTCAGGGACATGGGTTAGTGGTGTCCTTGGTGGTACTTGGACTTGATCTCAAAGGTTTTTTCCAACCTAAACCATTCAATGATTCTACAGAAAGGGAAAAAACAAACATTACTGGCGTATTCAATGAGCAACAAGAGAAAAGCGTGGTTTTGTTTATACTTCTCAATAAATAACAGAAAAATTCCTGTAATAAGCTTTGTTATTTCAACACACGCACATTGTGCCTTTTTGCTACCACCTCTGTCATGAGAAGGACGTATCAGAATTATCATTCTTGATATTTCTGACCTTTTCAGTACTCAGTTATGTTTAGATTCACTGTCAGTTCTACCACTTCTTCAGAGGTTACTAAGGCTGTAACCAAAGAAAAATGTGAATTGCCAGCAAGTCAAATTACAGAACATTAATAAGGTCAAAGCAGTACAGTTTATTATCATCTTTCACAGAATACATGAAACATTAACGCTGTGTTACTTCATTTTCATGACAATAATTGTTAAGAGACCTTCCCGTGCAACTTATTCTCATTACAACTTTAAAATTACATTGTGATTTGTAATCCTGTAGTCCTCTTAAGAATTTGTCTCTCTCTAAATATCTTATTTCAAACTGCACGGAGCTGCACATGAAATATTTCCAAGTAACATGTTTTATTTGCACTTCAGAGTTTCACTGAAACTAATGGAAAGTAGACTGAGGCACACTAGCAGGAAGACTGTAAAATAGGATGCCCTTTCACATGCAAATGTATGAAAACAATGCATGAACCCCATGGCAGAGCAAGAGATTGAGCTAAAGGCCTCCTTCCAACCTAATCAATCGGAATTATTCTCTATCATTCTGAGGATCAAAACATAAGCAAAGTCTGCAAGTGCCTACTTAAGGTAGAGTGTATTTTACAGAGAATGGTAATGGTTGAAGCAACTTGCTCTAGTGGGAGGTGTGGAATTGGATGATCCTCAATGTCCCTTCCAACCCAAATCTCTCTGTGCTTTCAGCATTACAGCAAAGGGAGACAAGGTTTTCTCTCCCAGTGCAATATGGACTGCCCAACCCAAACTTTACATTCCTCATACATTAATATATTCTTCCAAAAGCTAATTAGGCTTCAGGATTACCCAGCCTGATCTCTGAGATAGCAAGGGATGGATTTTCAGCTCAGTGCTAGGAAAGTATATATATTATTATATATTAACAAGTTGCATACCAACTCCCCATGCAATAGGGTGAACATCAACCTTAATTTGCTCAGCAAATACTCACAGAAGCTTCTAAATTATATATTATATAATGAATACTTTCCTCTAAACAATAAAAATATCCTTGCTTTTTATTTGGAGCACTAGGATTCGAAAGCAATAGTAAATATAATTGAAAGTTATCTATTTCTTATACACTAAAGAGACAATGCTGAAGTGTTGGTATACGTTCCATTTATGACCCGTTTATGAAACATATAGTGTGTTTGTCATTTTGAAGGTGGGAAAACCTTCCCTTTATTTTGGTTGCTTATTCATTCTATCTTTCCAGATTTAGCAAGGTTTATTATGAGTTCAGGTGGACTGTACAGTTTAGAGGCTCCAGCTAAATGGGGACTTGAGTAGCTCCATATTCATAGGATCTTTCATGCATATCTTGTTCAAGTACTTGGCTTCTGAGCAGGCCTTGGAACAACACTGCTTTTAGGGAACACTGTCCAGCTCTATCCAGAATCTCCATCTGCTGAGATGGAAGCAGGAAAAGGCAGAACAGTAAAATAAATGGGAAAAAAGGAGAACAGTCATATTTTGTTTTCAGGTAGCTAAACTTTCCTCAATGGACTATATTGACATTACATAGTTTGGGCTGAACTTAGAAAGCAATAATCTCTTATCTGCATGGCAGTAAAATCCCAATCACCAGAACTTTGGTATCCACACCCTCTTCTCCAGCTGCTCAGAACAATCATTTTGGATCAAGCCCTTTCTAGAATTAGAATGACACAGCCTACATCCATTCTGCCGGACATGCCCTTACTTTCAGTTCAGACATTCTCTGTCCCACTTCACTCTTGGCAAATCCCCAGTTACCAGCCTTGCCACTTGGGGTAGGTGACTACTGCAAGCCCAGACACACAGCTACAGGCTCTGCCTTTTTAGGGAGGCTCCTTAAAAGACTTGCAGCTTTTTGNATGAAACATTAACGCTGTGTTACTTCATTTTCATGACAATTATTGTTAAGAGACCTTCCCGTGCAACTTATTCTCATTACAACTTTAAAATTACATTGTGATTTGTAATCCTGTAGTCCTCTTAAGAATTTGTCTCTCTCTAAATATCTTATTTCAAACTGCACGGAGCTGCACATGAAATATTTCCAAGTAACATGTTTTATTTGCACTTCAGAGTTTCACTGAAACTAATGGAAAGTAGACTGAGGCACACTAGCAGGAAGACTGTAAAATAGGATGCCCTTTCACATGCAAATGTATGAAAACAATGCATGAACCCCATGGCAGAGCAAGAGATTGAGCTAAAGGCCTCCTTCCAACCTAATCAATCGGAATTATTCTCTATCATTCTGAGGATCAAAACATAAGCAAAGTCTGCAAGTGCCTACTTAAGGTAGAGTGTATTTTACAGAGAATGGTAATGGTTGAAGCAACTTGCTCTAGTGGGAGGTGTGGAATTGGATGATCCTCAATGTCCCTTCCAACCCAAATCTCTCTGTGCTTTCAGCATTACAGCAAAGGGAGACAAGGTTTTCTCTCCCAGTGCAATATGGACTGCCCAACCCAAACTTTACATTCCTCATACATTAATATATTCTTCCAAAAGCTAATTAGGCTTCAGGATTACCCAGCCTGATCNTTTAAGCATTGTAGTGTCATACTACTTGATAATTCACAATTTCACTAGAGTTCTCAAATTCTTTTGTTTTCCCCAAATTAAAAAAAAAAANTTGCATACCAACTCCCCATGCAATAGGGTGAACATCAACCTTAATTTGCTCAGCAAATACTCACAGAAGCTTCTAAATTATATATTATATAATGAATACTTTCCTCTAAACAATAAAAATATCCTTGCTTTTTATTTGGAGCACTAGGATTCGAAAGCAATAGTAAATATAATTGAAAGTTATCTATTTCTTATACACTAAAGAGACAATGCTGAAGTGTTGGTATACGTTCCATTTATGACCCGTTTATGAAACATATAGTGTGTTTGTCATTTTGAAGGTGGGAAAACCTTCCCTTTATTTTGGTTGCTTATTCATTCTATCTTTCCAGATTTAGCAAGGTTTATTATGAGTTCAGGTGGACTGTACAGTTTAGAGGCTCCAGCTAAATGGGGACTTGAGTAGCTCCATATTCATAGGATCTTTCATGCATATCTTGTTCAAGTACTTGGCTTCTGAGCAGGCCTTGGAACAACACTGCTTTTAGGGAACACTGTCCAGCTCTATCCAGAATCTCCATCTGCTGAGATGGAAGCAGGAAAAGGCAGAACAGTAAAATAAATGGGAAAAAAGGAGAACAGTCATATTTTGTTTTCAGGTAGCTAAACTTTCCTCAATGGACTATATTGACATTACATAGTTTGGGCTGAACTTAGAAAGCAATAATCTCTTATCTGCATGGCAGTAAAATCCCAATCACCAGAACTTTGGTATCCACACCCTCTTCTCCAGCTGCTCAGAACAATCATTTTGGATCAAGCCCTTTCTAGAATTAGAATGACACAGCCTACATCCATTCTGCCGGACATGCCCTTACTTTCAGTTCAGACATTCTCTGTCCCACTTCACTCTTGGCAAATCCCCAGTTACCAGCCTTGCCACTTGGGGTAGGTGACTACTGCAAGCCCAGACACACAGCTACAGGCTCTGCCTTTTTAGGGAGGCTCCTTAAAAGACTTGCAGCTTTTTGTTTTGCCTCCTACCCTGTTAGAGAACCACACTCCTCCCTCCTTTGTAAGATGCATCAGTAAAATGATCTTACAATTCTGTTGAAGTTGGGTCGTTAACAAAAATTTAAGTTACAAACTCTGAACCAGTTGAGTGAACCCAAATAAGGACTGGAAAAACAAGAAGCCAGGACTGTGTAAAGCATTTGTGCCATTGCAATAGTCAATGTATCATACACAACCCAAGGCTCCGTCCATTGGAACAATTACACATAAATATGGACTGAGAGCTCTCAGTTTCACTGTGGCAATGAAAATCACTGAGTATTAACATAAATAATAAAGTTTGGGGCTTTAGGGAAAGACTACATAAACAAGTTCACGAGTGCCTCTTGCACAATAAACCACATCAGCTCTATCCTGAGTTCATCACTCAGCTGCCAGTTCTAAAAATCAGCTGGACACCAGAAGGAGAACTGTCAAAGACAAGTGATTTTATAAAGGTGCAGTAATAACATACTTGCAAATCTGAAAAACAACCCACAAAGCTTCACTACTGGAGTAATTTTTTAATTAAGCTAAGTTACTTTGGGAGTGGTAGTCCTGCCTCCAAACCCTGCATGCTAACCTGGGGTCATGGGAGCAGTGTGAGCACACCCAGCTAAGCAACCCTCTGCATTCTGAATAAAATCAATAAACATTCTGAGCAGAAGGTTTGGAGTGAGAAATCATCTACCATGACAACAGGTCAAAAGTGTAGCCAGGTCACCATTTTATTATGAACATATAAAATAATTCTTCTAGCACGTTATGATTAAACTGCTCACCTGGGAATGGTCAAAATTAATTGTTTTTAGTGTAACTATGGTATCTTGTTATTTCTATTCTTATGTTTAAAGCGTTTGATGCAGTAAGAGGACCTGAATCAAAAATCTGACCAAAACTCTCTCCTTTAGATTTTGCATTATATTGACTCACATATAATTGTATGAAGTCATATCAGACTGAAGAGTGTTTTCATGGCAGTTCCTCCATGGCAGTGTGCTAACACGAATGTACACTCTATTTGGTGGCCATTTGTTGAATGTAGCTTCTATTGGCACAGCATGTAAAAATGCATTTTCCTTTCCATTTTTTAANNNNAAACCACAAAAAAAAAAAAAGCCTCCTTTTACTTTTCTAAACTTAATTCTTAACTTGTGGAGTTTTTCGGTTTTCATGATCTGAGTCTGTTGCTTTTCATGAAATCAAACTAATTGGAACCCTTCTCTAACACACATGATAAATGGCTGGTTTCTTTTACAACATAAACCATGTAGAACAGCATTAAGAGATTAATTTTCTGTTTTTATCCATCTCTATGGTGAATGTGGCTATAACACTCAAAACAGACTTAGACCTGCGGAGCACAGTGCAAGGTAAAATGTTATATAATATATAAAAATTCTAATAGCAAACCAAACCCAAAATTATGCTTTTTCAGCCAACTCTTCTCCTCCCTTAAGAAGCACCTGAGTAGAAAAGGACAATGAGAGAATTAGGAAATTAAAATCTGTGGGTTTGTTAGTTCTCTTTAAATAATAGCTTAAAAATAAAATGAGCCCTTAGAAGATTTACAGTGTTTTAAGAAAGACAAAGTTATTATATTTACAATTCCTTTCTTTTGCCCATAAACAAGTTAAACTGACTTTTTTCATCTTGCTTCTATATTTTTCAAATATTCAAAAGAATTGTTAAATTCTTATAAAGGCATGAGCAGTAAAACAGTCCCTAAAACATGAGAGAGATAGATAACCATTAGAAATAAATCAATCCAACTTTGAAATATGCATTAGGGGTATAAAATTATTGCTATTCTGTCATACATTAGGATTAAAATAAAACAAGTTCTGACTCTCATTTCAAAAATAAAATGGGTATTTCTTCGGTAAAATCCTAATTAAAGAAAAAAAAAAAAAGTACCTCCTATTTCTACATGAATATTCAGCACAAACTACAGCTTGTGCCATTCCCTGCTACTGCAGCAATTAAGTATTCAGACCAGTAAACAGCTCGGGTGGAATGATTTTATGACAAATGACCAAAAACATATCAACCATAAAAACCCAGCCCTTCCAAACTCCCTGAAGCCCTGGCAGCTCAATCACTGTGAAATCAGAGGGGAGCTCCATCGCCACATGGATCTGGGGACAGCTCCCCTCCACTGCCTTCCACACACACAGGGAAGGGACAAAGAGGAGCAAGGGAGGCTTCAGAAGCCTCAGAAATAAAAGGACAGAGCATTTAAAAAAACAAAGAAAAAAGCCAATATGGAAACCGAGCCTGCGAGACCAATGGCTGTTGGATTAATTGGTAGCAGGGGAAAAAAAGAAAAGTTCAAATAAATGAATAAAGACTAAAATCAATGAGTACAGATACCACCCTATACATAGGGCACAGACATGCTAACTGAAAACACCTTTATTTTCTCAAGTCTGCATATTACAGGAGGTACTAGAATGAATATGTGCTGCAGTGAGGGAGGTGCTGGGGTTCACAGATTCAGCATAGGAAAAACCACGTAAAAGGTGGGACAAATGCTTTTGAATTCCTTTGAAGTTCAACCTGATTAAAAGAAGCTTTGCTGCACCAAGTGGGCTGCAGGATGGGACCAACAACCAACACAGAGCTGTATCCACCCCCCATGCAGGTGTGCCACACCTCACTCAGGTGTGAGGAACAGCTCCAGAACGTGGGAATGCTGAGGCAGGAAGAAAAACAAAAAAGGAGGGGAAACAAATCCAACTGATGATTTCTCTGTACATGGAATATTACATACTAAAGGTGGCATGCTGTAACAATTACAACCCTCAGCATCCTTCGGTACTGAACTCGCACTTTTGACCAGCTCCCAGCTCTATTTTCCCTGTGCTTTTCACATGGAATCAGTGCATTCATTAGGATGAGATCATGCAGCTTCATCCAACAATGCCAATGTTATCTGAGGGCTGGACAGCATCCAAATTTCATTTCAATATATCACTTGGGCATTATAAATGATAAATCAATATTACTAATAGTTTTCCGTTCTAATGTATTGCGGTGGAAATAAGCCAGCACAGCCTACAAGAAATATGCAGATTGAAAAGGCCAGACTTTGAGCATAATGAAATGTAATTATTAATTTTGGTCAAAGGAAACTTGGAGGCAATTGGTGACTGAAATAAAGGAAAATTCAGGAGGAATTTGAAAAATTAACATAATTTGGAAATTAAACCAAAAACTAACAGGTCAGCAAGTCAACTCAGTTGAAAAAAATATTCATTAGCTTTGAGCAAGGGAAGGGAAATGAACTCCTAAGAATTCAAAAGGCATAACTAAAATATATGTGCTTAAGTACAGCACATCATTGCTGTAATTCCAGAGAACATCATATGTGAACTGTGGCACTTACATAGCATGTTAATAAATACATCCATTATTTAACTCTAGGGAATAATTTATATATTTTCCCCACATGCCTACATGCATTTAGCTCAAAGTTCTTGATGGTGCCTTTGTTTTTGGTTTGGATTTTTTTGTCTTCAAGATTTTAACAATAAAATGTACCTGACTGACAAGACTCTAATAGAATAGGAAGAAAATATTCTGCCTTATTTAAGTGTTCAAATAAAAATAATTAAGCTGAGTGCTGCAACATGCATTTGAGCATATTTCAGACATTATGTCACTAAAAGTAATAATAAAAGACCAAGAATTAAAACAATTGAAAAAAAATTAGTAGGAAAAAAAATAATAGCATTCTATTCCAAGTGCATTCTCTCACTTTCTAAAGACATAACAGCAGCTTCAAAGCACTATTCCAATATTATTTTTGTACATTCATAAAAAGAATAAGCAATTCAAAGCAGGAGTTCTTATAATTAATTTCTATTAATTTTTAAGCTTGGGAAAAAAAAATCAATTCAGCTCTCATACGACATAATATGAAAATAGCCAATTCCATTCAAATCCGTGCTGTAAATCTTGCCTAAGGTGCGAGCAAAGTCCCACTGAATTCTCTGAAGTTAACTAACATATCCCTTTATTAAGCAAGCAAAATCAAATGCAGATTTAGTGAGTTTGCTTAAGAAACAAGGTGAGTCCCACAAGAAACTTCTGTTATGAGAGCTCAAAATATTAATAATTGGTACTGAAATTCTAGACTTAACATTTTTTAGAACACAGGCATCTAACTTGCTTTTACTGCAACACTACAAACCAGTTCTTCACAAAGCACGCATGACACCTGAGTAAAATATATCACTTTCTAAGAGATATTTAGACTCTGTAGCACAGTTATAAGGAATTTGGGGTTCCTGTACTACCCCAGAATGGTAAGCTAATTAATTATAAATAACATCAAGCAAAAAGCGAAGTCAAAACCACCACTGTTATCTTGACTGAAAATCTCCCACCAAGACTTATCTCCATTAATCTGACAGAGTAAAAGCCTGAGCAACAATGAGCTTAAAAACTTTCCTGGTCATGTGTCTTTGGTATGAAAAGATGGGGGGGGTTGCCTTTTTTTAATTTTAAATCTCTGTGGGAAGTTTTTTTTTTGGATTTCTTTTAAAGTGCATTGTAATTCCTATGAAGAACAAAAATAATACAGCTGCTTTCTGGCTTTCCTTAGAGAACAAAAAAGAAATCTTAATTTTATCATAGCCCATTGTCATGAAAATTCGAACTTATTTAAAGCAGTGTGTGTGTGTGAGTATAAATCCCCAATTATGAAACACAGCTGCAAAGGTGTAGGCAGATGCAAGAGATCTACTGGCTACAAAGAGAGCAGCTTGGAGAGTGTATGGAGAGGGGACAGGAGGCAGGGAGAGGAGGAGGACCCAAAGGGTCCCAAGGTCCAGGACAGCTCCAGGTCCCTTCACGGCCCAGCAGCAGCTCCAAGGGGTGCTGGGAGCAGCAGGAGCTGCTCACATCCACGTGGCACTGCAAAACATCCTTTGTTTGCTGGCTCAGGCTCAGACTTGATGGGATTTCCCTCCTCATTCCAGAGCAGTTGCATGGACAAGGCCCACACTCCCCCTTTTTTTTGCTTTTTTGTTTGTTTTGCTCTTTTTCACCTCGGGAATTGCACTGGTTTGGCACAACTCAAGGTACAGGGATCAAAACCACTGCCCTTCCTCAAACATCCCAGCATACCAAATACCCAAGACTCCAAACTCTCACAGTTTCTTGTCTCTGGGTTTCACACTCACTAATGAAGCAGGCAATTAGGGATAGTGTTTTCACTCTGTCCTTGCCTCGTGCTGAGGGTGGGGATGTTTGAGGAAGCACTGCAGACACACAACACCTGCACATGCTGCTTTGGTCTGCAAACTCAGATGCTATAAGTCTGTTCCATCACCAACCCATCGCCTCACCCTCACCTTCTACCTCCAAATAAATAAGCAATAGCCTTAAGGGATGAAATGTATCCGTTCTCCCGATAAGACCTAGACACTTTTATTTTTAGATGCTATTTGTTTATGCATTTGCATTCCAACTGCCTTCACACTAAATCATAATACTTGCTAAATACAGGACATCACCTGGGAATGTTTTTGTGGTCGTTTACATGTCTGTAAAGCAAGTTCTGGTAAAACACATTCACACAATAAAGATCTTCATGACTACACAGTGATGTGGCTACTCCAAAGGAAAGAAAACAACTTAAGCCTCCTCTCTTCTGAAGACTATCCATTTTGAAAAGACAAAAGCAGAACACAATTTCAAGTTACGAAAGTTTGAAGCATGAGGGTGATTTCTGAGGAAATGCAGGTGAGCACATCTGAAGATCCACCTGGTAAATCTCTCGAAAATCCATGCCTGCCATTCCAGTCTTTCCTGCCCATTGGTTTGAATGGTGTATGAATTAGATTAACTGTCCTGATTATTCAAAGAAATTTAGCTTAACGACCTGCAATTACTTTAATGGCTTTGAAATTCAGAAGGTAAGAAGGCACTACGTTTCTTTAAATGAACATTAAATATAAAATGTCTCTGACTGTCATGAAAACCCAATTTTATTGCGATTTAAATTATTCAGAATCAATATCAGACATTAGCTATAGTTAGGAAGCTTATGAAGACAGAAGGACCTAAAAGCGACCCTTTTAAATTCAGAATAATGACATATTGTTTTGAAAGTAACAGGTTATTTGCTATGTATCATTGTCTCAGAATGCAGTATCTTTATCTCTTTTAACACTAAGCTATAAAAAGAAAAATGGACTGAAGTTCATTTTTGATGAGTCTGTGCTTAAGCTCATTTCCCCACTTTGACTATTGAATTTTCTAAGTTCTGATGAATGTAATTTGTATTCTAGTACCAATGTGTGCCTCCAGTCAGAGGTAGTAAAACAGTACTAGCGATTCCACACACAAAATGTAGCAGGAAACGTTTCAGGTCAAGCAAGAATTAAAGAAATCTTGAAAAGATTAGATTAATGAAAAATGCATGATATTGGTGTGTAGCAATTCTCAACAGTGGTTTTAAAAATAGCTTCAGTAGTGTTGCTGCTTAAGGATACATCATTTCTAAAGAGTAAAGAAAATGGGTAAGGAATGATAAAGCCATAAAATTCATGAAATGTATAACCCAACCTCCCTGATTCTTCTTGCCAGTGCAGCAGAGTTGAAACACAGTGTAGCACAGGCAGCCCATGAGATCCCTCACTCCAAATTCGATGTACCAACAAGCACAGGCAAACTTGGAAAGCTTTAAAAACACAAGAGTAATCAAGAGCTCCTCACTAGACAAACAAAGGATATTGTTCAAAGGAATGTGCTTAGTGCTTGACTGGAGCACCCCCAGGATGACTTCAGCTTCATAAATACAGTGTAGAATACCTATAAATAGTTAGCTAAAACCCTTCTGTAAGCCTCCAGAGGTTTTCCTTCTCTTTTGAGGAAACACTGGAAAGAAATATTTTATTTATTAGCTATTATATATAAAACGAATATGTTAAATAATTATATTATAGGACACATTACTTTTAAGTTGAAGGCAAATAAAGTCATCACACATTAGGTTCCTTAACCTTGAAAAACAAAAAATAGAGGAGGAGGATAAATATCACTAAAGTTACACACCATCAATAAATGCTTTTACATAGGGACCCATAATATATTGGGCATAATCTGTTGGGGAACAATAAAATATTTACCAGCAATCTATTTTTAATAGCTGGGAACCATAAGCAACTCCCAACAACTCCCATCACCAGTCGTGGTTGACTCAAACTCTGGGAATCAAATCACATTTATGTATGCAACTTAGGCACCTGATTTTGATAACTTTGGTCTGAGAGTTTTAGCTCTACACAGAGCTATTGTACTCAACAGAGCTGGCACTCACTCAAAATCTATACTTCATTTATTAATTCAAGTCACTCACAAAGTTTCTCTCCCACATTCTTCCAGCCCACTCCTGTTCTAAATTTATTAGGCTAGAATTTATTTCAGACACATTTCCATATGAAATAATTTCTCCTCCCATCAGCACCCTCTAACTCCACAAAAGGCATTAAGATGATAGAGTTGGGATATTTTTTTCACTAAATAATCATAATAGTGCACAATACCGATAGTAGTAGTACAAGCAGTAAATAAAAACAGTGAAATGCAAAGTAATTTTGTGACAGCAGTTTGTCCTCCAGAAGAAATAAATTGTTGCTTTTTGTGGTGGACCAGGGTCATGAACCATCAGCTGAACACATTTGGAACACAGAAATTAAAGGGTGTGAAGAAAAAGAGTTGGTTTGGGAAACGTTTCAGTAGATTCATCCACCAAATAAACAGGAAATATTTCTGTGGGACACCACCTGTGCCACCACAGGAGCACTCTGTGTTCTCAGGGCACGAGGAACACCTTCCAAACACCAGCACCAATTGCACTGATTGCACTGAACACAACATTTCCACTGCTCAGAACTCCACAGCCAGGGCTTTACAGAGCTCCCAGCCAGCTTACAGGTATGTGAGCCTAAATATAAGTTATTAATAATAATCAATAATTGAAAATAATTAATAACACCATCACAACAACACCTCAGCAGACCTTATAAAAATATCCCATTTGAGGAGAATCAAGGTGGAAAGTACTATTCCTGCTCCCTCTGGGATGAACTTCTGGACCAACTATGACTGTATTATCACTTATGTTTTGTGGGATTTTTTTTTTTTTTCTTTCCACAGAAACTTCTCAAGAATTACAGCAATTATAAGCAGTGAAAACTTTCAAGGAGGTTATTTGGAATCACGACGTCACTTTAATTGCACCTGAAATTTCATGCTAATAACTTAGCCCAACAGCAAAAACAAAACTCCAAAGAATTCACTGACTGCAACATCTTATTGTCCTCCCCCAACCAATGTCATATGCACTGGATCTGTGCACTTGTTTTCTCCCTCTCTGAGCCAATAATCATTTCCATTTTACCTCCAAGCCAAGTAAGAAAAGTAACTCTGAATCATAAAAACTGCCCAGAAAAACGATATGCATTCACACAAACCAGACTTTTTTGCCTCCTATTCATTTCTATTTCACTGTAATATACTGAGAAATGCAAACATGTAATTTGGGAGTATTTAAAAATCAGTTTGATTCCTCTGTACACATATGTACAGGAATATTAGGGTTAGAAAACAAGATTATTTCAGCACAGAGGGAATGTCTGCTTCATTTCATCAGTGCTCTTTGAAAAAGAGTATTTTCAACAAAACTGACAAAAGAGTGGAATAAATTACATATGAAATTTTAATATTTAAAATGTCTATCATATTAGAGATTATTTTGGATATATTGAAGATCAAAGCTACAAATGACTGATTTTGAAAGTTCTGGTAATTTTCTATTTTATAAAGAAGCCTGTCAGGAAAAGGGAGTTAAAAACAATGACAGTGCTAAGAAATCGTGGAGTAACAATACTGGTGTCTAATTAAAAAAAAGTGCTATTTTTAAGAGAAGAGCCTTTCATGGTGAGAGAAGGTTGGGCTTGATTCCAAAGACAATAAAAAGAAATTTACTGCCCCCTCCTGGACTGGTAGAACAAAGTTACATTTTCTCTCAAGTCACAAAATCACAGGGATGATGTTCTTTTATCAGTTAACACAACTCCATCCATACAGAAAGCTGGAAGAACAGGTGATGCCTTTGGGTGACTCCCGGAAGTTAAAAGCAGCAAGTTCAACACAGGAGCCAAAGAACTTCTGGATTATTTTCTCAGAATCACCCTTAACTGGATCTGTCCTGTGGCAAAATGGTGTAGCAGAACAACATTTACTTCCATAAATACAAGAAAAATACAATGTCATGCTCAAGGGGAAATGCTCCTTGTCCTAAAGAGCACAAATGTTTATTTATGTAAGTTAAGCTGGTGTTGCTTTTGTTTTGTGTTTGGGGTGTTTTATGTGTTTGGGGTTTTTTTGTTCATTTGGGGTTTTTTTGTTTGGTTGGTTTGGGGTTTTGTGCTTGGGGTTTTTTTTTCCAGTTTGGGTTGTGGTGGTGATTTTTGCATTGCAGGGTGGTTGTGGTATGGTGTCTATGATCCTTTACTATTTAAGATTTTAAGACAACACTGGTTTTCTTAAGGACAGAAATATAAAATGCCAACTGATCCTGCCAAGAGGAACTGTGTATTACTTCACCTTAAAAATTCTATGAAAAAGTAGCCCATGCTAAATTTAACTTGCGATAAAAACCAGCACATAAATTGGAAGGAAATGAGTTGCACAAGCTTTTAAAAACACTCATAAAAAGATTTTATACTTAAAAAGAAAACAATATTACTACATTTACAAACTACTTTTAGACAGCAGCTTCATAAAGAGCAACATTTCTTGGCACAAACTAGAGTAAGGATTGAGAAGTCTCTACGAAATGACAGCCAGAAAGGAGAAGCAGGTCAGGAGGACAATGTACATCAACTCCAATTCAAGTGAGTGAGGGGAAGGGCTCTTCTCAAAACAGGAGATGTCCAGCCCAAGGCAGTGCCAGGGCAGGATTAGAGCTGGGACCAGTGGCACAAAGCTGGGCCTTGCCAAGCTGGTACCCAACCTTGTCAGGGCACTTCTCCCAGGGTGAAATACACCTCGGATTCCCAAACTGGGCACAGACATCCTTTCTATCAACGTAAAATCTCCCTGTTTCCTGCACTCTGCTTGATCTTATTACCACG
The DNA here is from genome assembly GCA_013396875.1 of Vireo altiloquus. Classification (NCBI taxonomy): domain Eukaryota; kingdom Metazoa; phylum Chordata; class Aves; order Passeriformes; family Vireonidae; genus Vireo; species Vireo altiloquus. Next base: position 1,310,579 of record VZRF01009678.1, read on the forward strand.
GATTTTAGGCAATGCAAAGGAATTCTGCTTTCTGTGTCAGTTTGGGATCCTTTCTGCCCTTCCTTTCTCCCTTCCAGGAAGTGACAGAGTTGATGATCTTATCCAAAATGCTGCCGGAATTGGTTCATCACATCCTTTAGGAATAGTACTACAGTTGTAGAAGCAGCAGCTACTGATCACAGCACAGAGTTTTGCCTTTCAGTATGGAAATTAACTTTATGCTGCTGTATGCTGACAGAGGAAGCTCTGAAGTGTTTTCCCTATCTGTGCTTTTCCAGGTTCTGAAATGAGAGATCATTTGAAGCCATGAGGATGTGCAGCACCAGATCACAGTAACCAGATCCTTCTGCCACTCTGCAGAGCAATCAGCAGATCCCTCCTGCTCATTCTGGGCTCAGTGAAGCCAATCTCCCTTCACAAATGGAGTACAAAGATCATAATCTCTGAGAGAAAAAAAAAAAAAAATAGGCTGCTCACTGCAGTTTGGAAATAATCTAATGTGTGTGCTCAGGCCTCCCACAGATGTTAGGATGCTCTGAGATTTCTTGCTGATGAATATGGTAAAGCAAAACACCCATCTGGATACACAAAAACAGCACAAATGGAACCCTGGCCAAATCATTCACTCTGTATTGATGACTGTGGCTTTTAATTTAGTTTGCTTATGAAACTCATTTAATTGTAGACTATCCAAACATAGTGCTAAAATAATAAAAATTTTATTAATCTGTGGAAAAGACATAAAAACGTTTATAAGCCTCTAAAGTTATCACCATAGAAACTCCTCTGGGCTCCAAAAGGCACAGCATTTTACAATTATATGCTTTGATATGATACTCACTGTATTATTAAGTTTAATCAACTGTTAATATGAAATTAGGAGGTCTTATAAGTACCTCATAGAACAGTCTTCACTAATAGCATATTGGGAAGTGTATGTTGTCCTCAAAAAAATTCTCCACATTCCTCAGACTATCATCTTTATAAGATAAATTATGATTTCAGAGGTGTTATGCAGATGTTCTTCAGATGTACAAAGAATATTTAGTAAGAATATTGGGAACAAACCAAGCTTGAAAGTAATACAACCTTAAAAAGGGGGGAGTTGCAAGCAGAAATCTGGCTGATATCAGAATCTAACATCAAATAAAAAAAAAAAAATCATAATTGTTGTAGATTTCAAAAGAAAGAGCTGAGGGAATTCATACAAATAGTACAAATCAGTAGCCCTGGTAGTTCTTGCTCAGCCCATGCTAACAGCAGCCTTCTATGTTCATACTTAGCCTTTAAATATCCCCTTTTCCAAATGCTTATGGAAAGACTTTACAGGGGTGAGGTATCTGCCTCCAGGTTTCACGGGGGTTAGAGGGAAGGAGGTATTTGGGGCACAAACACATGCACAGAGAGGAACTTTAAATCTCTTTTGATTCTTCCATCATCCAGATGCCTGCTTCCAGTGTGGTCCTCTACTTGTTGAAATCGTCCATAAAAAGTAAATCTGACCATTTGGGAAGCTAATTCCCCTTCATTTGAAATGAATCTGAGATTGCAGATAGCACTAAATGGAATTGTCCGTGCAGTGGCATGCTTTAGCTGAGTAACTTCTGCACATGGATAACTGCTGCTAGAAAATCCTACCAACATTAATGCCATTTCTCTGCATAATGAAGAGTGGAAATGTGATCTGCTACTTCAAATCCAGTTTGGGATGATGGACACTGATTTGCCCTCATCAAGATGATAGAGTTACAATGGTGTTCCAGAATTTAAGTGATGAGTTTTTTCCTAAATGTGAATGTTCATATTTAAGCTGTTTTAATTTAGCCTTGTTTATCTCTTTTCTAAGCATGTTTTGGGAGTATTTGCACTTCATTTCTGCTTGTTTTACCTTCAGGTGTGGACTGTTTCTACCTGTCACGCTTCTGTGTTATGCTGTGGTATTATTTATTTCATACTACAAAGTTAGTTCACATTGTCAGACAGAAAGGAGGTGAATGAATGGAGGAAGAACCAAAAATTGATTATATTTGCATAGGTAATGATGACATCAAACTAATGTGTTGTTTATTCTGCGACTGCAAACAGATTTTGATCAAGGCTTAGGATAACCCAGAGGTGAATCACAGAATCTGCCAGAGGTTTGCAATGAGGCTTTGGATCAGACCTCTCATCTTCCACTTCCTTCTGCTGACTGTCTATAGGCTGCCTTGCCTTTTAGGCACAGAGACACACAATTCCTGCATTCCCAGTATCCACCAGTTACAAACTGGCTCCATCTGACAGTGATAAGAGGAAGGTCAATGCTCAGGCAGAGACACTGCCCACCAAGCCACCCTTCCATGCCTGTGGTACCCAAGCAAGGGTGCCAAAATCCTCTTGGCTGCTTAATTAAAGTTTGTGCGTGCTAGAGGTGGGTTTTTTTGCTTCAAACCAGCTGCAAGCTATCATCTTTCAGCGCTCAAAACACTCACTAACACCTGGCAGGGTATTTCTGAAAACCTGAACCTGGAATTAAACTGTCCCCCTCCAGACTCAGAGGGATGAGAGATGTTGGGGAAGAGGAGGTCTGTTACACAACAGCGGTCAAGAACACCTCAGCAATTAAAAAAAAAAAAAAAAAATTCAAATGTTCAAATTCAAATAATACTAAATTGCTGAAGAGCTTCAGAAGAAGAACCCACACATTATGGTGTAGTATGTGATAAGCCAGAAAAGAAACAAAGGTAAATCTTAAAGGAAACTCCTGTAGAGGACCTTGTGATGGCAAGCAAAGTGGAGTTTTATAGCCCTCTTTTAACTGGTGAAGAGGATTCTGTTCAGACTATGACCCTGTCCCTAGGCAACTAAAAGCTGTGCTGTTGTTTATGATGATTAATTTCCTAGACTGTTATGTTTCAAGGTAATAAATTATTCACAACAAACTCCAGTAAAGCTAAATGAGCTCAGACTTGGGAAGACATTTTGAAGGTGTGAAAAGGATTGGGATGAGGGGAACTAAAATAAAATGCCTAGACAAAGAATCCTGTCAGCTTTAGAGGGTGAAAATTGCAAAAGGAAATGTAATGATTGACAAAATGTGGATGACTGAAGTGAAATTTTGAGAATATAGATTTGTTTCAAAATTCTCAGGGCTGAAGCAAAAGGGAATCTTAAGGTTGTAAAGGTAGGGAAGCATATCTGGTGATGTTACTGTATTGCACTACTCCAAAAATGCAAGACAAACTAAAATCAAGGCACTAAAACTTCCAATCAGGATTCCATGCACTCCACAGAAGGCTCAAACCACACACCCTACAGCAAGTTCTCTGGGTTCCACTCCTCCCCAGCTACGCAGATGCAGTAATCTGATCATACACTGAGCCACTATCAGAAATACAAACAAACAATTAGGAAAGCTCCTATTCAATAACGTTGAGCAGAGCATCCAAACCCAAATGCAGCTTAATGGATAAATAAATCTCCCAGTTTTCTGTGCACTAAGAAATCTCTGTCAGCCACAGCAGTAAGGCCCCATGCCATGAGAAGACAAGAAACATTAATCGAGAGCAGATTTTTTTTTTCTCCACACAGTGCTCTTACAGCCTGAAAGGGTCAGCGAACCCTTGTGCTGATGCATTCTACCAATAATTTTTTAACAGATGAGAAAGAAACTTGACAAATGCTTAAGTAATTAAAATAAAGTCCAATTAGTGTATCTTTCTCTCATCTCCCTTTTTTTCCAAATAGATTCTTTGATGCCTTTTCCCTTCAGGTTAAAGAACTTCCCCTTAGTACTACACAAAGCATATTCAGTAAAAAGAAAATAAAGTATAAACAGAATAGGGAATGGGTTGCCGGGGGAAAGTTAACCTATTTTACTATCTGGATGGATCATGACACCTGCAGTTAATTTTAAGAAAATCTTACCTATTTGTACTAAGGGATTAAACTATTATGAATCTCCTCCAATTCCTAACTCGAAGATAAAATACAGGCAAGTTGTAACCAGTAAATCTATTTTTGAAGCAACAGAACCTATGCTGCACAATTTAAAATGTGCCTACACCCACATAAAGAGCTTCCTATTTAAAATATTACAGATCGCACGTCCATGTTCGTTTACTTTAAGTCTCACAACAAAGACACACATTAAGTATGATTTAAAGCTTACAACAATCAGTAGACACAAATACTGAGTAATCCCACTTGTACCTGAGGAAATTCAGATTTCTCATCTGTGTGGAGGGAGCAAAGAGCAACACACACCCACGTAGCACAGGTGTTTCAAAGCTACCTTCTTCAATACTTGGAGAGTTGCCTCAAATTTCAGACTCCCTCAGACACTAAGTGCAACTACGCTGATAATTTGAAGACGCGTCAGTGGATTTCTACTTGTGTAAATTTTTTTAAAAACACGTCCTAAAAATATTTTCTGGGACCAGTTTACTGGCTTTCAGTAAAGCACTTTTAGGATACACTTGTGGTTACAGTAATATGACCCAGGCTATACTGTTTTAATAATCTGTGCTTTAGATGCAAGGTGATGAGGGAATTATCATGCACTTGGGGACACGGTGTAATTAGGAAAGTGGCACAGCAGGGGAACAGAAATTATTTCAAAATCTTCAGAAATTAACCAGCCACTATTGCACTGCTGTTTGTTTTAAGTTGCTATAGAAGCATCCGAGTGAAAAGCATGAACAACGAATCAAAAGAATGCCTGGTATTATAAATAATTAAAATTTCTGCCCTATCATTTCTCAAGGCTCATAAGAAGCAAGGACGTGCAACCAACTGGGTCAGACAAATGAATCCATTCACACAGCTGGTACAAGAGTCTGCCTGAGCATAGCTAATGTGCTGGGGTAGGAATATTTGAGCAGGTGTAATTATACTAATGATTTATTGAATGTTTGATTAATTGGAAATTAAGTGAATGCACAGTGGCAGAATTGTCATAGCAAATCGTTCAGCTGTTTGGTTAAAAGGTGCTCAATCTCCCTTCAGTAAAGCAATTAAGAACATCCTAAATCATGGAAATGAATTATCTGTGCAGAATTATCTGATGTAACAATACTCTTGCACACAAACTAAAACCTATGAACAAACTACCCTAACAAGGAGTGAATTCCTGAACTTAAAACAGAAATACCTTACACTGCTCATGAAAACAAGAGCCCTCCTGACTTCCTGACATACAGTGTGGGAAAGGAAGATATGTAGAGTCCAGAAAGCCTAGAAACCTCAGGAAGAGGCAAAAACCCCCCTCAGATTGCAAATGATTAATCAATTAATTATTAGCAAAGCTATATTCCAAATAAATCTTTGGTTTATGTTTTTAATGAATTGTTTTAGAGTAACTTAACAAAGAACCCTTACTGCTGCCTTATAAAAATCTTTCCAGCATTGGTGGAAGAATGTGCCAAATTAGAGTTCTGATGTTTCTTTTCAATTTTGAGTTCACTGAATACAAGTCTACTCCAATTCAAAATCACTTGAGTGCTACAACTACAGGCTTAGCTGGGGATATTGAAACCCAGTTGCTCCCGGACATATTTGGATCAAACACTACCATTTGGATCCAGAATGTCTTGAAATAGCTTTTTGATAGTGTGGTTAATAGGAAAAAAAAGCCAAGTCTCTTCATAACAGGGATATTATCAAAAGATTAAAATTATATAATGCAAAGCCAGAATCAGAACATGCAAATGAGTAGTCAGCCTGCAGCAGGTAATTATCAGATAATAGGTTTACTATTCTTATCCTTTCAAGTATTTGGTAAGGCAGTTCAGAAAATTTTAGAAGAGAACAGCGAGCCCACAGCTACTTCTTGGAACAGAAGATTTCTTTAGGAGTTCTATAAAAAATTAACATTGCCTTTACTATTAATCTTGATCAGTTGTTGACCAGAGCCACACTGCAAACCCAAGCAGAAACTGGGCAATAATTTGTTCTGTAATTTCCTCGTGTGGAAGGAATGGGTCTGTGTGAGTGGGACAGTGGTGTTGGCTTTGAAAAGGCACATTACCAGAGGCCTCTTCTCTTTGAATGCTACTGCTTAGGTTCAGGCACATGCAACAGCTAAATCACACCTACCTAAAACAATCTCTTTCCAATAGAAAACTGGATTTTTATTAAAACTACTAATTATAGAAATAATATATATACAGAAAAATTTATATATATAGAAAAAAATTCTTTATTCATACAAAGCAAGCAGCTCTGCCTAATTTCTAACCACAGCCAGGAGTTAAGAGGACCTGGCAGCTACAGAAGTTCTGAAGATTTTCATGTCTAACCACAGTGACTGTTTTCCCACAAGGCACTAATTGTGTCATGATGCAAACCATATGAAGTCTTTCGTTTAAGTGGAGAGTTCTAAAGATCAAAACTGAAAAATAAAAAAAATCTGTGTTTTCTGCATCTACCTTCCAAACAGGACTCTATCTACTAATTTTTTTTTCCTCTTTCTGGGAGGGAAAGGGTGGTAGCCCTGTGAGCTTGCTGGAAGTTGTCAAAGACATAGAACTAAAGAGACATCAGGAGAGCTTTCTCCTACCCCTTGTGTGCTCATTCCCAACCTGAAGAGCTCCTTCAGCAGCACTTGAAAACACTTCATGCTACAACCACAGTAAAATGGAAACCACTTGACCGAGTCAAGTGTGGAGCAAGTCTGTCATCACACAGCTCCTCCTCTCCCACTCTGCGGCAGAACCCTCTGATCTCGATTAACAGAAAAGCTTAATTAAAATAAAATTAGCGCTCTTTGCCTTCCCTGCTGTCCTCCCTGCTGTGAAAATCTACTGGTACACCAACTTGTAATTACCAAACTGACTTATTTAAATATGTGTTCTTTGAATTTCCATTTATCATATTTTGTTCTCCAGTTAGTCTGGCTCCTTGCCAGTTCAATGAAAAAAACCACCACCCTTCCATCCATGTGAAAAATTCCAATACCAAGATCACTGCTAAGCTCCACGTTGTCTATCAAGGAGCTGAAATATTACTTAAGGTTTCACATAACCCTAAAAGATCAAACCACGTGCATAATTGATACTAACATGCAAAAAACATAAGAAGGAGCACATACACCCAGCAATCCATTCACAGAGAAATCTCTCCAAGTTAGAAAAAATAAATATTGCAGGTTATTTCCAACCATTATCAACTCATGCCTTCTGCTCTTGTACATGGCAGGACCTGATTTCCTTTCCTGGAGACAAGCAAGAGGGATGTTACCTTACTGCTACTGAGACAGCAATGCTTGAGAAAATAAATTTGAGCGACTCTGAAACCATTTTACTCATCTAGCAGCTGAGGTTGAAAGCCTTTGCCAAACAGAAACTCTCCATCCAACACTTTCCTCCACCTATAATAGAACAAGATGTTTTTATCCCAACAAGAAAGACAAATACATGATGGACCGCATGTAAGACACAGAAAATGTGGTTTGACAAGATTTTAAAGAAATAAATATTAATAATTCAGGAGATTTCCCAGATGTAGTATATTATATATGGAAAGCTGCAGAGAAAATAAGAAGGTTCAAATCTTTTTCATAAACTTGTATGAATAATTCCACTCCTGTGTGGATAATGACACAGATTTGAATAGGTGTTACTACTGAAATCACCTTGCATATAGTAATTACACACTACAAACTGGTTTTTAATGTGGGATCAAAAGAGGTTCTCCTTTGATAAAACCATACTGAAAGATTAAAAATTTGTATCAACTAGCTAAAAGAAGGAACAGATAATGGGTCATCTTAGAAAATAAGAGAAGCTCTGTTAGTTCAGTATTTAATGAAGTTTTTAGGTTTCTCAGTAGCATAGAGGTAAGAGTTCTATATAAATTGAGCAACAAAAAACATACTGGATATTTAGGATTGAAAATAATTTAAAAAAATCTACCACTGCAATAAAAAGAGATTACCATTTGTTAGAAGGAAGGAATAAAGTGCTGATGTCTAGCTGAAGTTTGGTATCTTTTGCTTTAAAACAATGCACAGCTAAAACTTAGATCTCTTCCTGAAAGCTAACTGCAAATCTCTAAATTTACTTCTAAAACCTATTAAATACACTCCTAGAAATACACCAGAGCACAGACCAGGAGATGATAAACACACAAAGAGCTGGTTGGTCACTCAGGAGCCTTTCCACTGTCTCAGCAAGATCTGAGGAACAGATGCCCAGGTTATTTTTCTTTTCCCCTGATAGCGACTGGCCAAGCCACAGTGGCTGAAAAATCTTGAATCTGGTTGTAGACAGAGCTGTGTACCCAATTCCACTTCCCTCTCCACTTACTGGGTGCAAATTTACCCAGTGTTTGAGAATCAGCAAATATTCCTTTTCCTTCCTAAATAAATCTCATCATTCCAATTGTTAAACACATGAACACACCCCTCTATAAACACACTCCAGGAGAGAGGATGACATTATTCATTACCTGCCCTGTAAACAAGGGAGTGCAGGCACCTATCCTGACTACCCAAGGTCTTCAGGAGAAATTTTCATTTCCTCATTAAGGGACATACTTCCCAATATAAGTAGTTTGGATCTTACGACAGAAAAGAGTGAGTTTCCCGAACTATTAACTGTCCTGTTCTGGGATATCACACACTTTATTTTTCACTGTTCCTTTCAGTTTCTCATTATTCTTATTCCATCAACATGAGCTGTGTCTCAGTGCAACTGTGCCAGCACAGAGTGTGTGTCTGACATTGTAAAGACAAAAAAAACTCCTCACTTTAAGATAGTACACACACACACGTTTATATAACACATTAAATAATGAAAGCGTGGCAGAGAACAAATAGCATAACTCATGCAAATTCTTGGTTTTTTAATACATGGTACAGACAGCTACAAATCTGCTGGTAATAGTGTGGCTTCCAGTTCCAGCTTAAGCCACGTGCCTGGGAGACTTTTAAGAAAATGAGGAATCAGTGATGGAATGTGGTGCACAGTTCTTGAGATATTACTGCTCCCAGCATCCTGGTGCTGCCTGCTGGCGTGCTGAGGGCCTGCTGCTCGCCACCAGGCACCAAAGGTTTCATTAACCAACCCCCAGGATTTATTCCTGGCGACGTTTTTGACATTTACACAACATTTTTCATTTTTCATTACTCCAAGGAAAAACAAGCAGGGGAAAGAATAAAGGATCTCTTGTTCCCAGACCATCATTTAAAAAGACTGAGCTGGCTTTATGGAAGTGTTTTTACGCAGTAATTTTTGATTTAGTATAGAATTATAATCAGCAAATAACCTAAATGCATTTGTAGACTTTGTAGTTTATAAAGGGAGTCATTAGAAAACAACAGTTTACATATTTTATGTTTTATTAACATACAACAACAAGAAACTGAAAACACTCTTATCCCCACTTAGCTCAGTCTTGGTGCTTATTTCCAGCATCTCGAGGGGTAAAATCTTTGCCTGTGCAAATATATTTATTGCTACACATGTGCATTAACCTCAGTTGACAGTGTAATATGAAAACTGTATACATTAAGCATCAAAATAAATTTGTGCAGCTATTTTTATTTTTTCCCAGAAATGAATCAGTTTTCCCTATTAAACAAATTCAAATTAAAAAAAAACAAAACAAAACAAAAAACTTATGAAGCTTTCTTCCCTAGTTTGTTGTTGGTTTTTTTTTTTTAATAGCGAGTGATGCTTTCAATATTGAATTGGCTGGAAAAATTACAGTTAAACCATATCAACTTGGTGCTTTATAAGGGGAAAACGGATTGGGGAAATATTGTTTTCTTTCTTCCATGCACTTAGGTATTTTGCATGTTTTATCTGGAACTATGCATGTCTCATCAATTTAGCAGAGGGAGTGAAAACTCACATATAGGAAAACTTCAGAGCAAAACAGCTAAACTTTTTTTTTTTTTTTTTCCCTTCAATGCACAGGAATCAGATAACAAAAACTCTGCATACTGATAACAAATACATTTCTTTCCTCAGCCAGCTCCTGTAACCATCATATTCCCCACATTAAACCAGGTAATTTTGCACAGAACATTGAAAGTCAGCAGTTCTAAACTCTTTTCCATTTGAAAACACAGAAGTGTTCCAGGGGACAGTTTTCTTGGGACTGGGACCCAGCCCTCTGCCCATCACCAGAACGCCCTGACAAAAGGAGAACCCTTTTATTACTGCCCATTATAGAACCATTATCATAGACAACAATGCAGCCACACAAAACCAGAAAGCCAGTTAAGAACGTTTCACACAAAATCAGAATACAAGAATGATTTAAGAGCTCAAAGCTCGTGGAAATGTCCCTCACATTTCCTCCTCTGTGTTTGCAACAGATGAGTTGCACACCTCTTGTGCACAGGAAATTCTGAGATAAGAACACTCAGAGAGTCATTGGGCTGAATAGAACTCATGCTAGAGGCTCATCATTAGTCTTTCTTCTCCTGCTTCCACTTGAAGTTAAGTCAGCATTTCATGTCTGAAATAACATGCTTGAGCAAACATTAAAAAAAAAAAAAACAAACATATTCTTCATAAAAAAATTCAACATCTTCTATAGAATACTGCAGGGGTTTGACTTTCCCCTTACAAGAAAACCAATTGATGGTTTTAAACATGACATTCCACTTTACAGCACCTTAAAAACAAAAACTACAAAAAGAATAGTTTTCTAAAATCACTTGTACCTTTAATGTGTAAAATAAACCAGTACAGTGCTATAATTGTCCTAGAGATTATTTCCAACATCCAGATAAACCAATAGCACCCTAAAGGTGGCCAAAGAGGGCCTAGCACATGGTTAAAGATTTTATTGATAGCATCACAGAAACAATAGGGCACCTTTACCATTTTATCCCTTCTGCATCTATTACTGCTTGCATTCTGCTTTCAAGATTTTCACCACCACTATATAAAAATGGAAATTCTCTTTTTACCATTTGCCTGTTATTCAGTATGCAAGAGTTAAGACTGAGATAACAAGAAATTTCAAAAAGAAATTACTAAAGCAGTAATCTAAAAGAACTGCATATGTAAGAATTATGGAGAATTTTTAAGGCAGCTGCACATTTCCATAAATGTGCATGTTTGTCGAAATAAAACAAAATCGTTAAAGGACATCTATAGACAATTTTTTAATTACATGACCTCAGAATATCAGTTACTTTTCCCTGTTCATACTGAAGAAAACCTGGAACATCTAATTAAACATCAGGATTGATTTCACATTTTTAAGTTTGAATTAAGTGGATTGGCTTTACAAGAACTCCCAATAATGAAACAACAATTTAAAAAGAAAGCAACAAGAGACAAGTGAAATAGTGTTTTGTCAAAGAAGTTATGAGTTTGATGCCTTAGGTTTTAACTTTTATATTTTTCCAGCCCTGCAGTGCCCAGTGTAACTCTGCAGGTCCCTGGAGCTCGTTCAGTGCTGTTCTCTCATGCTCACACTGACATAACAAAGCCTCTCCAGCTCGCTCTCCAAGGACACACAGAGTGCACCTCTGAAGGCCTTTCAAATAAATCCCTCCTTTATTCCCTTATTCCTGTCTAGTCTCTGTTTCTAGGTAGCCATTTAAGGCATCAAGTTGCTCAAAAGGAGGGTATATTAACCATTTTAGGAAGACTGATTTACCAGCAAGGGATTCTGATGAAGACAACTGATATAATCTGTATAATTAATCTGTGCCAACTCAAAGAGATTCTTATCTCCTATAAGAAATTGGTAAAGATAAGAAGAATTGATTTCCTGCCCCTCCCATCTCTCTCCCTTCTCTTCATTCTTCAGATTGTCTTGAAGAACAGCATTACTGGTTTGTTATTTGCTGCAGACAAACACCTCACCAATATATTTACCAAATGCACAAGGCTGAACCATTAGCTTCACATTATCATCACACACAGAAACAGGAAACTTAAATCAGTGAGCAGTGACAGAAGGTTTTGTTTGAATGCAGAGAACTGAGAATTACACACATCTCACATTAAAATTATCATTTGTCTTCCTCAAATAAAAAAAAAAAAACAAAACACATCATAGGGATCATTCTAAAGGAGATTTGTATGTGCCTGAAAAATTAAGACAGTTCAAAATAACCATTTTTATGTCCCTGTGTGATGAGCTGTTTATGGAATAATAAATAAATAAAATTCTTCTGTGACCCAATAAACAGTTCCCCCTGTCCTGAGGCTTCACAACAACGAATTGTACTTGGAGGTTAAATAGGAAAAGGAACAAGACATACACAAAAATCCACAGAGAAAAATCACAGCATCAGAAAATCATGGAATCCCAGAATGGTTTTAGCTTGGAAGGGACCTTAAAGCTCATCCAGTGCCACCCCTGCCATGGGCAGGGACACCTCCCACTGTGCCAGGCTGCTCCAAGCCCCAATGTCCAGCCTGGCCTTGGGCACTGCCAGGGATCCAGGGGCAGCCACAGCTTCTCTGGGCACCCTGTGCCAGGGAAGCTGGTAGGAAGCTAAAAACTTTTCCTAAATAGAACAGAACAAGAATTCTTCCTCAAACAGCCAAATTCTCCATCCAATTCACTAACCAGGTAATTAGCTCCCTTCAGGCAATATCCCATCCTTGCACTGTACAGTCATTTCAGTATTTTCACAAGGAATTAAACTGTCTTAATTACTTAAAAAAAAAAAAAAGGGGAGATATTTTAGGAATCTCTTTTCACTGAATATCACTTAAGCATGAAATATTAAGTTAGAAGGTAAGCCCTAGTAAGATACAGTTTATTTCTTTTTCTACAAGATAAACTCCCTGATGTAACACTGCATCTCTGACAGCCTGTTTATTTTTTTTTATTTCCCACTTCATGACAGGTAAATATTTAATACCACTGGATGACTTATTCATGATGAAAGATCTTTCAGGATTCACAAGGACTCACTGTACTAACAGAAATGCAATTAAGAATAATTTAGTTAAAAGCTGTAAATGGTAAATCCACAGTGCAGACCTCCACTCCCAGCTGTAGAGGCCCAGCTTTGTATATTCAAAATACAACATCCAGACACTAAAATTTCTTATGCACTACATCCATACTGAAATATTGTAAACCTCATTAAACCTTAAAGAGTTTATTGAATAATTAGAAAATACCATAAGCATGTATCTTACTCCTTCGAAGAGCACTGTTATAAAAGGAATGACACACACTACCTTTTTAACAGATTCCTAAGTACAAATGAAAAATACAAATCATCCTGATGAGGCAAAAGCAACAGATAGAAACTACGAATAAACGAGAATATATACCAAAGACTTTACATTACCTACTGAAAAAAGAAAGATTAGAAAAACCCAGTAAAAGGAAAATGAAACAAACAAAACAAACAAACAAATCAAAAACCCAACAACCAAGGCAAACTTCGTTATAGAATTTGCAAATTCTGAGCTTTGTTGCACAAGTTTATAGATTTCCAAGGCCAGAGTCAGAGGTCCATTGGGGTTAATCAGATCTCTAGACAGGCAAATAAAAAAGCTACTCCAGTCACAATTAACTGAACCAAGTCAACTCACAACTTCCAATTTCTGTAACAACTTATTATTCATTTGTGTAAGTATCCAGAATGTAGCTGGATGTCATTAAGGTGTCTAACAACTAGAATTCCCCTTTCCACAGACTATAAATGGCTGTGTGTAAGTAATTATAAGACCAGGCTTGAAAATTCCGATAAAAAGTTTAATGCCAGCAATGGCAACTGAACTTAGATCTCAAATGTGCTCGTGTGGCACATGAAATTGTATCAGCAAGTGCAGGAGATCACTCAGAGACAATGCACATTATCATACCAGCAGCTCATCAGCAGTGGCACAAAGCTTATGGGAAGTAACACAGGTCAGGCAAGTTCTGATTCACCACTAAAAACTGCTTTACTACTAAATTATTATTACAATACCTACAGGAGAAAAGCAGCTTTCCCTACACACAGCCACTGCACTTATGCCCCTCACCTACTATTAGGCTTGCCAGTCAAAAAAATCCCATTCAAGTCCCCAGGACGCTGTAAATAAACACCTAAGTAGCCAAGGTCCTGTGCTGTGCCCTGCAGGCCACATGAGCCAGGCTTTAATCGACTGCTGGAAAAGGCAAGTTAATAGTTGTGGGTCTCTGCTTTATCCCCAGGAGTTTCACACTGCAGTTCCATAGTAAAAGAATCCACTGCTAATTTCACCCTCCCTTATATAAATGCCAAGCATCGTGCATTAGCCCAGCCCTTAGGGGCTCACGTGCAAATGGGGTTTTTTTTTGTGACCAATATTGTAACAGCAACCTTGTTATGGAAGCCCAGCCTGTTTGCAATCCCACATGCAGCCATAAGTAAAAATAAATAAATAAACCCCACTATTACAGGTAATAAAACTGCTCAGATAAATATGCTTAAGCATAGCAATCATGTTACAGAGCAAAGCAAACCTCAGCAAAATCAAATCCTTCAGAAATGGTGGAGGTTGTTGTGTGGTTTTCAGTTTAGTAATGTATTCACTTGTGTTTCGAACAAATTAATAGAATTGCTTTTACGAAAGAATTTCATCATGACTATTACAAAAATAAATAAAATAAACTCTGTTTTACAAAAGCATCATCCCAGAACAATTCACCTACTTATCACCAAATCCTTCAAGCTGGTTTTGCATTATATCATTCATATTCCTGCTTTGAGAATTGGCTGCCCCAGCTTCTCTTTGCTCATTATGAACAGAAATAAATAAATAAAAAGGAAATCCTTATCAAGATACATAAATCCAGCAGTAATCCTCTCCCTCTAATAAAATAATCTAATACAAATAATGCCTAAATGACATCAAGAGTTTGGGGAGAAAAGGAGGGGGGTGATGAAAGCGTAAAAGAAAAGCACTGAGGCTTCTGTCACAGTCAGGCCACTTGCTCACAAAAAGTGCTCTCATTTTAGGCTGAAGTGTGAAAAAATAGTATTTAGGACTAGTTTCCAGGGGCCAGCATGAAAAGTAAATTGCATTTTGTAATGCCTTAAATTAATTTAATCTCTTCATTGCCTGATTATTGTCTGATTCAGAAGGAGCAGCTGCTGTCACACACATGGATTTGATGCAACATGCAAGCATGGAACTACAGTTCCAACTATTTTAATGGATTACAGAGATGTGGCCATTTGAATGCTTCAATTTTCACTACGTTCAAGAAAAAACAGTGAAGAAAAGAAATAGAAAGAGGAAGAGTGGCCTGAGAGAAGCCATTTTAAAAAAATGTGTTGTGCAAAACACTGACAAAAATTGTTTTAGTGGAGTGAGCATTCACCACATTAAAGAATAATGAGAGGCAGTAAAAATAATTGTTTTGGTATTGTATCAGATCTAAACCAAATCCAAAAAACACCCAGAAGAGCTGTAGTGACAGGACAATAATGGAGAACCCAAACCATGGCTTCTGCCGAGGAGGAGCAGGCCTTAAAATAACTTAGAAGTTATTGTGAAATGAAGTCGTTGGGGGTGAGGAATAAAACCAGCACCTATTCCATTTAAAAAAAGAGACAGGATTTACTGGCAGGTGTGTTCTTTAGCCTGCAGTGCCATCGTCTGGCTATGGAAGCTATATCATCATGGGGTGGGGAAACAGCCAGCACACATCTAAATGTGTAAAAATGTTTTTTTTCACATCTAAATGTGAAAAAAAAACAACAAGCCTTAATACTGTGCACTCTTGTAAAAACACATGATGCTGAGGGGAGTTGTAGTATTTACATGGAAAAGCATTGAATGCACAAATGAAAATATAATTCTCAATTAAAGACAGAACATGAGAGCAGAAGATTCAAATCAATTGACTAAAACTATGGCTAAAAATGCCACATAATCTAGAGTCAAGCTTGCCTTGTCATTTTTTGAGTTTGGTTTGTTTGTTTGTTTTAATAGAGTTATTAGCTTAAACTTTTAGTTAAACTATGTAATTTGAAGAACATTGCTAAATAGTTTATGATTGGGGACCTTAGAGGCACACAAAAGGATCTTTCATTAATTAAGATACTACAACAACAATATATTTTGAACTACCTATCTTGTAACATTTAAACCACATATATATAATCAACTCTATACTTCACAATGCCAGGGGAAAAAAAACCCAAACATTTTGTTTCTTATAATGATTATTATAGCACCTCTCTTGTTTCTGGAATTACAGCTTGCCAACGTTAAGGGTAATCAAATCCAACTAGAGTGATGTTTTAGACAAAGCTCAAATAAAATGACTAAGGACTGTTAGGATCATCGGTCTGGTCCTAAAATTCAGATGTATAGGATGAAAAGTCCCCAATACATGTTGTATGTGGCCCTGGGAAAACTCACAATAAGCTTGGGTAGGTTTCAAATACACAGGAGAGGAAGAGGCAAGGTAAGAGCAGTTTGTGAAATTTACACCAACAACTTTTTTAAAGGGAGTATGAAGTTTCAGAGCTCTTCTAATTAATTTTGAAGTAGTGTTTGAGGTGAAAAAGTACAAGGAATGTTTTGAAAGATAAGTTCATTATCTGTGTGCATCACAGTTCTTCAAAAGCATTTTATAGACCATCATCAATATAGAAGGGCAAAGTTCTTCAGTTGTACCAACATTACAAGAAAAGTACTTAAATACTGTCATGAGAAATTTCATCCCAACATCAGTAAGAAATAAACTGAGTAAGCATTTTGCATCTTCAACAGCAAAGGCATCAAAGCAGATATAAATGCAACACTTTTAGTCTAGAAATGTGTTTTACAGCTTCGGAAAAGAATGGTGGAGAGAGATATTGACTCGCCAAGGTCACAAGAGGCAGCCAGTGTGTCCTGGACTGGGTATTACCTCCCACACCTGGCATCTCAGAGTTAAAAAGCAAAGCCTGATTTTCTTTGGTTGCTGTGAACCAAAGAAATCATGGAATCTGTTTAGGAGAAATGCAATAATACAAGCAGATGAGGACAAAGGAAAGGCAAGCCAAGAATACAATAAAACAGCAAAAAAACTTTGGGTGCAAAGGCCAAAATTTTCAGGAGGTAGCAGTAACAGCATCCTAACTGTGGTCCTCTGAGGCACAAAGAGTGTTTTCCATCCAGCTGGTGTGACAGCAGATTGGTTAAATAAGATTTTACCCCTCCCTGCAAATTTTGCCTGACAGAACTCATTAAGCAATTACCTGCTCAGCAAAAGGCCACATCAAATCAAAAATTTTAAGATACACATCAAAACAATTTGCTGAAACACGTTTCCTGCTGGATTGCAGACAATTCACACATTTAAAAAAAACCACTCTTTTCCTTATACTTCAACCTTTATCAAGCCTTGAAAGACAGTAACAGAGATCAGATTCTTTTTAAATGGCATTGTTTTGAAGTCAAAATGTTTGCTCCTTGCATGGTATGCATATTGCCATTANNNNTTTTAATATTGCCCTGGGTGTCCTATTTTAGTACTGAAGAGATGAGAAAAATGGCAGAATCCCTGGATTTTCCTGACCTTGATCAAGAAGAACAAAATTTTAGCTGAACTGTGCAAAACTGTTATGATTACATCAATCTAATCTGGAAAGCACATGGTTTATATATAAACCATGGTCTCTCTCTCATCCATCAAAGTGAAAGACAATAAAACATACCTCTAGAAGAAAAATTGAAAAAAAAAAAAATCCATTAACCCTTATTTTACTCCTTACATGAGAACCCTCAAAAATGTTTCAAAGACTACAGAAATATACATACATATTCAGGTTTTTAAACTTGGACATATATAAATTTAAATGTAAATGCTCTTATAGTAACAGGATTCATTAGAGAAAAAGACACTCTCCATCACTGTTGAAGAAATCAGTTCTGAAATAATTAGGAATTAGAAAGTTTTGATCAAGCTGCCCAACACCAGGCAGCCATAAAAAGCCATCTATTGCTGCAGAGGAAAGATTTACCTGGCAAGAGATCCAATAAAACATAAAAAGACAAACTGGAATCACTGAGGAATGAATTGGATTACTGGACAGAAGCATATTCTTGCACGTGTTCAAGCTACTGGGAAAGCAACAGAGCCAGCAGGTGTAAAAAAAACCCCTTCCAAATGTCTGCTTACCCTTTCATGATCCAATCACAGCCCTGCTGTTAATCAGGTTGGATTACATCCCAGATATTAATTTGGCAAACAAAACAGTCGCCTGATTCAGTCTGTCCCCTTCAAAAATGCTGCAAATCTGCCACTGATGATCTCCCCATGCCCATGTGCTCCTGGAGAGCCACCTGAGCAACGTGTGCTGAGATGGGAGAGGGAATCCACCACCACACAGCAGTGCCAGCAGCCTTTCCCTCTCCCTGAGCCCTGTGTGAAAGTGTCCTCTGCTTCCCAAGGGCTGGAGGACGCACAGTGAACGGAGGCAGGTCAAAGAGTTACGGAGTCCTTGCAAATACACGTAAATAAATCCTGCAGATGAGCTCGTTCTGTGTATGAACCAGAGACTGCTGGCTCAGGAGGCAAAAGGATCACTCCCTCACTGACCAGAGGAGTCCTGTCCTGCTGCTGGGATTCCTTCCTGGAAACACTTTCAGTAGCTGCAGACCTCCTCTGCATCTCCTGGGGTTTGGGTTTGGTTAGGGGCTTTTGTCTCTTCACTTAACAAACGGCCTTTATCTCAACTTATGAATATTTTTGCTTTCACCTTTCCTGTCTCTCTCCAATCCCACTGTCAGGTGGCAAAAGTTTCACTGCCCCATTGCTGTGAAGTTTTATTGGTTCACAAACATAGATAAGGTCCAAGACATGTTCCCATTCACAGCATATTAATATTTATAGATCTGTGGGGTTTTCCCTTTTTTATATAACTTCAAAAGTCAATTCCCCTCTGTTTTTATACCTGCTGAAAACTTAATGGCCAGATGTAAGCAAAATTTCAGCAAAGCTTGAGTCTCCCATGAATTATTTTTCAGTTAATTTTGACAGGTAATTAGCATCAAATCACACTTCACTTTTCCTTCTCCCCTCGGTTTTTTTTTCCCCCTTGAATCTCAGTATTTTAACTTTACATTTAGCCAAGTATTAAAGCACAAAGTTTCTGTCTTCAGCCCCCTCCCTCATCCCCAGGTGAAACATCATTACTTGTATGCAATGCAGGTACAGTACATATGAATATATGCCAGAGTAACTTGTGCATACATTTACTTCAGTGATACTAAAATATTTTATTCATGCATATAAAAGAATGCACTTTCTAGTTTGGGGAGCATTTTAGGAGTTATTAGCAGGAATGTGTCATACATCTAATGAAATTTATTTCAAGGTAGGAGAGATTTTTTTAAAAAAAAAGTAAAATAAAATCTGAGAACTAATTCTGTAGACAACCACAGAATTATAATTTCAAGATTCATCAAACTACCTTCAAAATGAAGACTTTAAAAAAATCTCCCAATAAAAATATAATTCATTTGCAACAGCAATTATGTTTATACATAGTAATACAGGGATAGGAGATGTGACAGTTCGAGATGGAACACGTTGGCAAAAAGACACACTGTAGTAAAAGCTTTTTTTAGCATCCTGCCTTACCAGGTATTGCAGCACAGAAAATACACTATCCATGTCCCTCCTGCGTATTCAGCATATGTAAAAGTCATGCAGCAGAACATGTTGACACTTCAGTGGGAGGTCAAATTATTGTTTTGGCACTTCTGTCACGCCTGTCACTTCAATTCCACTTCATCAAATTACAGATTGCTAGATAGAGTTGGATTAAGGGGAAAGACAGACACACACACACACAGAGGAGCAACTGTCACCACTTCAGTTGTGAAATCCCATAATTGCATGTCAGTGACAGCAAGAACAAGAGAGCAGTAATAGGGCTGACATTATGAGCATTCAAATACCAGGAAACTTTGCAGCGAGACTTTGCACTCTGTCAAGCCACATGCCAGGAAATGGACTGGATTTCTGAGCAATTCCTCACATTAGGATTGCCAATATTTATTAGGCTGAATAATGCAGTGTCTTAAGCTCCAGGGCAACTTTCAGCTCCCTGCTTTTCCACAAGTATTGCTGTTATTTGAAAAGAACATAAAACTAAGACAAAGGAGAAAAAAATTATTTGATCTAAAAATATCACTAGAAGTAGTACGAGTTACAATAAATATTGCCTAAACAATGTAGATTATGGGTTTGATTCAACTTTCTGAGTTTTAGGATCCCTGGAGTGCAATAGATCTTGATTTTAAATAATTGTGACGGAATGAGCCATGAATTTCAAGTAAATTTTTGGTAACAAACAAACAACACACACACCACACACAAACTCCCGTTAGATAACTTTAACCTTCCGTGGAAGTTGGGGAAACTTCCACCTCTGTACCGAGGAAGGCTCAAGAAGCATCACACAAATCTGACTTACATGAGCCGAGGTGTCAGGGGAAACATCTGGAGCGCTGTGACAGGAGGATGCTATTCCTGGAACAGCTCATTATTCCCCCTCTGGGTTACTCCCCCTGGCTCCTGACTTCTGTGGTCAGCCCTCTACACTTTGTGTGGTCCTGTCCTGCAATGGTTCAGTAACACCTGGTACTGTTTGTACAACAGTGGAAGAGGCAGGAGGAACAGGAATCGTTTGTTCGCCCTGTTGGACACCAGAAGGGCCATTAACACTCAAAACTTTCTTAGATTCCTCTAAATCTATACCCGAGTACAATTTAGACACTTCCTTACCAATCAATTTGAGTCTATGATCTTCCCTCACAAGAAAATATAATTTCTTTTAATGTGAGAAAAAATGCATCTCAATAATCTACACAATTATGCAGATTGCACGATGCCTTCACAAGGGAATAAAAATGACACTTATTCCCATTCACTGCTAGGGAGCCCCTAAACAGCAGAAAAAGGGATTACTATGAAAGGAAACAGTATAATAACAAATCCATATCCATGATGCCAGTAGTTGACTTAGTCCCTCCATGATGCTTATCAGCTCCTCACTATTTAATAACCTTATTAATTTCATTCTACAGTAATCTGAAGAAGATTAGAGAAATTGGGTAAATATTTTTCCCCCCAAAAAAATTTCCTTAAACTTCCATGAAAAACATCTTAACAATATAACTATGAATAAATTTTAAAAAACACCCCAAACCTTCAAGAAGCCATTGAAAAGACAATGCACAATATATTTGCAATGCTGTTTCTTTTTCTCCTCATTTTGTCTCAGGCACACTTTATAACCTTGCCTACATCTGCCCTTCACACTTCCCCGTATGTAATTCAAGCCATATAACTGTAAGTACTTTCCTCATAGGTGTTTTTTTTAATTTGTTTGTAAAGTAATTTGAGATTCACTGACAGAAGGCACTAAGAAGAAAAGAAAAAAAAAAAAAATTTCCACAGCAGGGAGAGAAAAGGCAAAAAAGAAAAGGCATTACTGCCTAGCCCATATCCCACAGCAGGTAAAGGGAGCTGTGAAACATTATGTCACTCCAGGGAACTTTGCTAACTTCCTGACCTCTCAGGTTATTGCCCTCATGCACTCCCATAAACTCGACAGCTCTCATAAAGCTCCGCGCTCCCAGCTCTGAAGGGGGAAATTTTAAATCCAAGATGCATCTCCAAAAACATTCTCTGCACGAGCCCCCTTCCCTTCTCCAGGAGGGAGAATGCAGCAGGACAGCCTGGGTGACCTCGAGCCCCTCGCTAATGGTGCTGAGCTGCTGCTGAACGAGGAGCAGGCAGGAGAATGTCACTGCACATTACAGCCAGCGCAGCCCCCATTAGGGCGAGAATAAACTGAAATAAAACAGAAATGAAACAGCCAGAGCTGAAGAATAAAACGTTCCCGGCACAGCAAAAACTAGCTGAGACAAAGTTATCCAGCGCAGAAAGGTCACTGTAAGTTGATTTTCAGTTTGCAGCATCAGTTTTCCGTTTCAGGTGGAATCACGCAAAGGATGTCAGAGGAGATAACTTTACATCAGAGTTTTGGTTTAACAACATTGCAATTAATTAATTTGATGATATGACAATTGCAGAGCGAAACAAAATATGTCGTTTGTGCTCTGTTCAGGTCTCAAAGACAGAGCAGGACTGGGAGAAATCCTATTTACAGTTTCTTTTTCTATTTTTGAAGACTACTCTTTGAAGCAAGTCCCATATAAACATATTAAAAAAAAAAAAAAAAAAAAAAAAAAAAAAAAAAAAAAAAAAAAAACTCAGACCAAGTAAAGATATGAACTGAGATTAATAAAAAACAAGGAAGATTTATGAGGGGCAGGTTTTTCAGGTAATGGGAGATGATGGAGCTGTGTAAGAGAACCAACAAAAAGGCTGAACACATTAGAAGTCTTCTTAGAGACAGACTATGGTTTGGTTATATCAAATGGAAGGGTTTCAAAGGAATCCACATGCTCTCCCTCTTGGCAAAATAGCCAATATCCTTATTATTTGCCTTCCACCAGAACCATTTTGTTTGTGTCCAACACAGAGAGTTATATCAGAAAACATGGGTGGAAGGAAAAACAACCTGACCATCTGTCATCGTCCTTGTAACAGCAAAACATCACACAGGCTCTGAAATCACGACTCAAATTCCAAAACATCATGCTAGGGCTAGCTGCAGATATCACTGTATTTTTACAAAAATCACATTTGGTATGTTCTCAACAGGTTTCTTCCTGTGACAATTTAAGCATCACCTTTCTACATATGTTTCTTTGAGAAGCAAGGCTGAGCCATTTCTGTGATCCCACAATTCATTAAACACCCAACATTGTGATGTCCAGAATGGTGGAATGAGATCCATACAAGAAAGTTTGGGTGTGACAAATGCAGCAAATGTATTCACTATGCCTGAAATGAGTTGTACATGCACTTATGGGTCCTCTGCTGGGAAAGGTAAATGCAATTTAGTAATGCCTAATTATCCAGGCCAGAGAGAGCAGACTGTGCCTTACCTGTCACCTGGTATTCTCAAACCTGAGAGCTTTTATCCTTGCAGGAAATAAATTAAAATCTTACATGAAAAGGTCAGTTGAAGACAATGGAAGGAGAGACAGATCACAGTGATGAGGTGGTTATGATAATTAACTGCTATTTTGTAATTTACAGAATAATAGATTTCAAAATAATAAGTACAGTTATTAAATTTGAGTTTGCCTTCAGGCAATGCTTTGGTCATGGTCACATAAATTTCTACTTCAGAAATTATAGATTAGGAAACTTCAGAAAAAAAGGAACACAAGAAAAGGCACCTTGCAGGTTTGCATTTTGTGGTTAACTGGGAGAATTTCCCATTAATTACTAACGATATAGTTCATTAGTAGTATATTTCATTATGTTAATTATTAGATACTAACGATGCATGCCCTAATTGCAGTAGTTTGTCTTGATTTCAAGTCCGATGAAATAAAAATATTTATTTACAATGTTTCAGGTTTATGAATTGCATTACATCCTTAATGGATGCTTTCAACAAACATGAAACAATGCATTAGTATTAACCAAGATTGATGTATCTGTATTTGATGGTCACTGGTAACTCTCTCCCTGGACTGGAAAGAACAACTGCCACTTAAACTTGGTGGAAGCTTCAGTTTTGGGACCAAACACAGAGAAAAGATGAAGGATGTCACGCAACGAAAGGTGTTTATCACACTTCTGCTCTTTCAAAGTGCTTCCACAAAATAGCAAAAGGAAGAAGAAGAACTGGGGGGTTCTCCAGACAATCCTTTCTGCTAATTGCAGTCTCTGCACGTGAAAGTTGGATACCCTGAGTCACTGAGGGCAGAAATAACCCCTTAGGAAACCAGCCCAGCTCAGAGTTCCACTTTGAGTTTCAAGAAGAAGCCTCAGACACACATCTCCTGTAATTCCCACCGAGGTACAAACCACAGTACCACAAACCATTAAAAACCCCACAGTTTACTGGCAACAGGCTGGTGCCTCTGCTAGATAAAAGGCAAGTTGCAATTCAAGGAAGAAGAAAAGCAGCACATTAATAAGTTGTTCTCCAAAGCTTGTCAGGCTCCTGACACCTTTTCCCGTAACTCACATTGCAAAAAGAACTTCTGGGTTGGGCAGTTTTAGTAGCTGCTAACAACACCAAAAAAGACAGAAGTTGGGGTTTAGAAGCAAGATCCCAGACTGGAATTTAGCACACTCTAATAGGACATGAACCTAAATGGAAGCATCTGGAGAGTTTGATAAAAGCTAATGTTGGGAACCTGCAGTGGGACAGAATGAGCACCAGCTGAAAAAGAGACTTTAAATCATATCATGTGCTCAGCACTTCCACAAACTCAGCCACTATTTGACACAGAAATACCCTAAGAACACATCTAGTAACCCAGATTTTCAAATTTCAGGAGCAACAGATATTTAAACAAAACACGTTACTCTCTTTAAAACTGGATTGATATTTATTTCGGACAATTTAATTTTTTTCATGAAGCTGAAGGTTTTTTCGTGAACACTTTGTTTCTTGGTTAGTTTTTACCACAAGTAAGATAAAGAACGCAACTGAAAACGTATTTTGTATTTGGCTTATATTTGCCCAGGGAAAATAAATAAAACTGGAAACATTTGTTTAAATCAACTCTTTAAAAGAAAAAAAGAAGTTTCTGAGGTACTGCTTACAAACCAAGAAAAAACAGTCATCTTGTGTCTTACAAGTATTTAACATGGTATGCCAACTTTATCATGAAAGACACACAATAACTTTCTTAATCACGTAAATTAAGATAGGAAATGCAACTGCCTTTTAAACTTTTTGTAGTATAAAGAGATTAAGACCATAATTCCCTTCTGAAAAAGCAGTTATTCAAATTTCTAATAAATATATTCAATAGAGTAAGACTGTTTTGTCCCCATTGAAGTAAAAATACAACACGAAGACATACACACATAAAGAACCATAAAATAATGTCATATGGTTTAATAAAAAAAAAAACCCAAACAACAACCAGAGAAAATCCCAGCTACCAGAGTTGCCTGACAAATCACATTAAAACAAGCCACTTACTTTTCTATCCTCAGGTTCTACACCAGAACTGCACTCTGCTTTAGTGTCCTGAAAGCACAAACAGAGAAGCTCATGTCACAAAGCACATTGACCAGCACTGGGGAATAACTCAGGCTGAAGAACTGTTATTTTTGTACACAGAGTATAGTTAAATATACAATGTTTAGCATTCTGCCTTTAGGTGAAGTTTATTAAACTTTACTACATGCATAAATTTAAAGACAGGATCGAAAGAACACAACAAACCCCCAAATCTATTTCAATACAGTGCAGTCAGCTCTTAAGGAAAAAAAAAATATGATTTTAGAGTATATATTTTATTTTTTACCTCCATCCTGAGGAAAATATATTTCTTGCTCACTTTTTTTTTAAACTTTACTTTTCTAGTGAAGATATTCTTGGAAGCAAATTTTGCTCAACTACTTACAGATTTAGAGATTTCTACTGGGAAAAAAATATGGATGAGGGACAATTTTTTGTTAAGAGTACTTTCCCAACCTCTCACCGAAGCTGGAACTACTCTAATCAGATTTTGGATTATTGGCTAGTTGCTTGCACATAAATTCCAAGCTGCAAATTTAAAGCTGATAGCAAATAGCAGCTCCTATTAAAAATGAAAACAAATGTAAAATAAAGAAATTATGTTTCTTCAAAAGCATGCCTAGTCATCTTAAATGAAGGACTGGTTTTACTTCAAAGCCAAAGACTTCTTACCTACACCTATAAAATATTTTAAAAAATTAAATCATTCAACCAAGTAAGATGAGGCAAAGTTTCCTGGGAAAAAGAACACTTTAACTCATAACAAATTATATTAAAGATGTTTTCCTGAGGCATATCAAGTTGTGTCACTTAAACAGCAAACAAAACATTTGTCATTCTAGCCAGTCTGATATATGAATCAGCACCTTTAATATTCTTTATAGTCCATCTCTTTTCATGGGGAACCAGACTGTACTTTGTGGAATATAACACTCAAAAATTTTCTTTGAAGTGTGACTTACTGGCAGCCAGACAGTCTCTCACCATGTTTCCCATGTGGAGGATAAGGAAATCCTCTCTCTGCCTACAGGCTCACTTCCTGAGACTGTTTGGATATTTACATTCTGTTCTGTTCCGTGAGCCAGTGAGGGGAAAAAAGCTCCACTTTTAAAAAGCCTCAGGGGAATGAATTCAAACTTCATTAGCACCAGTGCTCTTCATGTCCTAGCCGTGCCCTAAGTCACCTTTTGGAAAGAATGTAATGTTCTCTAACATATTTATTGGTTAATCAAAAATGAATCATATCTTTCCATATTACCAAGGACAAGAGTGGCTCTGTCTCACACACTGACCCAAATTAACTGAAAGCAGAATAAAGTAGCTCCTCTCAGGCTGTAGTCATGGCTATTACAGGCTCTCAGTGTGATGAATATTCCTGAAGACCCAACAGCACTCCGATCCCTTCTGCTGCCCATGGAATATTTCAGTTTGCTGTTTCACCACTGTCCTTTCCCACTAAAAGCAATTTCTAAGAAATCCAAGTTCACACGCATTCATTACTGAAAATAATGCAGTTTTACTGGGATTAGACAAAACCTGCCTTCCTCCTAGCACAGTTTATCTGCCAGAGATGTCTGGAGCAGCAAGGAAATTGGTCAAGTGGAGCCTTCAGCCCTCATGGACACAGGTGGGGCCAGCCCAGCTGAGCCTCCCATGCTCAATCAGGAATTAATGAGACAAAGAACCTCACCTGGAACTGAGACCTTGCCTTTAACTGAGACCAGCCACCGGGAAAAGATAAAGGCTGAATAGCAAATGACATCATTTCTATCCTGTGTTTTATCCCTCAACATTAGACAATCATTTCAGCAGTGTTGGGTTTTCTGTCTAAAGACACAGAAAGTGAATCTTTACAAATTAACCACTGCATCTTTGGCAATTGAAAACTCCATCTGGATGGGTTCAATCTCACTGGATATTGAAGCCAGCAAGAACCTGTTATCTTTGAAATTATGCAAAGTCAGATTTAGCTAAAGAAATAGCTGTATGTCTTCAAGTCTAGACACCTGGATTTAGATTTCTGCACAAGGGCAAGATAAAAACCAATTAATTTTCTGAAGTAATTAGTGCTGTAATTATTTAAACCAGTGAAGCTACTGACTTAATCAAATCTATGTTTAAATATAAATATTTGAGTATACATCTACATCCTAGATATACCTCTGTTAAAGGAAAGAATGTACACAGACCCTAAGCCTTAAAAATCATCAGAATGAATCATCTGTCAGTCTCAGAGCAAGAAGGGAAGAAATGAGAATGTTCTTCTCTGGGAGACATCCGTGCTACTTCCTCTAAGTGCAAAATGAGAAAGTGCTGTCACTTCATATGTGTATTGCAAATTTCCCAGCTCTGTGAATTACTGGAGATCGAGAAGCACCACTGCTGTAAAGCAACTGTAAAATCCTAGAGATCTGAAAAAAAGTATCAGGCACCATCTTTAAAGTTGTTACATCCCAAAAAAAAAAAGTAGAAACCCAGGAAATCTGCTCTTTCTGAAGAATTATTTTAGGCAAACTATGTAACTATAGAATACTTCATAGGATGTTTCATGGGAAAGATAGAATTAAATAGAAAACCCTCTCATCCATTTCAGTTTAAAACCAACCAATTCCTTTTTTCTCTGAGTGTCACTGCATAACAGCCAATAAAATAACATTATTACAAGCATATTGAGCACATTAAAGCACTATGCTTTATTTTTTGCCTTTTTGTTCTGTTTTGTTTGGTAGCAACAACAGGGAAACAAAGCAAGGTTTTCTGCAGAACATCAGGAGCAATGCAGGATGAGCACAAGGTTAAGAGCTGGGATTTCTGAAGTTTAACACACTGAGCTCTTGGGAAACAAATCTACCACCTTCGTTCAACAGCAGCATTATAAAAATGTTTCTGAACAGAGTGAAGTAAAAGCTCTAGAAAGCAAAAGTAATTATTGGTAGCAGCATGACCCTGCATGACATTTTGGCTTTAGGATGCAGTAGAAACCCGCATTTACTTTATTTTACCATCATTTCTGTAATTCTACATTTAATTTTACCCCTTGAATTGCAAGCAGGGGTAGTGAAATCAGTATCCTGAAGGATCCAGTCTCCAGAAGCATTCCTGCTTTCAGGAACAGTGAAATCAGTATCCTGAAGGATCCAGTCTCCAGAAGCATTCCTGCTTTCAGGAACAGTGAAATCAGTACCCTGAAGTGCCCCTCAGTCCTGCTGGCACACCCCAGACCCCGAGTGGCTGTTCTCTCCATCCCACCCTGTGTGCTTTACTCTCCCCCTGCCATCCAAACCCCATCACAGCACAGACAGCCAGAAAACAACCACCCAAAGAAACCATAAGGAATGAGAAACTTCCAAAAATAATCTGAATTTCCAGCATCCTTTCTTTCCTGGAGTGAACATGAGGCAGTATAAAATGCAAACTGAATTCCTGGGCACACACTCCAGGGCCCAGAGGGAGGAAAGATTCTGGAATTCCAGCTATCCAAGAGTTCCCTCGGTTGGGTTTTTCTGTAATATCAAGGATGAGCAGTAGGTGGAAGCAAATAACCTTGTAAAATCCTGTTCAACTTCCCGTGAAAGATAAACCCATTGCCGGTCAGGTGTTTTACACGTGTCCATGGCACCCCAACAAGCACCAACAAATAATGTCTTTTCTTCACAATATTGGCTTCCAGTTTCATGAAACAGCCAGCAGTTTAGAGATAAAAGGTGGTTTGCATCGTTTGGGGCTTTTTTAGGTTTGAAATTTGTACCACTGAAACGGACTCCTTTTAATGACTAAAGCATTCATAAAGGTAACATGATCTCAAACAAAATAAGGATATATATACACACATATATAAAATTTTAAAGTACACAGTCAAATTCTAGGTTATTAATTTTTATGGATATTTTTTATTGACTGCTTAAATATGACAAAGCCCTGAATTATTGAGGAAAATACTTAATGTTTTTCTCTATCCCTTGGCCATTATATTTCATTATTGCTGCTAACAAACGGGCTGCCAACAGAAGAATTCATTTGAATTTCATATTAGTTCTATTTCATCCATCCCAGAGAACAAATTAACCACACAGTAATACTTACTGAAGAAGAAAATAAATGAAAAATGAAACCTTAGAATGTGACATTCAAGTCTTCACTAAGCTTGTCCCCAGCAACCAAAGGACTCAGGCAGAAGCCTCATCAAATTAACAAACCAATTCAAGGATTTGAATGGCTTCAACAGTTGCAATGTCAAAGATGTAGGAGAGGAGGCTTTAGTTTGAAAGGAAGAACAGAGATTTCATCTCTATTATCTAATATTTGTGGACCAAGAGGTCCTCAAGCTCAAACCAGGAGAAAACTGGGCCATCTGCACCTATTTCTGATGCCTCAGGGCAGCCCTGGGGCTGTTTGAGTGGAGGCAAAAAGGAAACAACCCATCTGATCACAGATTTAATACCAAACTCCTCAAGATTTTAGGGAGCTTTCTTGACTTGTTTCTAGATAAAAGTAGACATCCTGTAAGAGGAAGGTTTGCAAGACTCTTGGAAACTGAACTGACAAATTTTATAATAAAAAAATTACTGCTTACAAAAATACTGCTGTATTTTTAATACAGATTTGAAAGGCCTCGTGTGTGTGCCCTCCCACACACCCACCCACCCTCCGGCTGTGCCAGTGAACACCCAGCTCTGCTTTCTCCTGCTTCCAGCCACTTGCTTATGCTCATTTACACTTTGCAAGGCTATCAAGAGTTAAAACTTTCTCCTTCCCCAAGGAAAGCTTTGACTTTTTCATAAATAAAGACTTATTTGAGGGAGCAGGTACTGCTGCTGCCGAAGCTTTATGGACTGGAGTATATAAAACCTTCACATTCCTCTTTCTTTTCCTTCTCTCACCTCCATGAGTCGCTTGTCCTTTTCTTAAGTGCTCTCTAAATAGTCAGAGATGCACAGGCACGTCTCTGCACAGCACAGGCTCCTCGTGCCTCACACTCCCCTCCTCTCTCCAAACAGATGTTTCATTAGCCCAGCGATGCAGAGTCACCCGTGTAAAACTTCCACCTTTATCCCTGAGCATCCCAGCTGCACAAAACCACACATAAAATGGGCAGCATTCTCAGAAGATACAGGTGCAATTTTAAGATGTGAATCAGTCATGGAGCAGCATCCAGCTGTATCTATTTGCTTTTGAGACCTAGATTAGGTTAAGACCGAATTTATGGCTAGTAAATATTTCATTTTCAAAGATGGCAACAGAAACTGACATTAGATAAAGTTGTCCAGTTAGGACAGTACAAAAACATTTAAGATTCCTAAACGTAACATCATTTTTCTCTACAGGTCAAACCTGAAATTCCTTTTCTATATGTCTCTCTACTTTCAAGGCTGAAAATACACAGGGACTTCCAAAACTGTAAATTTTAAACTGTTAAAACTGAATTTTCAAACTACATTTTATTTATCTAATGAAATTGCCTTAAGTGTCAGGTAGACCAACAGCCACATAAATAATAGCATATTTGAAGTCACTGAAACCTAAGTGGTCAGAAGATATTCCTGATAAATTCCAGGAGATGTTGAGAAAGCTGCTGATGCAATATCAGCACAGCCACACACTGTGTAAGCTGGGTAAGGTGACAACTGGCAATATATACCCAGAGTACAGATGCAACTTTTATGGAAAGAAATCTATTTGACAGTTTATGCTTTCAAATTATCAACAGCACAAGGGCACAACACAATTCCTGAAGGAATCCATCTTTTTTCAGCCAGGTTTCCTACAGGAAACAGGCATATAAAATTGCTTCATACCTCAGACATCTAAACGCCTTTAAAATATCTTTACTATGTCTAGTCATATTTGACAGGGAAACAAATGGAAGCCCAAAGATATTCCTGCATTTTTCATAAATTAGTGCCTGAGGAAAAGGCAGAACATCACTTTCAAAGCCATGCCCTACTCCAGCTGATAAAAGACCTCCAAGAGAGGTGAGGATGCTGAGATGAGGAGGATTCCCTTTGTGAAGCCTCTGTTTACTGAGAGGGGACTGTGTGGGCACAGGGGTACAAATCAATAATAAAACTATTTCACTTAAGTCCAATTTT
The DNA here is from genome assembly GCA_013396875.1 of Vireo altiloquus. Classification (NCBI taxonomy): domain Eukaryota; kingdom Metazoa; phylum Chordata; class Aves; order Passeriformes; family Vireonidae; genus Vireo; species Vireo altiloquus. Next base: position 1,341,680 of record VZRF01009678.1, read on the forward strand.
CACGAAATAAGTTCCTTCAAGGCTGAAGAGGATTTTTGTTGAAATTTGTTTTAAACAGAGTTCAGTCATTTTGGGCTATGTAGTGATAAAAAGCATAAATTTTAAATCAAAGAGTGATTTTTCAAGCTTACAGAGAGACGGGACAGAAATTGTTTAATGATGGAAGATGCGTGATGACTACAGAAGTGCCCTGGAAAATTAGGGCTCTTTAAAAGTTAATTTTCTCTTTGATATTACACTACACTTTTGATTATCACAAAAAGTTGGGTTTTATGATTTCAAGATGTTTTCACAAAACGTGGCTGTTTCCATGCAGCAAAACAGTTACATGCACAGTAAGCTGGCTGTGTATTTACTCTGCATTCTTGAGCCAAAAAGTGAGGCAGAATTTCATACTTGACTCAAGACCTCCCTCAATAAACATCCCACAGACATTCTCACTTCTGCCTCGCTGAGGGGGAGCGAGTGCCTGAGTGGGGCTTTGCTGCCCCGTGGGGTTAACCCACAGCAGTCAGAAACTCATTCCAATGTGTCCATTCCTACCTATTCTCCACTGGCACAAGTACTCAGGTCACAAATTATCTGGAGCTTCATACACCGAAAATTATTTCAGCTTCCTGCCGCAGCTCAGAGTCGTTGCACTAATAAGAATGCAGTGACCAAGGCAGGAGTGCCTCCAAAGGACTGTTCTTATCATGAATGAACTCAAAAGGAGCTCTGATGACGACAGCTATTGCTTAAACATCCAAGAGAAACAAAGGATGGAACTGGAGCCTCAGGCAGCAAGTGTGTATAATTTAACTTTGAGAAGTTTTCTTATCGACCAAGAGTCAGACTTCTTTGTTCTTGTCGGCAAGAAGAGAATGGCTGAGATGTTATTTCTTCTTCCATGCCCAGTGCAGGATAAACAAGCCCAGTTTCCTTTGGAACATCTGCCAAGCAGTACTGTCATGAAGACAGCAGAACCCTTTGGTTTTCCAGACATTTTTAGAAGCACACAGCTAAAAAGACACTGGTCACACGAGAGCCAATGTACAACACCCATTCCCCTGGCACGGAGAAGAGCTAAGCCAGCCCAGGGGGGACGCCTGCCAAGGAAAACAGACAAATGTCAGTGGCACAGACTTGTTACTGCTCCAAAATGCTCAGCCCTCGGCATTCCCAGCACGAGCTCCTCTCCCAGAGCTGCAGCTCACAACATTTGCTCAGTTTCCATTGAAGTGCCTCAGCACCAACATCCATGGAGTTCTGGAGCCAGCACACACATGGTGTATTGTTCCTGCCACGTCTTTTCTTGGCCACTTCCCCCCAAACAGATGCTCTTGATGTCAGAATGATTTTTTACTTTTTCTTTTATACCTCTTACATACTCTTTTATACAGTTTGATGTATTCTCAGTGCTTTTAGCCCACACACTGTGACTTCCCAAGGCTGATAACTCAGCTCAGCCCCACGGCACTGTTAAACCAGGAGAGCAAACATCCTGGGAGCCCCAGACACCAAGGGCCTCTCCAGAACACATTTTGGAACCTCAGACAGGCCCAGCCAGGGGGAAGGTTCCTCACAACGAGGGCTTCACTCCAGCCTCTCAAGTGATAAATATGTTGATAAACATGTTAATTTTGCAAAGCTTATAACTGTGTGTATTTCAGTGTAGCGGGGAGCAGGCATGCATTTCCAGGGCATTCCACCAGGACAAAGTGCTCTACCCCAGGATCCTGAAATAAATCCCAAGGTAAAAACCCCTTTTCCCCATAAACCGTGTTTGGGTTTTAATTTTAATACCAGGGAAAGGCATCACTCTGCCCTATATATCAGCACTAAAGCAATGAGCAAAGGATCACTGAACACAAGCATCCCCAGCCTCTTCTTGCAAAAGGATGGCTCTGTCCTGGTCAGGAGATGGACCCTGCAGGAGAAACAAACCAACCAAACCAAAACCACCCCCACCCTGCATCAAACAAACCACGAAACCACACGGCCTCTTCACTCCCCTAAACCCCTTTCTTCACTTGTGCCCATAGATTTCATGGTTTCGTGTATAGATCAGTGTGCACTGAGGAATTAACCTTCTTTTTAAATAAGGGATATTGATTCCTTAGTTGCAGTAAATACTTTTAAATATCTAATAAACCAATGCGGCATTGTTTTTAATCTGCAGATAATAAACATCTCCGTGTAATACTGTACAGTATGTGAGAACTTTTCAGTATATAACTGAAATATAACAGTTCCTGCATTTTCTTTAAAACTGATTTCACTGTATATTTAGACTGGCAAATGTTTTTCCCCTATATGTGTGTATGAAAGATGAATGCAAAAATGAGCTATTGCATTTGGGAGAGAGAGGTGTCAGGTAATCTTAAAGTATCATAATAAGAAGTTAATCAGATTTGGATCAATCAAAAAATTAACAAAACCAGTTTCCTCCTCCTATTCTTAAAGGAGTAGAGAAATGAAAGGAAAAAAAGTAGCCATCAAAATGCGGGTTTTTTGAAATTTTTTTATCTTTATTAGTCTCATAATCTGCAATTTCTCACTCACCAGACAGGTTAAATCATCTACTCACAGCAGAAAATCCAGCAGGAATGAAGCATCAAGCATCACACTATTGACTTTTAGGAGCTGCCCAGGACTAAAACCTCAGGAGTACCTCTATAACTCTCATTTTCCCTCCTGCCTAAACCCAAAGCTTTTCTACTTAAATGCACCAGCCATGAGCTAAGCCTTAAGACTGAGGCTGCAGGCTCTCATCCATTCCAAACAGGATAAGGACTCATCTCCCTGGTCAGGGTAAGGACTCCTTTGCCAATCCATAACCAGGAGATTTTGTCTCATTAACTCATCCATCCTGCTTCCAAAACTCCTCTTCTTTTTGGCCTCTGAAATATCCCCTTGCAATCCCACACTTTCATTCCATATAATATTGAATATTGAATATCACACCCTTTTGTTTCATTTTCATTTTAATTTGTTCATCAACAGTTGATTGGATATCAGCAGTTCTTTTCACCAGTGAAAAAGTGAATAACTAGACCAGTATTTAAAATGCATCAGAGGTCTCTGTCAAATGTTAGAATTCACACCAACACATTTCTCTCAATCCTAGGGAGAATCCTTCATCTCTTCTCTGTAACCTTCAACTATTTGACACTTGATAAAATGTGAATGTTCCAGTTTAATTAATGAAGTAGGGGATGTGTTGACCCAGGAAAAAGAGATTGCCATACTTATTTCAAAATTCCATTCAAAAGATTATCTCACCAAATCTGACAGCATTGCTTGAAAAAAAAAAAAAAAAAATCTGCACAAAATGAAGAATTTCATATTAAGAAATGGGTGGCCAAAAGTACCTGAGGGACAAATTTACATCAGAGATGTGATCACCTCCTCCTGCTACCTCCACACTGCATCTTCTGCCTGTTCATTCTGTTACAGGCCAAATACACAAGTCCATGCTTTTGATAAAGTTTTTTCTTCCAGTTCAATCAAGTTACCCGAGCATGAATACTGCATAGTACCTAAGCTGCACAATTTAAAACAAAGTAAAATAGTGACAGTAGATCAATTTGAAAGCTAAGAAACTGATTACATAAAGCCCAATTTTTGATGGAGCGCACATGGCACTGTTTCTGAACTCAGAACATTGCTTTGATGAATTATTTTCAGCCCATGGTAAGTATAACTGCACACATTTCCCTTAAACTAGAAAGTTGTTAGAATCACATTATAGCAGAGAAATGTATTTCTTCCCTCTTTCTCTATAAACCAGGTTAATACACTTTTATTTGATCTGGTAAATTTTCTAAATTACTTTTTGGCAAGACCAATTCAAAATTTATGATCCTAATATACTGAAACTTTTTCCTTAAAGACTGAACACAAATCCTAAACCTTAGAGGGGAAAGAAAAAAAAAAAACGACCACAACTTCTCCATGGAACCTAAGTTTTAGCAGCTTCTGCTCTCAATCCTACTATAATTTAACCCAAGATGGGTCTAGAGAACACAGGCTGACAGGTGATATATGCTTCCTATTTTGCTGTTCATATAACCATTAACAATAACTGCAATAGAGCACATGAATGATAACAACCAGACACTCACTGAACTGGAAAATCCAATATTCTTTACCAAGGTGAAGGGGATCTATTAAATAATTTGTGCCTCAGCTAATATGTAGCATGTCAGCTTAGTAAACACTGTGCCCATAAAGTGTTTTCTTATTCTTTATCAATTGCAAGGAGCTTACAAGGGTGGTGGTAGTAACAATAACAATAATTATTATTATTATTACTGTTGTTGTTATCATTATTTATTAGAATGAGTGAAAGAATCACTGTTATAATGTAAACAGGCTGAAACTTTTCTATCTCCATGCTTTATAAAAAAGTGGGAAAAAAAAATTACAATCTCAATCAGAGAAAGTTTTTTCAGTCGGATTCCTGCCATTTAACCAGCAACTGATTTCATTTATACAAGTGCATCAAATTACAAACACTCTTAAACTTTGCATTTCTTCTTGCTCTTAAGGCAAATTTCAGAGGTGTAATCCTCAGTAAAGCTGAAATGACGAAGAGTTCCATTTCAAATGGAGTCATCACTGTGCTCCAACAAGGAATGAGAGATCCCCTGGCAGTGCTGGGTTGTTTTACCACAGCCATCACTGCCCTGTGCTGATTTCAGTGCTGACCCAAACCACAAGGAATGAACATGAAAGTGTTTCACACATTGGGCAGATTAAGGTTGAGATTCCTTGTTACAGTGAGGCCAAATGTTTAAATTTTCTCACCAAAAGCAAAGAACAGTATTTTTTAAAATACATTTTAACTCAGTATTATTAAACAGAGAGTAATATTTTAATAAATACATCAGAACATATATATCATATTATATATTTTAAAAATATATCAGAACAGCACTAAGCCACTCAGGTATGGAATTTATTTACCAAGTGAAAACAGGACAAATAAATCCTCTGGAAGAAAACCACTATATACACTCTTCAAAAAAACAAAAAGAAAAATACTGTTATGTTTTGTCATAGTTGAACAGAAATGAAAGAATTACAATAATTCCACTAAAACAGAGCTGCTTGTTTTGTAAAACATGTATCCTTAAACACAAACACAATTAACTGCTTTACAGCACTCACTGAAGCCTGAAAGGATCCTAAAATCCGTTTAAGTGGGTAGAATGAAGCATATTTTCATCAAAATTTTAAATATTAAATTTAAAAGGTAATTTGTTGGAACTTCTGATTTTAAGAAGGATTACAGGTGCATTAGTACAATATTAGGAAAAGAGACTTTTTTTAGTCACTGTTTTTAAAAGTCTTGCTTTCCATTTTGTATTTTGACATATGACAGTTTTGTATATAAAGGTTGTCCCTAAAACATCTGAGTCACACAAAGTCTCTCTTCCACAATTCATTATCTCATAAAAGAAATGTCATAAATCCAAAAGTAAAAATAGCATCAGCAAGTTGTTAGGGTGAGCAACATTCACTGAAGGAATCCTGATAAAGACAGTTATTTCCCTTTGGAATTCCCTGAATGATGTAGAGTTGCAGTCATAACTGGTAAAAACTGCCTCAAAACTGCCTCAAAATAATAAAGAACTTTGAAGTAAATAACTCTGAAATCTGCTACCAGTTTTGTTTCCTTGTTTCTGTAGCTTTAAATTCCCACCAAAGTATTCCTTTCTGCTGCTAGTGAATTTTTCACTACTTAAACTGATTAAACATGCAATTTCATCATTCTTTATATCATGTTCAAAAGAACATCTAAAACGGTGGCTAATTTCACAATAAAAATGTTGAAAATCATCCATTCACACTGGAATCACTCTTACTGAGCCTAATGATATTAATGAGGCAGCCAGAGAAATTCATTCCATAAAATTATGTGATGATAAGGATAATAAGGATGATAAGAATAATATTTGGTAAATCACATCAGATAGCCTCCAACAACTAACAATTTTTGTCACTCATCAGGCTGGAAAAAATCAATTTCTTAACGGGGTATAATGACCCAGCGAAGCCAACGTGGAGCTGATGTTTGAGGGATCTCAAGAAACTCCAGAAAAGCACACCCAGGACCAGGCTTGGCACCAGATGAACGCTGAGATTCTGCAGCAGAGCCACCCCACCAAACACTGCCTCTGCTGGCCTCTCCAGGCTGCAAACATTTCACATATAAATAAGGAATAAAGGTTCAAAACACCCCGGCAGCCCACATCAGAGTTCCCACAGGCTCTGGAGGACGGCCGTGAAGCAGCAGATGAAGGACAGGGATCTCCTCTTGTCCTCAGACCTCCTGCTATGCTGAGGGAACAGAACGACAAAAGGGCACTTGCAGAATTAGCTCCCCAAATGTGCACGTCCTTTGAAGGCTTCAGCTAGCTGTGCTTTACATAATTCCCATCTGGCATCCTCAAAAGCAAAAAATAACAGAATTCTCAGTTGCCATTCATGGCAAATACTTTATCAGCCGCTGTCTGCTACTTGTAAGGAATTTCGAAGTGCAAGGGGAACTCCACAACAAGAATAGAGGCAGCTTCTGAGCAGCAGGTTGATTTCTTCGTATGTGAAACTAGTTAAGATAATGAATCATTTTTCAGAGTCTAAATTTGACTAGGAAATTATAATGGGTAATTCATACACAATTCTGTAAATGTGTAAGAACCTAACATACACAGTGTTATTATAAACCAAATATTTAAACAACAACCCAGGGTAGAAGGAGGCAACCAGAGCATTGAGAGTGATAATAGCTGCCTGTATTTCAGCAGAGGCAGGAACTCTAATATCCTGAGTATGGAGCACATGGGGTTTGTGACTGTGGGCCAAAAGCACAGCACTGAACAGCGAGAGACAGAGAAGGTTTCTGTAGCCCAGCACCTTTCCCAGTCTAACTTCTTATTGCTCCAAGTTCATCAAGTACATTCCACAGAAGTGAGCTTGCAGAAAAAACCAATCAAAAATCGGAGTCAGGATTTCTGACAGCTGGAAAAAACCACTGGAAAATTGCATTTGTGTTTGTGAAACCCCCAAAAGCAAAAAGGCAGCAGTGTAAAAGCTCAGAGAGACACCAAACAACCTTAATTCTGAAACTCTCATGGGACTTTTGGGTTAGGTTTTCCATGCCCACCTCCCCAGCAGGAATTTCCATTTTACCCTCCACCACCATTTTACCCACGGTCTCAACTCTGTACTCCACAAAGCAGCAGCTCTTGTTCTCACCACCTCGTCTCTTTGCACATTATTTTCTGACCAAAAAATAGACTATTAGGTTTTTCAACGAGATGAAATAACAATTCTTCATTCCAAAGATAATAATCACAATGACTTATCATCAGTGACTACTTAAGTCACCTTCCTTTGCTACAGCATTCAGACAATGTCTTTGTCGATGCTTCAAACCTTTAGAAAAGATAAGAGCTTACATACATTTAACCTTCCTTTACTGTCATTTCTGATTTAGATGCCTAAAAAAAGAGTTTGCAATCCACATTTGTAGGCATTGAACATTAAAATAATGCAAATTATTTAATTTTTGTGTTAATAAATCACCGAGTTCAGTTTTTGTAAGTTCTTTTATTTTACTCACAAGTCAGTTGCAGGCTTATTAATGACCACAGAAACCACACTGAACGAAAAGTCATGGATGTGACATAAATATAAATGTTTCAAGGAAAAGAAATTGGGAAAATTACAATCTGCAATACTAAAAAGGAGTAATTTTTTTTTTAATCTACTTCAGAATAGGCCACATGTTTATATCCTCCACTGAAATTTCAGCAACCATGGCACTGTGATGACACCTTAGTTAACTGCTGTTACATTTTTACAAGTAGAAATTATTACAAGTAGAAAAAGAGAAATTATTTGTTTATTCAAAACTAGGAAAAATACCTCCAGCTCCACATCCAGCAATACTAGGCAGGTTCAAGCCTAGAGAGAGCAAGCTGACTTGAATGGAAGTTGTTCAGAAAATGGTATTTTGGCTGATTGAGCAAATTGCTACTTGAGAATTAAGGACATTGCAAGGTACTGGTGGTAAGACACAAACACCCTGAGCTGAAATGCAGAACTGGGCACGTTCATCCATGAGAAGAGTTGTCCCACAGTGCAGACAGGCCTTGATCTGGGCTCCAGGCAGGAAAACAAATGTATATGCAGCCAGTGTTAGTTAATAACAGAGTTTCAAAGCTATGTTTTAACACAACAGAGAGAAAAGAGGCAAAAGCAAGATAGTCTGGTTTATGTTTGGATAGGGAAATTGTCAGTTGAGAGGAGGAGATAACAGAAAGCCCTGTAGAGGATTGTATAAACTGGGATCCCTACAAGCTTAAGATAGGCTGGGGGAGATGGGAAAACAGGTCTCCTGGCTCGGGAGTGATAACCTAAAACCAGAGCTCTTTCCATATTCTTCAAAAGAAGTACTTTCAATAAGACAGAAATCCCAGCAATGCGATTACTTTCACCTCTGCCTGCTGTCACACTGCACTAACCAGCACAAACACGGAGCAAGAGTCACTCCAAGGCCATGCTCCAGAGGCTTACACTGCAAACATCCCCCTGAACAACTACAAAGGCAAACAAAAGGAACAAAATGAACTCACTAAATTCTTAATAGTAATTTTAAAAGTGTCTCTCTCTCAGGTTAGTGGAGCTTCTCCACAGTCCTCGCTTATCCTGTGAGGTTTTTCAACCCTGCCTGTTCACTTGGTGAGAAGCAGAGCTGACAACAGAGGACACAGACCTCTGCTGGGTTTCCTGGGGGAGGATAAAATGAGAACACACCTCAGCAGCACACATTCCCAGGCTGGAGCAAAACAAAACCTCAGGCGTTTCAATAGCTGAGCAGCTGTGCAGCTTCGTGAATCCTGGGGGTCCCCCAGCCAAGAAAAGTGCACCCAGAGGTCTGTTTTTTTGATCATGGTGCTTTAGGTAACTGATGGTACAGCAAGGAAATAGATTTGACCAACTATCTTGCCAAATTCTAGAGAAATTCACAAACACTGCAAAGATTTCAGCATAACCGCTGGAAAGGAAACTTAGGATCAGGCAGACTCTGGTTCTGAGGAGCTGAAAAAAGGTGACAAGGACACCCAAGGATCTGTGAGTGCACCTTGCAGGGTGAGAGGCACCACAGCTCTACAGCAGCACAGAAGCCCAGAGAACACCTTTCTGGTACTACACAACAAGAACAGCAGAACTCTGGGAGGAATTCAGTGCAACTGAAGGAATTTCTGAGCTCTCTCAGAAACACATGAACCCTGCAGATGTGCACATCAGCAAAATCCTTATCTCCATCAGCTCTGCTCTGTCTGGAAGGGACAAAGCTCCCCCTTCAACAGCATCTCTGGAGGCAGTGATTTCCCCTTTTGCTAAAATCCCTTCCCCAGCCAGTATTAGGTGTGCATAATCTAGCACCTAACACAACTCAGCACACAGTGCTCGCTGCAACTGGGCTTGCTCCAAGCCAGAGGCACCCAGGATAAATCTTCCAGAGGACAGACAAGTCAGCCAGAAAATAACTTACAGCAGCTTTGTGACTAAAATTGCCCTTTATGCGTGGAAAACAGTTGAACAGTAGAGGACTAAATTAGCTGCAATTTGAAATATTATGTGAATAATATCTCTAAGGCCTTTTATTTCAAGAAGAAACATTCCAGAAAATTTTAGTGCGTATATTTTCAACAAACCTCAGAGTGGTGCATTAAAAAGGCACAGTGAAAGCTAAAAAATCAGTGCACGCTGAACACCCACTGCAATGTTTTAATGTATGGCCACAGCAAGGCAGAGCAAAGGTATGCTTCCAGCAAACAGCTCTGTTTTCTAGGAGTCACTGGGCTTTTTTTTTTTTAATTACGCATTAATATTTTGCAGCAAAACCAACAGCTGCTTCTGATTACTCTCATGAGAAGTAGTTCCCTAAAATTAACGATACTTAAACCCAAAAGACATAACTGTGCCATTAATATAACTTGTGCCTAAAGTCATGAATATTTCAAGTGCAAGCACAGAATTCTGAGATAAGAACACAACTGGAAATTGATATGTCACGCACTCTAAAACATAATAATGTTAGATTTGTAGAGCAAGGGCAATACAGAGGAAACACTGTGAAAAACTGGATGTTTGCCTATTCTTGTGTCTGTAATTCCTGTGACTCATCACAGCCCCAAGCGTGCAGGGAGAAGTTGTGTTCATTGTTACCTGGCTGATCTCTCTCTGTTCGGCCATAAATGAGGTGATGCTGGCACCAGTGCATCTTGCTGCTGGTAGATCTGGAGATCTATGGCAGCAGGTTTCTCCTCAGGAATATTTTCTAGCTATTTGATATTCAACTGTGTGAGGGAAAACTGCCTTGAAAGGTACTTGGAGATAAATATTAAGAGATATGAAAAGAAGCTGTCCTTAGCAAAGGGACACGTGGAGCACATGATGAGAAAAAAAGACAAGCCTTGCCCTTGCCATATGGGGGACAAATAGGTTTTGAAATACAACTGGGAATTTTTAAAGAATTTGAAGGAAATAATTCACTTGATATTTAAGTTTAGGTGAAGAATGTTTCAAGTTCGAAAACAAGACATTGCACCAGTGAAAATGAATTAAACCCACATGTATTCATTAAGCATATACATCAATTTTCAAGTCATTGCTCAACTTTCACAGCTAAAATAATTTGAGAAGCTTGCTTATTACTCTACACAGCATAATTAATATATTGCCTTATCTAAACAATGAAGAAATGAAAGAAAAAATTTGATTCGAATATTAAATAAATTCACCACATAAAAGTCCAGTGTGATTGAGTGTGATTGAACATGTTATGAACAGTGCAAATGTGCAAATATAAACCAGTCATAAGCTCTAAGACAATCATATGATTAAAAAAAGTAATTTGATTGACTGCCTAATTTCTACAAATCTAGCTTAGTTTTTGTACATTAAATTAGCCCCCAAACTTAGTTAAGATTATATATGTATTAACTTCTATTTCTCATTGGAATAAAGCAATTAGAAATATTGCTAGAGCCTTTCTCTAGAAAAGCAAGTAAAAAGTAGAGATTCAAAACAAGTTTAAACCAAGAAAATAACTGAATACAAATTCAGTTTGCTGATACAATTGTGTATATTCTGAGCCCTTGTTAGTATGATAAGGCTGTTAACATTTTTCACCATTCCAAATTATTGAAAGACTGAGTCTAATTTTTTCTACTTCATGTCTCATTAAAGTTCATGTCTCATAAAATGTTCTCAGTCTTTTAGTAGCTTAATAAAATATTTAGGTATCTTCTCGTTAGCAAGAAGATGAGTATAAAAAGGTACCTGCCAGAATACTAATCTGGAAATATCCCAGTCCAAATACTTATTTTTCCTTGCAGAGAACAATAACCTTCTGGGCCAACAAAACCAGATCTGCAAAAGCAAGGCAAAGAGGTCAGAGTCTATTCCGAAGCCACCACTCCTACCAAAAGTCATCCTTTTCCCTTGGAATATTAAGATCCACAAGGATGTGACTGCTCAGACCAAAAGCAGATTACGCTAAAGACAAAATGTACTCTTATTTAAAAATGACAAATATTAGGTATATGCTCAACTAAGACAATGATTAGACTTAGTGGTTTTTACCCTAAATTTAGAGCACATGTGCATTCAAAAAGCTCTAGAATTTTGCTTTAGAAACTATCCCAATCTTCAAAAGCAACATTAATTACACAAAACCAGAATCTGTTACAGTTTTCTTTTGGCTTTGCCATGAAACCTTTCAGAATGGAGTTTCCACTTCTTAAATATAACAGAACCCCTTAAATATACAGGAGAAAAAGTATTGCTCATTTAAAACCAACGAGAATTATTTTCTAGTGATTGTTTCTGTGCTGATTCATTCAAACTATTTCATATATTGTAAGAATTATTCGAGAGACAAAAGTATCAGACATTCACAAGGAGGCTTGGTAAGGATTTTTCCAGTGGGTTTTTGGTGGCTGACACCAGTGTCACTTTCAAAACACCTCACTGGGACCTCTGCTTTCCCTGGACTCCTGCCAGTTAAGGCTTCCCAGAGCCAGAAATGTGCTTCTGATCAGAACTGAAAGGACAACCCAGCCCTGGAAGGAGGAGAGGGAGACACTTCCATCAGAACAATAAACAGCAAGTTGACCACAAAACTCTTCTGGGATTCTAAAGGAATCTATTCAAATCCTTACCGTACCTGATTCATACACTGTATGATCAGTCTGTGAATTCATACACTTCAATCTTCTGTATCCGAAATCAATATCACACTCTGAGGATAGATCTTGCTGGTGACAGTAATTTGTTGTGCTAATTTGAGTTTACAAAACAAAAAAATTACTTTAAAAGGTTTGCTTTAACTGATATGATAAAAAAAAGTAGTTTTTACATGAATGAGAATATTATTTATAGTCATGTTTAATTCAGTAGCTTAACGTAAGTATTAAGGAAAAATAGTCAAAAGCAAAGAGGAAATTAATTTAATTGTAATAACAGTCCTCTTTTATACAAAAGAATAGTCAAAAAGGTGGTCAAAGTCAGAGGAACAGGAATGCAAATGGGTAACTTAGAGCTGAACACTGGATTTTGCTCATTTGCAGAGCACTCCTGTTTACATTCCTAATCCAAGGGAAAGAAACAAATGATTTACAAATTGCCAGAAGCCCTGGACAGTAATCTGTGCTGGCAGTGGAGCCAAAAGGCTGAGCACAGCCGAGTTCCAAGGCAGCTAAAGCTCCTATCCAGAACTGACACAGAGCGATGGGCGCCCTGCAGGAGCACCCGGGAGGGAAACAAAGACCTCAACAAAGCCAAGGAACTCCACAGATGTCCTGCAACAAATAGCAGGTCACTACAGGCGAGTTAAGGAATGATCAGCACTAATCCCAACCCTCTCCCCCAGCAGCCAAAGCCTGGCTCAAGCAGAGCGTGATTCATGTATCGCCAACTCCATTAGCTCGGGCTCATTGCAGTCCACCGTGTCCGAGCAACAATCCTTCCACTAATCCCATCAAGGGGATTTTTTCTTTTTCTTTTTATTATTTTTTTTTAAATTCCATCTCTCACCGACTCAGATAGCAGAATCAAATACTGAATAATACATTCGATGAGTTACTTAATTAGCTGGGTGAAGGTGAAACAGAAACAGCTGAGTCAAATAATGAGATGTCAAGAACAGCAGCTCAGACCAAGGAGGGATTTGGAAGAATTCTTCCTGACAGAGAGGGAAACACAGTACTTTTCCAACACAGAATACTAAGGGATGTAATCTTTCCATTCCAGTCCCTCCAAAAATACCAGCTGGGGGGAAAATATCAAAGTGAACTGACAAAAACAAGGAGAGTACCAATCACTCACATTACAGCAAGCATCATTAAATAAATCATAGGCAATTAACAAGTTACCACTGGTTTGAAACAAAGGAAAAAAAAAAGAAAACAAAACAACAAAATAAAAACCCCTACACAAAAACACCCCACAAACAAAACCCGTTTTCTAGAAAAATTAAGTAGAGAATACAAAACTGTGGTAATTTAGGATGATGATCAAGCAAGTAGGTTTATCCTCATTTAAGAAGAGGTTTTATTCTCCCATACATCATAAAGCTAAACAAAAATTTCACTGATCTATTAATTAAATCTATTTCATCCTCCCCACTGCAATCCACAGTCAGAGCAGGTTCTGTTTTTCTGCCCTTAGCATTAGTTGAGGACTCTTGTAATCAGACAAAATTGCAGTCAAAACTAGCTAATGAATCCTTGCTTTATTTCTGTGTTTGGACAAGCAGCTGGATTTATCCCTGCTCTGCAGTCTCTAAGGGATGATTTTGCCAGTATAAAGGAGCATAATGTTACATTTTGGCCCATGGAAGTTTCCAGGGGACTCTGCCAGAGGCCCTGGGCACTGGTAGAAATTCACAGCACTTATTTCCAATAGAGCTGAACAGAGAGACTGTGCTTATTTGGAAAAATAATAAGGTTTTAAAACTGTCATTGTTACAAAATCATGAGTTGCAGCTCAAAACAAACATGTGGTCCTTAAAGCCCAACTGGAAACATGCAAGATAAACAGAGAAGGAGGTTTGTCCCTTGACTAACTCCTCCTCACAAAAAAACAAGCTCTGTAGTAATTGTTATATTTTTAATTTTTACCAAATCCATTGGATCCAGCCAATACTGGCATATCCCTGCACTATCCTGTATATAAATAAGTGCCTGTCATCCTTGCCAAAATTAACTTCACAGTAAAAGTATGCAAAAGTGAGGAGGAAAAAAAAAAAAAGGTGTAAACAGAAGAAGTGAAGGCGTGTCATGGGATATGGGATTCATCAAATCAGGCAAGGCAGAAGCCAGCAGAGAGCTGTTTAAAAAGCCCAGGAGAAGCAGCATGTCTATCTCTTACTAATCAGAACACCCAAACTGGTGTCCCACAAGTGACAAGCTCTACAACAACTTTACTCAGCCATGGTAAGTAATAATCCACCGGTAGGAGGTCACCTCCCATCACTGAAGTGAACAGCTGGGAGAATGTGACTTTTCTGCAGTGACAGCTTCACAAACCCAGCCTCTCTGGAGTTTGTTCAGTCTGATTCTCCCACGCTGCACCCACACACGGGTCTCAGCTTCAAAAATATACTAAATTTTCTTCCCCCTCCCCCATTAAGTGCATCAGAAATATTAAAATATCTTTATCCTGAAAAGCTTAATCCATGTCCTCTCCAAAACATATTTTTGTAAACTAAAATAAGCCCATCCCAAGAAAAAGTTCCTCAAAACAAAAAGCTCACCCTAGCCTCTCAAGAAAGGCTAAAGTTCTAAGAAATCTTTGATAAATATGTTAATTTTACAAAGCCTGTAATTGTGTGTATTTTGGTGTGATAGTGTGCATGCATTTTTGGGGGATTCCATCTGGACCAAGTGGTGCACCCCAGGATCCTGAAATAAATACCGAGGTAAAAACCCCTTTTCACCCTAAAAACGTGTTTTAGTTTTTAATTTTAAGACCAGAGAAAACCAACACTGCCATCATGGTAAGGAGATGAAGTTGTGTTTCTCAGCTCACGGTGCCAAGCTCTGCAAGAACATTCCTGCACACAGAGTCCCAGAGTGATGTGGAGAACACAGTGCAAGTATTCCAAACTGTAGCCTTTAGGCTTAAAGGAAATGACTTTTGATTAGACTCATAAATTAGTGAACATGTGGCTCCAGCAGCTGTCGGGAGTTATCAGATAAGGCAAACTTTACATGGAATCAGAACTAATTCCTGCACAGAGCTACTGCTGTAAAGGCTGCAACAACAATGGCAGACATATCATTAAATGGGCAAACCTAGAAATATAATTAAATTAACTGATAATCATCTTTCTTCTTCTATCCAGACTCTAATTTAATGCACTTGCAAATGTAATGAGGTTCACTGAATTGAAAAATACTGTGGAAATAACAGAAACAAGATTAAATTAATTGCACAACATACTGATAAGAAAGCTTGCTTCAAATTATGTGAAGCACATTTCTAAAAGCCATTAAAAGGCCAGTCACATATCATGCACCTTGATGACAAATAACACATTTAAATTATTTTTTTACTAACTGGAATATCTGTTGTGTTTCCTGTAACCATATGCTAATTGGTTGGTGCTCTCTCATCCTCAGGTAAATAAACATGTGAAAAACACTTGGGCAGTGAAAAATTAAAATCTGGCCAACAACCAAAATTACTTCTGCTCCGATCATTTTCATGTGATTCACACTACAGAATTTGAGATGAAGACATGCTAAATGCATTTATATCTTGCAGCAGCTTGGGTGAAAAATTATGTTTTCTTCCCTGAGAAATCACAATTTAAATTTCCACAAACAGGAATAAAGCAGTCATTCTAAAGACAAAATAACCAACTCCCAGCTGTGCCTAGAAGTGCTCTGGACAATGCAGCATCTCTGAAGCACCATCCAACATGTAGAGCAACCATCCATTTTTATTGAATTTTTTCTTAAAAAGAACCCTGAACAGGAACACTGTACCATCTCTATAGGTACCCTGTGCAAATATTCGACTGCATTTGATGCTTTAATTAAAGAAGCAAGAAAATCCTCACATAAAAAACACAACAGACATTTTAGACAGTTTACTTGAAAGGAAACACTGCCTGGTATGTGCCAGTAGACCAAAATTTCAAACACTAGTGGGAGCCACGAGGCATCCAATGCCAAGGATTTCTGCAGAATCCTGTCAAGTAATTCCCAATTTCTATTTCCTTACAAGAAATAGAAGATTAACAACAAAGGATTTGCATTAGCATCCAGTGACAGGCCACTTAAGCCCACATTCCCCTGACGCTCCTGACACATCCCAGAGGGCAAACAGAGGGCTGGAACCAGAGCTCCTTGTTCCAACAGTGAAAAGCAGACAATGGCAACTCCCAAGTCAGATTTATGAGCAGCAGTATGCTGCAGTGACAAGAGGAATACAAAACCACAGCTCTCCTGAGCTGGAGAGCAAAGAAGAAGGGAGAGAAATGTCGAGAAATTGTGTATTAAATCACAGGCCATCGTCCTTTAATAGCAGGGCACTCGGGTCCTAACCCAACAAAAGGTCGAGCAGACACTTTGAAGGAGGTGAGAATTCCACTAATATCAGCTCAGCTGATGAAATGGAAGCCAAGGAACGGAAAGGCTCAAAAGGCAGAAAATTCTGATGACACAAAGCTTCCTTCATGTTCTTGTTCTTTCAAAGGCCTTTGTAGAAAATTAGCCAAAAGATGCTGAATCGTTTTTCTCACAGATCAGGTTCATCTGAACTGGCTGTCAGTGTCTGGAAGGCAGCTCTGCCAGGCTGGGCATCCTCTGCTGCTCACTGAGACTGGGCTTTCCTGAGCAGCATCCTTCTCTGAGGGTACTACATAGAACTTGAATTCTATTATATAGAATTCTATATAATTTCTATATTGAAAGAGCCAGAGAAGACCACATGCTTGATTCACTTGAACTTAAATCCTATCCTGTTTGTACTATAATTATCCCTTCCTGATTTGGACCTTTGAAGATATTTTACTAAGTATTTATATAGAGTTCTATCATTTTCTTCTAGCGTCTGTGTTTTTATAAACAACCGGTTAAGTGATGAGCTTCAATAAAGATGACTCTCAAGATTTCCTGTAGTAAAATTGGTCATTATTCACTAAATATTCAATTCTTAAGGAAGAGAAATTGTGAAATTAGAGGTGCATGGATACACTCGGGGGAGAATTCCAGGAGGGTTTACGTAATTATAAATAATGCTTCAAAAGAGAAACTCACTGTTTTTACTTCATGTATGTCTTGTTATGTATAAAAAACAAGCATTATTCCAGGAACAGATGGTTTGTCAAGGTGGCCATATATGATTTTATTTTCTATTTTCAACATGCCTTCAGTATAGCTTTAGTTCCAAAAAGATCTGGTCCTAAGATCCATTAAACACTGGCAATAGAGCAGAAATTGGTGTTAATTAGTCTGGGCCTCCTCCCAAATCTCTACCAATTAAACAAGTGTTTAGTGCTATTAAGCTTACATGTTATAAATCTTTATCTGCATAAGAGTGTTACGAAATGGAAGAGGAGGAAAGCAGGAAAGTATGGAAAAGTAAAAAAAAAAAAAAAATAAAATAGCTGAAATGTTAAAAAAGAAAAGGAAAATCAGCTGCTTCCTTTTCTTCCCCTCTAATCTTACCAGCACAAATAGGGAGTTTAAAACTCGTACTCTGTGTGAGATTAACATTAAAGTTTTTAGGGTTCAAAATAAATTTTACATGCCATGTAACAGGGCAGACAAAACTGAGTTCTCAAAGGGTGATTTCCCTACACAATCTCATGTATTGGTCATACCCTTTGCAACATAAGGTAGTGCAGCTGCGAGGATGACAGGGGTGGGAGGAGGAAGGAAAGCTTTCTAATCTACTTCAAGACAAAAATAAAATTTGGAAACTTGTATGAGAAATAGAATTCTAGTGCAGAGCACTGAAATGAACCCCTAAGCACAGAACAGTTTTACATTCAGCAGGTCAGCTGTCTGAGCAGAGTTTTGTGCTTTGAAGTGTTGGCTCACACCAGTGTTGTCCCATCCAGTTCGGTGTCTCATCTCTCCCTGTTGCTCATCCCAGGTGCTTCAAAGACAGAAACAAAAGGCCTCTGTCCCCCACACCTATTTCATATTTAAAAATAAGTTACGACTAACCTACTGCTGAGATAAACTGCTTATTTACAGCTACTTAAATATCTATATAAATGTTGACAGGAAAAAATCAATGATAATACCTTTCTGAGCAGAAGCAAAGTGCCTTTTCTTAAACAACTCACAACTCTACAAGTACATCCAAACCCAGTGATTCCACAGCCTCCCTAGACCCTTGCTCTGAGTTTTGTGTAACCTCTTTGCCAACAATGTTTTCCTGATGTCTGGAAAGAATTTCCTGTGCTGCAGCCTGTGTCCATTATCCTTTCACTGCACTTCCATGGAGTCTGGCTCCATCTTTTGTGTACATTTAGGTGGTTAGTAAAGTACCACCATGGTCCTCCAAACCAGCTCGGTTCTGCCTGCACCTATTCACGTGCCTTAGACAGGAGCAAGCACAGAGGTCCAGCCCCAAACCCCCAACCAACTCCCTGCTGAGTTCAAGCACTATGCAAGGGGAATGTAAAACCAGCTCCTGCTCCTCCTCCACGCTGGGACAGCCACTGGAATTTCAGTATTTTTTTTTCCTTTTGCAGGCAAGGTGATCAGTGAGGGATAGGAAGCCTTGATAAAGATGACAGATGCGTTTCAGGAGCAGGAGCAGTGGCAGAGGCAGCAGGGGTGGAAGGTGACAAATTGCATTACAGGAAAGGAGGCTCTCACAAGCCTTGATTAGTCTGCACTGGCTTCTCTGCCAGATACATCACGGCCAGAACTGGTCAGAGGGTAAATTTGTATGAGAACAGGAAATAATTGCCTAACAATAACAACATAATGGTCACCTCAGTTTTTAAAGATGATGAAACATCCCTATCCAGCTGGAGAGAAGATAATTTTTGGCCAACGTTCAGGAAGCAAATGTTGGTTATGCTGGACCAGCAGAGAGAGGATGAGCAGCCAATCTAATCACTGGCAGCTCTTCTCCTCACACATCTAATAAAGGGACATTTTGCACATGGCATATTTTTGATAAACTGGAGGTGGAAATGCAAGACAGGAATTTGCTCAAGGAGCAGGGAAAAGGGTGTTTTGAATAATCACTTTTAATAGGTGTGGGAAAACAAATGGAGGAAAGGTGAGGAGGATTTTAAGCACATTCAAGTGACTTGCAGCTGGTGTGCTGAAGAACCCATATATCATACTAATTGTGGCTTAGACTTGAGTACTTGACAAGCAGAACATCTGTGTTTAGATAACACCGGCCTGGATAGACCATTCCAACACACTTGGGATTCCTGCCCTGCCGTGGGAAAGATCAAAGCACAGGGGGAGAAGACACCTGTGAGTGTCCCTGGGACACAGGTGACAACAGCAGGTTCAGTGATCCTCCATGTCTGGCCAGGTGCTGCCTTGGGAACTCCCCCAGGCTGCAACGGAATGAAAACCAATTTAGTCATTGCAATTCACCCACGGGTTTGGGGCTGCCCCTGAGTCCTCACTAAAGGATAAAATACCTCCTCCTGCCAAAGCTCTTGTTTCTCTGCAGGGGCACAGGAGGATCCACCTCCTGCATGCACAGGTCCATAGCTGGATGAGAAAACAGAGAGGGGGTAAAGAGGCATTTAAATGATCAATACAATAATGCAACCAAGATTCCACACTCACTCGAGTCAACAGGAAGAATTTTTTTGGGGGGACTGAAAGGATAAACTCAAAAAGCCCTTCTGAGGAAACTGAAAACCCCAAGGGCCCTCCTGTGAGGTAATGTTCATCCCACTCCAAATTCCGTTCCGACTGAGGAATACACTCAGCACTGCCCACAGGAGCTGGCCAGAGCAGCACTGCTGGAACCTGCTCTGGCATCTCTGCTCTCTTACAAGTCAGAGAATCATTTCACTTTCAAGTCAGGAAGTCTAATGCACAGTTCAGTGGATAAGCAGAAAGAGAAGGACAGCGGGAAAGGTCACTGCAATAATTAAAACTTACACCTCATGAATCACGGAGTGACTTTCCTTCTCTATTTCTTGAAGTTATATGCACTTGTCGGCGGGGATAGTGGTGAAACTGTGGAAAAGAACCCCAGCTCACCACCCCACGCAGATTTAGGGGTCAGTGTAGCTACCCAGTGACAGCACTGTGTGAGCCTGAGCCCTTCCCAGGGGTGTCAGTGCTCCAGGAGCTGCTCCAGTGTGGCTCTGGAGGGCACAGCTCCAGGCTGGAGCCCAGCAGGGGCTGCTGAGAGCCCCCAGGGAGCTGCAGGGACTCTGCCCCAGCAGTGCAGCCCCTCCTGCTCTCCCAGGGCTGGGGCTCACCCTGTTTCCTCGGGGCTGGGCAGCATTTCATCCTCTCTCAACACGAGGTGCCCACGAGGTGCCCCCAAGGTGTCTCCAGCCCGGCTGAGGCTCAGCAGTGCCCAGGGTCCCCCCAGTGCCAGATCCTGGCAGGGACACTCAGAGCAGCTGACAAAACCTCCAGCTGCACCCATGAAATGTGATGGGAACATCAGCATCCCACACTGCCTTTAATATGCAGCAAACACATGCCCAAAAAACAAATGCAAACCCAAGAAAGGCCAGTCAAAGCATGATAAAATGTTGTTTCCTTGCCTGACTTACCCAGTACAGGTACCTACCACGTGCCAGGCCTCCAAGATGCAGCCCCTTCTCAGCTTTCACAAAAAACACCACCTCAATACACGTGTTTTTTTCCCTTGGTGCTACAATTCTTTTTACAAACCTGACAGCCAAGCACATCATACACAGAAAAAAAATACCTCAGGAGAGGTGTGGGAAGGCTGGTGTGGAAACCTTGTGAACACAGCCTGCAATAAATCTCATGCTTACATACCACAAACCATGCACAGTTAGCAGGGGTAACAAGGAATTGCAGCTGCAGGATTATTTGTGCTTAGTATTTATCACAGGATGGTATCAAGCTCAGAGAGGACTGGGCTTACGAGAGCAGCACTGTAAATAATTTTTTTTTCCATCATTTCTTCAACATCCAACAACAAAAAAATCAGCTTATGTAAATATCGACATGTATCCTAAATTAAAGAGCAGTTTGAAAATTTCAGGATTTAGAGAATTGTTTTAAAAATGTCTTTTCCCCCTCCAATCTGTCATGTTACCATGGGATTTACCAGAACTCTTAATTTATGGAGATGTTTTCATTCTGTGTGTGAAAGCATGCATGCAAATACATTCTTGTCACATTAAATTCTAATTGCTAAATTCAGAAGTGAATTGAGGAGAATACTTAAATACAATCAATGTATTTCTCAACTGATTTTCCAAATCAGATTATGCTTTTTACAAAGGATAGAGAACACTCCTTTAAGCCACTGAGGGCCACAAATTCCACTGTTGTTTCAAAACCTCAGTTTTGAAACTGAAAAACTCCAGCTGTGAAGCAGTTTTGGGTTGTTTGTTTTGTTCAATGACCAAAGGAATAAATAGTTTGTCCCTTTGTACTGAAAACACGTTCGGGCTGCTAATCTCAAACCTATTAGTTTCAAGTAGTGAGGGAAAGTTCAGGGAACAGGTTCTTTATCCCAACTGCAGTTAAACTGGCTCAGCAATTTAATAACATTCCAGCTTCAGAATGAGCAAATTAGGAAGGCTTCTCTTTTTATTTCCCTTTTTTACTTTTTTCCTGACCTGCCAATTATAAATACTTTTAACTACTGTGAAGGCTTAAGTTTATTTGCACTGATGGATCTTGGGTTAATAAGGAGAACACAGTACCTCAATTTCAACAAAGCACCTTCCCAGAAGGAGCTTTTCATCAACCAGCACTGCTGTATCACAGGAATCACTCTAAAAGCCCATGAACTTGTTTTTTAAAAATGCTTTGGAGATGTAACAGTATGTTCCTCTATAGAAAATGCAGCTGGAAAACCAGCATCACAAGTACCAAAGAGAGAGAAAAACCTTTCTGTCTGCAGCGGAAAGCAGCACAGCTCTCTGCCAGAAAATACCCAAGGATCCTTTAGGAATTACTGAACAAGTCTGAATAGTCGAGAAACTATCAGAGTATAGATTAGAGATTATATAGAGTATTAAATACTCAGCATTAAATAAATAAATATTAAATAAATATTGTTTATTCTCTTCTAGGCATGTTATCAGCTAATCTCAAAATAGGAGCAACACCCTCCACCTCCTCTTGTCTTGAAAGAAAGGCAAAGCCCACCTGAATTAATCTCTTTCACTCTTCATAACATTCCTGTGGGTTGTGTTGGAAAAGATGTAAGTGCTGAAAGACAGATGAAAAAATGCACTGTAATCACACTTGGACAATGGGCCCACTGAGCTCAAATATCCATGTAATTCTCGTGGTTATCCCATATATTTATGAACACGGTGCAACTGCAAGCCTACATCACATGCACAATTAGAAAGTTCTCTTCTTGATTAACTTAAAGAGGGACCCTAATCTGTGTCTGATTCTGTTTATGCAACTTCAATTTAAGTCAAATCTGCCAGTTTACTACTTTCTCTGTACTCCTTCATCATATAAATGATATCTTAGAAAACAGAACCGAACAAACATACAAAAAAGAAACCAAAGCCAAAGCAACACCCTAGCACACAACTGATTTAGGATTTCAAACTCCCATGTTTTAAAAGAACAACATTTACATTTTGACAACCAATAAAAGTACCAGCAATCAGAAGCTTACTAGGACACAGGAAGCATGTAAATGATAGTCAATCATGGCTCAGAAGTTCTCAAGTATTTATTCAATTATTGTCACTTCCCTGCCTCCAAAGCAGCTCTTTCTTAAAATGCCTTGCCTGGTACTGATTTTCCAAAAATTGATGACATATTGGTAAGCAATATTAAATATCCTTCACATCAAATTACACTGTGTAGTTACTACTGACCTCTTGCCACCTGCCATATCTATCAGCTATCAGATGACAGAAGTTCCCTAATCTATTAAATCCACCATCTCTCAAATTAAGACAATGAAGGGCTTTGAGAGAATTCTATCTATGCCTTTCAGAAAATATTAATGTGTTGTGCTGAGGGCCGAGCAAAATATGTCTTTGAGAAGCAAATGAGAAATTCTAAACCTTTCACAGAGAACTATAGAAAAAAGGAATCACTGAAAATAGCAGCTCCATTTACAGGGAAAAGAAACTCCTTATCAAGATGGGATTACTTTTAAAACTTGTAAGACTGATGCCTTCCACGCACTTGCTGGTACAGCCTTAAAAGCCACGTGATACATCACAACAAGCAGCCTAGAGCTGGAGATAAATTGGGGTTTGTTTTACACATGTTGGGTTTGATTTTCTAGTGCCAGAATGTGCATAGAAAGGCCACATGTGAAGGTGTTAAAGTGAAACCATTGAGTGTTTTTAAACCTGATACTCACAACCTGAACTTCTCTAATGCTGTTGTGGTTTTAAAACTGAAACAAATGCAAATAAGAATCTTTAAAAGCTTTGAGGATCAATAAAGTATCAAAAAAAGAGAGATGAAAACAAGGAATTGAAGGGTTGACCTTGTGTTCATCAAATTATCCTTAAACAAGCATGGATAGAAGACAGACATCTTATAAATATTCCACATATTTAGGTTAGACTTCTGCTATGGTAGGATTCTCTATTAGAAATATAATTCTACTGTATTTCACTTTCACTGGAAACAGCCCCAGCTCACGTCAGCACATGCAGCAGATTCTTCTCTATAGAGAGTGATGGTAGATTTACATCCAAAATATGGTGCAGAACATACTTGAGACATGAGAATCGTCTGAAGCACCTGTTAAGGTCAGGAATTCAAATCTGCACTTTGTGGCTGAAGAAACAATTTAATCTTTCTGCACCTCTGGAATAACATTTGCTAAGAAATTAATATTTTCTCTGAAATGACTCAAAAAGAAAATAATACACAGCAACAAAACAAATAGTTTTTTTACTTCTAATCTCAACAGGACCATCTTCAAACCCTAATTTAACCACAGACAGACTAGTCTCCACAGCAGACATTCCTGGATGTTACAAATGATAAACCATGAAGTTGTGTTTTGTACGTGGATAAAAGTTCATGGTTTGTTAATCAGCATTGCATTATTGGTGTTAGTGGGTTTATTACCCTGCCTCATTAAAAAGTTCAGTATTTGTTAATCAGCACTGTATTGTTAACGTTAGTGAGCTTATTACCTTGCCTTGTTAATCTGAGCACGTTGGCTTTCGTGGGGAAGAAGGTTCTAGCTAATCAATTAAATTGAATAACATAAGTTCTGTTAATTAAGTGTTAATGGTATTAAAGCTGTAATGATGCTGTTTGATGTCACGGGTGTAACATACACCCGCAACCCTCGGGTGTAGCTCGTGAGACCCCAAAGGGAAGGGGAACCAGAAGGTTCCACAGAGAATCAACACAAGGTGATGTCATCGAGACCATGGATTGGTGTAGAAAACACAGCAACCGGGACAAGCAGACTGGGGTATGAGAACTAAGGCCGTGCCTTGCCCAAGGTCCTCTGTGCTCTGCATGCTTGTGTGGGAGAGCTCCCAGCGCCCTGCAGGCTGCATTCCTGTCTGCTCTGCCCCTGGCCTCCTTGGGCTTACCCATCTTTGGCTGCTGTTCAACAAAGCTACTAAATTCCTACAGAGCGAGGGCGTTTCTCACATGCCTTACCTCCTTCCACTAATTTAAAACCATGTTAATTGTTAAATGATCAATGGTTTTGGAATCCAGGAAAGTCAAAAAGCTTTGCCTGATCTTTTGGGGAGGAGATTCACCCCCAAAGCCCCACAAGAAGGCTTGGCCTGGGAACTAAGCCCATGGGAAAAACTGCCCCCACTTCTGGGTGAGCAGAAAGCACCAAAGAAATGATAAGATAGTTGTTTAGTGTACCACAGAAAAATGAGTTTGTAGTTTTAGGGTTTGCCTCATATGGGGCCAACATGGAGGATTCACAGTGTCTGTTTCTCCTCCTTCTCCTTTCTCCTTCTCCTTTCTCCTTCTCCTTCTTCCTTTCTTCTCTGACCTCAGTTCCTATCATGTAGTGATTGGTAGAAAGAATCTAGTTTAGAAGAGACATGCTAATAATATTGATATATATTGGATTTAGAAGCAAAATAATATACATAGAACTTTCTTATTTGATGATAGAAACTATATAATCTCTGTACACCAAGCCTCTGTGGCCATTGTGCACCTGGACGCAGCAGAGAGGCTGTTCCTGAACCTTTGATAAGATATAATAAGCAACCTGAAGAAGCAAAGAAGTCTTTCTGTTGTTTTTCCCTGACATGAGAGATTGAGAAGAAGAAGCTTCCAGGGCATGGACCAACTTTGTAGGGCCCACAGGGGTCCCACAAATTGGAACAAAGGGACTTTCTAGAAGTCGGTGTAAACCCCATTAACATAAGGGGATAAACCGTGACTGGACCAGCAATAAAGCAACCAGACAGCCCTGGGAGATCACAAGGCAACCAAGGAGCCAACCAGATGAGCCCCAGACAACAGCGAGCCAACCACAACACCCTCGGTGGGTGGGAGCAGGGGAGGAGTCCCACCCAGGGCAGGGATATAAAATGTGTCATCCAGGGGGAGGTGTGCCTCTGACTGAATTTACCCCTGGCTGAGCGCCCAACGCTGAACCCTTCACTTTGTGTTGAGGCAAGCTGCCCATTTTTGTCTCCAATTGTCCTTTGTTAAATAAAACCTTTTGAATTTTTGTGAGCCACACGTTTCTCACACTGGAGTCGCTAGCAAAAAAAAAAAAATTTTTGCAAAATTCAACCTGTTTTCTGAATTAACTTTCCCCCCAATTTATGAATATCCTGGTTGTCTGTAACTTATTCTCTTAATAATCATCACATTACTTAAAGTCCTGGGAAAAAGAATTTAAAACTTATAACCTGGTACAACCCATACAATTCTGGGATTAAAGAACAAAATGCATAGGTAGTGCTTTTATTGCTGTTGCAATTAAAGCCTGTATAAAATGGAATAATCCAACTGAAGAGAAAGAATCAGCTAACCACCACATACCTTCCAGGCATCTTTTAAGTGAGTAAAAGAATAGTTCTAACTCTGGTTTGCAACTACATCAGCCTCAAGGATTCTTTAGAAAACAAAACAAAAGAATCTTGTAGATGAATAGGAACAAACCAAGACACTGCAAAATAATGGGATGCCTGTGAAACAAAAGGTGGGGATTTGGCACAGGTTGGACTCTGTGATCTTGGAGGTATTTTCCAATCTTAGTGATTCTACATATAAAAAAGCATGTAAAAAAGAATGGCTATTGATTAACTCATCCAAATCTTGTAATTCAAATGTATTGAGAGCTAAACTTGTGCCATCCTCTAACAGAAAAGAATGGGGGGAAAAAAACGTGTCAAAAATCATTATGCATTTTTAAAAATTCATAATTGCACCCCAGTCTGATGTGAAAGCTGGCATGAAAAGTGAAATGCACAGTGTTGATAGCAAAGCTGTGAGATGAGGCTATTTTGGTAACCTTTGGGGTTTGGTTTTTTTGCTAATATTTTCTGTTGAAACCCTTAAATAATTGAAGAACAGCTATTTAATACAAATGACAAAAAAACCCTTTAGCAATTAGTGTGTTTATGTTGTGCTTGCAAGGAACAACATTTTACAGTAATTGCCTTTGTAAGAAGGTTATTTTCCATGCTGCAGTTCCAGCTGCATTGTAGATTTAATAGATATGCCTGTAATTGTTAAAAACATAACTTTTCCCGATGCTGAATGCAGCAGTCAAACACAGCCAGCTGCAAGAGCAGTGACACAGATGAAATGTGTGAGTTAGTAGGTGAAATCTGCTGTACATCCTCCCTCCTCTGAGCTGCTGCTGGGGGCTATAACAGCCTGCCTTGCTCCCAGGGGGGGTTTTACCATGCTCCTGGCTCGCAAAGGTTGTATGGTTTTGTAAAAGATTTCATGTCCTATTTTAATTGTCACAGTTCCAGGACTTCTCTGACTCCTTGGAAGCCCCGAGAGGCAGCCCACTCAAATTTTAAGCCTCTAACCATAACCACTGTTAAGCTCTGTCCCACCAGAGAGAGAATTTGATTGCAATTCACTTTTGCTACCACAGCAAACCTGACACTGGTTCAGCGTCTGAGATGCTGGACTGTGTAAGGGACAATGCTGTTAACTGGCAGCAACAACTCAATCAACTTCCCCAGAACAGGGCACCAACCATTTAGGAATAGCACAGGCCTGAGAAAGCATTTAACTCACACTGTTCTCCAGTGTTTACCTAGTACTACACACTGGCTGCTTATAGTGCTGTCAGACCCAGAAAAATGAGCAATTAACACAGTATTTGTTGCCATCAGTGCACTTTTTGTTTCATGTAATTTCTTGGTTTAATATCCTCACTTTGCCCAGAGTAATTTTTGCAATGCTTCACCCAATTTCAAGGCTTTCTTTGCCTGGTTCACACCAAGTAGCAACAGGGGCAGAGTCCCTCTAGAATTTCCATTTTGGGATTTCAGTTAGTTCTGTCCATCTGCTTTTCCACACAATGATTTTAATGGTTTAGCAGGAGCTCACCCTGAGGAATCACAAGGAATCTCTGCTCCCTCCAAACCTTTACAAACCTGAAACAGTGGACTCAAAGCTCTAATGACCCATGCCACATGGATACAAATGTTGCTAAGGAATCTGCACATACACTTCACCTGTTTCTAGAATTTCACTCCAGCTGTTCTCTGCTTGGAATGCTAAGCCACCTCTGAAATGGGTGGGATTTGTTCTTCTATCCCAAAAGTCACATGCACAAGTCCTGGGGGAGAGAAGCAGAGAAGGGAGAGGGAGGAGAAGAAAAGAGAGACCACAATACCCATAAAATAAACACAGAAATCTGGTAGTTTGCAGTAAACATACACCAGACAAACTGCCCACAATAGTGGAACAAAGAAGCAGGCTCTGGAGTTTATAGTAATTGGCACAGCAATTAATAAGACATATAGCACATGGTAAAATCAGTTATGCCATCTGTGTCAGCTGTCCCCAGGTGGATGCTGTGCATGTTTGCCATGTTCATCAGCATTAAGATTGCTGCTCCAAGCCAAGCCTGAGTTTATTGGCTCATGTTAGTTCCAATGCTAAAAATCTATCAGCATTTCTATTTAAAACTTCGCATGATAATACCAAAAGCTCTGAACAGAAATCACAAAACCACATAGTACTGGAAATTTTGCCTAACCTTATTGCCTTCAGGGCAATTAACATCCTATGTTGTGCTTATAAATTAATTTTCATGATTGTTTACAAGTTATTACATTTATCAAAAATGCTGCATATAACAGGTTGTACTGTAAGAGTGGCGGAAGTAGAGTTACTTCTCTGAAGCGTATTGAAGATCTGATCCAGAAAAAAGCATAATACACTTCAATTTAAGGTGACCATGAAGATAACTAGCAAATGAAAAGAATACTGTTTCTCTTTTAAACTCCTAGATAATTGCAGGGGGCTTTCTATAGGCTTCTCTTCTCTACATCCTCGAATTCCCTGTACTGAAAATGCCTCCAGCAACAGGGAAGGGCTGATATCCAGGGCAATCTGTCACAGAGTTTTATAAACAGTATCTGAATTATTTCCAATCACCAAGTTTGTTGGGCTTGAAATGGCATCTGCCCTCTCTTTGATCGATGGTGAGCCATGGAGAAACGGCTGGTGAGCACCTTCAAGCAAGTCAGGAGCTGGCTTGAGGGCTGCAGGTGGAAATGTTGTCCCTTAGGTTGGCACAGTGATGTTTGTACCTGGAGTCCTCCTGTCACCACCAGGAAGTCCTCCTCCTCCTCCTCCTCCTTTGCTGACAGATCCACATGTGCATGAGTTCTTTTGTAAATCCCCACCTTTCTTTGCCAGGAGAGCTGGGTTATCAGTAATAACAGTTATCTGGAGACAGATGAGGATTTTCGCAGTAGCCTCTACCTCAGGAGCCATGAGGCAACTGCTTTTTCTGCATTTATTTCGTGTGGTGACAAGGGCTTCACATGAAACTCCCTCACACTGCGAGCAAAACAAACCCCAAAGAAAGCATAAGAGAAATGATTTGGTTTCAAGAGAGAAAAGCTACTTTGTGGGAGCTCCTGTAGGACTTCCCACTTCATGAGTCACACAGCAGCCACAGGGACTTGTAGAATTTACTTCTGCGAGCACCAAAGGACGACTGTCTTTAAAGCAGACATGTTAAATGCACTACATCTTCTCTTAAAAAGCAGCTATATTCTGTAACACCTACACATCCAGAATAAATTTGCTTTCTTATTCAGTGGTGTCAACAATGGTAAGCCCGAGAGAATAAGGGAGAGAGAGTAATGTTAGCCTATGCCAAAACACTTATTAATTACACCTTCTTTCAGATGCCTCCCTTGTTGAAACCCTGTTTGGTGCCACATGAAACAAGGAATAACACATAGTCTCTAATTTATGAGCAATAATTTGGAAATTGCCCTCAATTTTTACTTCCTTTTCACTGCAGCAGTGTTCAACAATGCTGTATGAAGGAGGAAGATACATTACCCGTTAAGCTTTTCCCTGCACATAGCTCCCTGCTGAACACCAAGAAGAATCTGATCTGAGGTCAAAGAGGTGGCTCTGCTATGAGGTATTTATCTTTTTCCCACCCCCCTGGGATGTCAGCAGCAGTAGCTGATAGTGTCAGCCGTGACACTTCTTCTGCAGCGGGCATCTGCCCATTACCAGGTGGAGAGAAAACCTCAGCTCATTCCACACATGAAACTGGAGAGCTGTCATCTGGTAACAGATTTTTATTACTACCAGGAGTGTATTTGAATTCAAAGTAATGACCTGGAAGTACAAAATTCCATATTCTGTAATCCCACAAGCCGTGCAATTCTCCCTCTTCAGTTACTGCTGAATATCTCTACAGCTTTCTCTGCTGCTCCTGATTTAATATAATGCTATCAACAAACCTCCTTAGTGAACAGGGTCATGGCAAGATTTACAGTGCTTTTTCCCCGGCCTGCAGGTGAATTTATTTTACCCAATATATCCATTTAGATCCATTTTCCTCAGAACATTATTCTTCAAAGACAACTTAGCGAGTTCTTCAGCATCAGATAAAAGTCAAGCTAAGTGGTGCAAAGATGACAAGGTGTCCTGCATGACCTTAATCAGAAGTTTAAGTGCAGGATAAAAGTGAGAACTGAACCGAGAGCCACTACCCCAGCTGCCTTTTTTTAAACGTCAAGGAGACAAATGTTGCTGCTCAGACATTTTTTCTCTCCAGACTGACACCCACGGCTTGTGGATTGCATTCAGCAAGGCAAGGATTGGAGCAATATTCTGAGAAAAGCAGTGTCACTCACCAAACCTCAACGCACTATCTGAGAAAGCTCAAGGCGTCCTGTAATGACAATGGACAGCAGCATTAATGTGAAGGTATTTGAATTTTTATAGGTAGGTTTAGTACACAGGGCGTTACTGATCCAGCCTAAAGCAAGCCCTCACTGCCCTTCCCCTTCTGCTCCATACATTCCAACCCCCAAGAGGCTTTTTTCTGTCACATGTGGTGTCACACACACAGGCATGGCTCTGGCAGAACCAAAACTTCCCAATTATTACAAAGCTACGAGGAGAGGTTAAGCAGCTTTCCAGTGCCTGTAAGAGAGCTGGAGGGAGACTTCTGAAAAGGGCATGGCCTGACAGGACAAGGGGGAATGGTTTTACACTGCCAGAGGGCAGGGCTGGATGGGATATTGGGAAGGAATTGTTCCCTGGGAGGGTGGGCAGGCCCTGGCACAGGGTGCCCAGAGCAGCTGTGGCTGCCCCTGGATCCCTGGCAGTGCCCAAGGCCAGGTTGGACATTGGGGCTTGGAGCAGCCTGGGACAGTGGGAGGTGTCCCTGCCCATGTCAGGGAGTGGGAGAAGATCCTAAAGGTCCCTTCCAACCCACACCATTCTGTGGTTCCATGATTCTGTGATTTAACTCTAATCAAACTCTTGCATAACAGCTGCGAGTTAATGAAGTAACCTGGTTTTGGAAAGCTTTTCTTCTGAACATTTGGCCTCTGGGTTTACAGGTGCAGACAAAACATCAAATAATGAGACTCTTCCTTCCATGCACGCTCAAAGCACAACAGAACTGATCAGCTTTCAGTACTACAGAATCAATTGGCTTGAAGTTCCAAATTCTTATTTTGTAAATAAAAACAAGTTGTGGAAAAAATAACATAAATTTTGGCACCGTATCAACCCAATTAAACCTCCATTCCAGTAGAATTTAGAAAACAGCCAAAAATAATCTGAGCAGTACTAAAACTGGACTTGTTATTCTGTGTGGTGGTGAGAATGACATTAAAACGGTTATAAAAGACCCAGATAGCTAAACAAGATTAAAAAGCATAACTTTACAACCAAACCAGAGATAGAGAGGAAACACAGAAACACACAACTTGAAGAGTGCCCTGACTCTGGTTCTGTGGAAGCACCGAGGGGAGGAAATCCCTGAGCAGCCGTTTCAAGAATGGCAGAAGGTAAAGAAAACTCTTCAGACAGCCCCAAACATCCCTAGACTGCAGAGGGATGCAGGACCCTTCAGCCTCTGTGAGGAAAAGCCACTGGAGAGAATAACTTCAAACTTCCCCTGACTTCCAGATTTCTGGAGAGCTTTAAACGTGGATGGAGAATGGTCCTGCTAGGAGGAACAGCCAAATACAAACTTTAAGCATATTCATGAAGTGAATCTAACTTTTGGAGCTGCTTGTAGTTGAAACAAAGATAAAAGAATTGTGAGAGTAAGGAAGAAATTTCACATGGATGAAATAAAACTGACTGATCTGACAGCTTTGATCATTGTTCAGAAGCTGGAAAAGAAAACTACCCGTGAACCTCCGCAGAGACACGGGTGTGCCAAGATCTGGCACGGAGAAGTTTTCTTGGGGAACAAAAGCAGGCAGGAAAGAAGTAGAAGAGGACATGGAGGTGGCTGAAACTCTGGGGGACAAGGGAAAAATAAACAAACAAAAAAAAAACCAACTGTATCGAAATAAAACACTATTTGGGAGGAAAACAGAGGGTTTTATCCAAAAAAAACTTATCTGAATGTTCTTGATCAGCTAACTACAGAAGCAGAGCAAACTGAGATGGAGTTCTGTCCTGAGCACAAAATTGTGTTCAGATGAAAGGTTGTCTATTAAACATTGATATAAAACCCTGAGTAATTAAATCCTATTCATTTTTAACAACAGATAATCAGCTGCAGAGAACATTTAACCTTTTTCACGTTGGTAATATAAGAAGTTGAAAAGTACTGCAATAGCCTTCTTTTATACCTATGTACGATATGATTTCTTCTCTTATGTACACGTATATGTACTTATATGTATACATGCATATGTTTGTTAGAAATACGTATGTTAATCAAATTTTATCATTCTGTAGTACCTGAAAAATTACCATGACAGTAGATATACAATAGAAATCAAACTGAACAATGCAGAGACTCGATGAGATACCTGCTCTGTTTTGAGCAATTCCTATTTGTTAGCTTATTTAACAAGAATGATGGAACATTTTGGGAACAGCTGCCCTGTTAGACTCAACATCCCCAGCCTTTCACTGATGTGCGAGGGCAACAATGTTCATCCCTCAAGATCTCTCTCCAGCGATATGTCAGAAATTATATTCCTGATGTTCACGAATTTATATAAAACACAGTGGGAAAAGGAAAGAGAAACACTTAGAGAAGCTACTCAGATAAAAGGGGAGCCTTTTTCTAGTTGATAAATGCATTCAGTAGCACATTTCTTTATGTAATCCCTCTTCAGACAGTACAAGGAAGCCTCTGCAGAATTTTTTTTTTTTTTAAATAGATGAAACATGAATCATTTTATCTTTAAATTACATAACACGAATGCAAATTAATGAGTATCCTTAGACAACTGCAAAGTTGATAAAGTGGTTCTTCAAGTCATAAGATACCAGAACTGTTAAGGTCTTTGTTACACTGGCTGTAACCCTTAATATTTCTCAAACCCAGCATGAGAAAAGCTGGAGACATTAATATCCATTAGAGGGAAAAGCCTGGTGGGGATTTGAGAGTGCACTGCTTACGCTGTAATCGATAGGTTACTTGTTCAATACAGGACATACATTACTTTTACCCCAAGACAAATACACTGGAAGTTATGTTTTGTTTCTGCCATCAGGCAGCTCTTTCTCATCCCAGCTTTTGTTGGTCTTTCCTTCCACAGAGTAATGAGCCCAGGACTTTCTGATGACTAAGAGGGGGCCTTCATTTTTCAGAAAAATGCCTGTCCCTTATCTGACATAAAGCACCACTTAAGGTGAAGCAATGGTATGAAAGGTGCAATGGAAGCAAAAAGCAAGGGGAGAAAAAATAATTCCCAGTGCAGTCCCTGTTTCTTTAGGGAGTAAAGTATTTAACTCTGTTTCCTGGCAGAGCAAGAAACTCTGTGCAGGCAGACAGCAAAGTGTTGAGAGGAAACAAGTGCAGCTGAGAAAGGTCCAGAAGCTGGGTGGCAATGGCAGTGAGACAAAAGATCAGTTTTAAGCTGGAGGAAATTAAGGGACTCTAGCAGTAACTCCCTCCTCCCTTTCCCACTTCTCTCCTTCCTCCCAGAAGGAAAATGTGTCTGAGCCCTTCATCAGAGAATTTGGGTGGGGTTTTTTGTGTGAGTACAGAATCCAGTTCGAGCTGATGGGATCTTTGATGAAGGTTGAAATGCTAACATGAGAATAAAAGGGATCCACAATGCCGAGTTCTAAAATAACTGAAGCTAGAAAGCAAAAAGGGAGAGGGGAGAAGAAAAAAAAGTCAAAAAAAAAAAGGGAAGAAAACAAAGGGTAAAAAAAAAATAAACCAGGGCTGAGGGGGGGAAGGAAAAAAAAAAGTAAAAATTGGTAACTGACACTACAAAACGTAAGAGAGGTAAGGGATGGACAGAGGAGTGTGACCACAACAAATGCTTCAGGTTTCACACAATTGTCTGTTAGAAGAAAGGATGAACACCTACATTTATTACAGTTCTACCAAGTAAAAGATGAGATGGGTTAAAGGGGGAAAGGCTGCGTAGACAAAAGGTGGAAGAAAAGCAATGCCTGGAAAAGAGAAATATTTGAATTATTGCAAAATGGCTCATTATTTTCTCTTGAATACATGATCTCAGCAATGGTTACCTGACATTAATAACCTCCTCTACTATGCAGGCAAAGAGGTGGCTGAAAATCCACTCAAACATTCCAGTTAGCCTTTCCTTCAGGCTCTTCTCATGCCTTTCCCGTGCAGGAACCCTTGGATCTACATGTTTCTGGAGTGGGAGCCCCTGGGAGAGTTCAAATAATTTCTATAGGTCAGGAACAACATGGTTCAGACATTCAGTGCCTTTCCTGCTCAGCAGTGCAAGAACATCCCCGTTCAAGGACTGCTGTAATCAAAGGACCTGCAAGTGCTTTATCACAGACAGCCACGACCACCAGCAAGGGGATTTATTGAAAGAAAAAAAAAAGAAAAAGCATCCTTGGTGCTTGTTTTCCTCATCCTGAAAAATACAGGTTATCTTTACCCCATCCCAACCCCTGCAGCCTACCAATTCACCACCATCCCAGCTCCTAGTGCTGGAGATGGGAGGATTAAAAGCTCTAATCACAAATCAGTTCTAAAGTCTTAAGAAGAAAAACCAACAAAGGGTTGATGAAACATTCCATCATTATCACCACTTCCCATCAGTATTTTGATTTATGACCGGCATCTGTAGCACAGCACAGGCAGTCTCTTTAAACACCTGCAGCCTAAGAGGAGAAATTTAATATGCAGCTTTATTAAGGAAATAAGAGCAACTGTGAGCCACTGGGGAGCAACATCCACACGCTGACACCCACCTCTTGCCAGGAGAGATGCAGTCTGCACCCATTCCTCAGATCATTCCTGCCCACACAGCATCCTAACTCACCCCCAGGTGGATGCAAATTGCTGCTGGATCAATCCTGATACGTTACAGTACTTCCAGTATTTGCTGATATCCCATCCTACTCTTCCTTTTTAGCTATTACAAGTGTAGAATGTTATGGACCTGAAAAACAACTGCAAAATTGCAGAGAATTGGGGGAAAGCCCTGTAAAATAAGGGGGTTTTAATAAGAGTGCAGCAGGCTCTACAACTGTGTACTGCAATATATTTTGAAAACAAAAATTCTAAGGCGGATGCCAAGTACACAAGAACACATTGCCTGAATAAAAGAAAAACCTATCCTTTAGCCTAAAAAAATACCTTTTTTTAGGGTTTTACTGCACAAAATGTGTGTCTCCAAGACAAGATGCAATACTACAAAAGGAAGCTGACTGAGAGGAGCTTACCAGGTGAAACCCAGGAAAACTCTTCTCCCCTCACCTGTGTCTCAGGAGTCTGGACCCCTGGACAACTGGACAGTCTCACCCTCACATAAAACAACAGATAATAGAGTCTATAACTAATAGCTCATGATAGCATTACTTTTTCTTCTTAAATAGAATCACAAATATCTACATATAAACCCAGGCATACAAATATTGTGCTTACCCACAAATCAGAGGTGTTCCCATAGCATTTTTTCCCCTATGTGTCTCAGTCACAATTATCCAGGAATAAATTACACAGCTAAAATATCTTTCACCAGTCCTGCTGTCCACAAGAACCATGCTGAAAATGTTATTTTTCTGTCATTTAGGTTATGGTTTAATACAAATTTAGTGCTATTAAACAAAAAAGTAGATTCTGAGGCCCAGTTCACCGCAAGTGATGTTGAATTTCATCCTGCCTGACCCAGTGCTGCACGGACAGCTTGGTCTGCACTTCACGTCTCTGTCCATTTAAACTTTTCTCCCCTTGCTGCTAGATGAGATTTGATGATTAGTTTAGTGTCAGTGGTTAAAGGGTCAGTTCCTTTTGTGCAGAGCAGGGGTGCCAGACTGGAACTGCTGTCGATTACAGTCGTTAACAGGAGGTACAAGCAGGCTCAGGGATGTATTTATTACTTTTGTTGGAAGCCTCCTAAAAATACAAGCCAAGCCTTCCAGTTCCTGCTCTCAAAAAATGTGAAATACTCAGGATGATGCTCCGTAGCAAAGAGTGAATGCAGTAAAAATCTCCTCAGTGACTGAATGTGCTTTCAGTAGTATTTTACTCATATTTATTTATGCTTTCTCTTTCTACTGTCTGCTTTTATATCCTTCCTTCTGTTATTTCTGACTGGAACTCTGTGATTCTCTTTCACATCCTGAACCAATGCTTTGTTGATGGCTCATTGTTTACTGCATTTCTGACTTGCATGTCTTCCTATTGCAAAATCAATACAGTATTTGGATTTAACATAAAAAGCGAGTGCCAACAGTACTTTATTCTGTAGCTAATAACAGTGCCACATTATTACTTTTTATGCCCAATAAAAAATGAGAAACTGCCAACTATGGTACCCATGGCAAAATCGCAGCCTGAATCTCAGAAATAAACCTTAAAAGCCCAAATTGCACATTGGGCACCCCATGGCCGACTTAACTACCCATGTTACTGGGTTTTATCTACATGCAATGGTAATTATTGTTACAAACCAGGTTATACTGCAGAGATCATCATTTAACCTTTTACCAGGATGTCTACAGAAGAGCACAGCAGAAAAATCAGCTCAAACCCCAGATTATTCTAAAGGAGGATCCCAGGGAAACTACAAGGCAAGCAAAAATTTAAAGAGCAAGGGACTAGGGGGAACAGCGCAGTAGTCCACTGTACATGTGGAATAATAATCATATTATAAAACTATGGAATTATCCATCCCCCAGTGAAGACCTTGTTTGGTTATTCCCTTCCATCACTGCTGTGAATGCAAGCCTGCTTACATCCCTGTTTTTGGGTTTTATTCAAGCAAGTGCATCTTTAAGAGACTTGGTCTGTATCTGTCATATGTACCTCAGATTGCTGCTCCAATACTCAGAATCAGTTTAGTAAAGTCTCAGTGCTGTAGTCTCATTTTGCTTGGAGGTCTACAAATTAAATAACAAGCCCTATTTTCTTTATACAGCCTCATAATCAGCACTGGATGAAATATTTGTTATTCCTACTGTAAATTTTCCGTGTGATAATATATGTCTCTCAGATATCAAAGCAAAATACTTGTCCTGCCAGCTATAAGGGATGAAATACCATCTTTTCACTACAAAATTTGGCAGAAATAGTCTAGAAGTAGTTAATTCACTGCAGATCAAGTCCGTAGAAGCAAGATGATGTTAATAATTACAGGAAAAATTAGATAAAGTTGCATTTAAACAAGTGCCACATGAAACATGCTTGACCATCTGGCAAAACTGTCTTAGGGTAGGATGCTGGCAGATATTGCATAATCATCTGCATATGACAGATAATTTTAGCCAAATCTAAATTTAAAAAAAATGTTCTCATACTTAAGGAAAAAAATTAAACTGCTTTTCAAGCTTAATAAATATCTGAAGTTATTTAATATTAACCCTGTCTGAATTCCATATGAAAACTACCATGTTATAGACACAAAAAAGAAAAACAATACCTTTTTTTTACTGTTTTCTATGTATTTTGAACCACAGATTGTTCTGCCTGAAATTTTTCCTGTTCTTTGTTCTTTCAAACCTTTTCAAAGCTTAGGAAAAGTTAACACATAAAACATTCTTCTGCTACTCAACCACTCTGCAGTACAAGGACTATTTGCTCACACAGCTTAATCATCTGGGATGTGAGAGGTTTGGAATTCCTCTGGAAAGGTTTTCTGAAACAGAAAACTATCCATAATTAGTAAAAGTTGTCCTTGCAGACCAAGTGGTGA
Source organism: Vireo altiloquus (assembly GCA_013396875.1). NCBI lineage: Eukaryota > Metazoa > Chordata > Aves > Passeriformes > Vireonidae > Vireo > Vireo altiloquus. The sequence goes on from VZRF01009678.1 coordinate 1,379,676, forward strand.
AGTTTCCCAATTTATACAGAAATCTGTGTGGTCATATCTCATTTAACTGTGTTGATTTACAATTCATTATTTAAACAGTGCATGGAAAAAAATGCACTACAACAAAATGTTATCAGTACTGAAGGTCATTCTCTAAATAATACGATGAAATGTGTTTCCTAAAGCCAACTACTACAAAAACAAAAACAAAGGAGAAAGAAAAAACCCACAAAAATTACTTGAAGGTCTAACAAAACAAATATTGTTATCGAAGACAATTGAATCTTATAGTACTTACTCTAAATACAATATGGAATTAAAATTGACGGAAGAGATTCGATTCTCCTTAAATACATTGGAACAGCTGAGAAGCAATAGAAAACTTGTTAAACAAGTTACCTAAAAACCAAAATAAGGGAAAGAACAGCCCTTCAGGATTGGGTTATCTGGAAGGACAGCATGTGTTGTCTGTGCCACACTGGAATGCCACAGCATCTTCAATTATGCAACTGCCCCAGGGAATTAATGTTTGAATTAATTAGAGTGACTGAGGTGGGAGGGAACACCTTGAGGGCTCCACTCCCCACCCTGCTCACAGGATGGCTCAATGTCCAACTTGAAGCAAGTTGCTCCACGTTTTGTCCTGGGAATTCCTGCTGATGTCCAGGGGAGTCCCTGCCCAGCCAGGATCCCCTGGTGACAGCTTCTGGCTCCAGCTTTGTGCCGTGCACCCACAGCCCTGCTGTAGCATTTACTGCACATTTACTGCCCCTTTTGGGAGCTTCTCATCCTAAGCAGTGGTTGCAGCCTTTTCGAACAAATGCTCTGTGGATAGAAACAAATCCATGACCCAACATATTTTCATCTGTGACCTAACACACCTCAGTTTTCAGTTGTTCCACATACTGGTCTAAAACATTTTTGACTCACTACAGAGCTCAAAAGCAGCTGCCACTTATCCCACCAAATATAAGCATCTTGATGAAGCAAACAAAGCTTCCAATCCAAGTGTCCCTGCTAAGTTTCTTTTCCAATTGTCTCTTCTGTAATTTCGCCACACAATTAATTTGCCAGTCTGGTGCCCTGAGTATTGCTTTCGAACAAACCACAAGGTCAGGAGCAGTGAGAGCCCCTTCAGGATATTGACTTCTCTGCAGCCCAAGGCAGACCACACCTTGTTTCCTCTGAAGGAAAACAGTTCTCTTTATCACCTTGTGTTTGTGAGGGGAATATTATCATACAATCTAATTTAAGAGTGCCATAATGAACCCAGCCCCCTGTTACAGCCCTACTGCATTCCAGATGCATCAGCAAACACTTCTGGCCTGAGAATGCCTGAAATAACTGCTGGCACGTGCCCTGCACTGGATACACCCCTGGAAAAGTGTTTCAAAGGAAACTGTGTTGGCATTTGTCTTCTGTGAAGTACAGTCTCCAAAATGAACATTCACATCCACAAAGAAATGCTGTAACAACCAAGAGATCCATGAGTTCTCTGCTTTTCAGCATCCAGGGAAGGATGGCTGTGATAAAGCACAGATCTGCTTCACCAGTGTCCATTAAGAATCAAATCTATCATGAGTTTATTCCCAGCTTTCCCAGATGGATTTTTGATTGTTGTCTGCCTAAACGGTAAAAGGAAAGTGAAGAATCTGATACTAAAGAATCCCTACAGGGAATGCATTGCAAACAGCACTGTAAATCCCTCAGACAAAATGATAATTTTGTTGCAAAGTGAAATACACAGTAGGATGAAACATAAATAACAGATCAAGCAAATAAGGGGAGGACAGATCAAGGAGAGAAAGGAAGCAAAGACAATATAAGAATTGATGTAACTGGAATGTACCAAATGCCAATGCTGTCCAGTGTTCCACAGGTTGCACAGGGAGAGCAGAGGGCTGAAAACAGGACTCAAGCAAAACTGCCTCAGTACCATGTAGTATTTTGATAAAAATATATAAAATGGCTTAAATTAAAACACGTTTGTGGAAAAATGCTATAAAGAAACTTCAAAAAGAGTTGAGGGTCGTGTCCCCAGAAGAATGTAATGTAACATCAGCAGCAGAGCTGCCTATTAGTGAAAACAAGTCAGTAAAGAAATTTCAAGTTCAGCATCATGAAAGAGTGCAATGAAACTCAATCAGTGGAAAGGCAAATAACTCCAAGCAACAGCTTTGGTACAGCAATTTCCCCTTGGATAATTTTACTGCAAAGAACAACTTAATTTCTCCTCATAATGACTACCCATTAGACCAACAGCTATTGCTGCTGTCACCTACGAAAACTTCGCTGCAGTAGACAGAATTCCAGAATTATTTCCTACAAACAACACAATCACTTCTTTCTTACCATGACAAAATCAGAGGTATTCACCCATTCGTGAACTACAAAAATTAAGACAACTTTCTGCCATTCAGTCAATCCCCGTCCTCCCCACATTGTGATCTGAGAAGACAATCCAGTCAGAAAAATAACAGCAGGAAATCCTAAGCTGTGGGATCCCACACCAGTGTTTCAGTCCCCTCACTACAACTAGTGTGGGTGCAGCCTCTGCGTGTTCATTAGTGACAATTAGGTCATTAATGATTATTCTCATTAACGATCACCGCCAAACTGGGCAGTGAGAGCAGCACTGCACAGGATCATCCTCGGGTGCCACATCCCATCGTGTCTCATGTCTCTGTCTACCAGTGCTCCAAAACTCCAGGTGCCTCATCCATGGCATGTTCATTACTGTTTCTCCAGGAAGAAAACAATGAGGCAAGATTTGTTGGGGTGTTCTTTGGACCCTGGCTCCTGGCCCAGCTGTGTTCCTTATTTCAGTGTCCCATGTCCCGAAAAGATGAAACAAAGCTTCTTTCTGCTGTTTCAAGGCTTGTTTATTTCTTGTTCTTATCAAAGTTTGGGAGGCACAGACTGTGCTGTGAGCTCCAGGAACACGAGG
>VZRF01009678.1:1382675-1464004 GCA_013396875.1 Vireo altiloquus
AGCAAAACTTAAAAACTACAACTACACACTCTGTGGTGCACTAAACAACATCTCCTCATTTCTTTGGTGCTCTCACCTCACCCACCTCACCAGAGGAACAGGAAAAATTCCCAGGTTTTTCCTGGACTCCAACAACAATCCATTTCCTCCTCCCCTGGTCTAAAACTCTCTGAGGAAAATGCATCTTTCAGGTACAAACAACAAGGCAGCTCCACCAGAGAAATCTCAACTCTGCCACTAGTTCTAATTTGGGAGGGGGGAGGTGGAGTGGTGTTGGTTGTTTTCTTTTTGTTGATATTTAGAATGTCACCATTATTTACCACAAAGAAGAGATAAAAAGATGTACAATAAGATATTTATTAAACCAAAAGCAGTATTTTCCTCCACCACGCCTTCAACCAACATAAACACAGCAACTGAGGTATCTGAGACCTTAACAGCAAAAAAAAATAGGCAGTTTTAATACTTTTAGGTGCAAGTTACAGATACCAGATGAAAGCTCCACTTTGTGTTAATTGACCATGGTTCCTTCCCATCAGTGAAACTGCATGATCTGACTCCCTCACAACATGTAGCTTAGTTTAGGCACAATATTTTTCTGAACAGAGCCATATAAAATCATGTCTTAACTGGCAATTTAGATAATGAAAATCAATAAAAGCGAAAATGATGCTGTCGTGAATACATCAGTTATCGGTGAGTGCATCTGAAAAGGTCCTGCCCAAGACCAATGGGAAAAAATAATAAAGCCAGAAATCTCAGCACATCACATTTGGACCCTGTGTTATCTTCCTCCTCTGGGAATTTTGCAAGCAGTGTTCAAACTTGTGGCAGTGGTTGCTGTTTATTTCGTCATCCCAGCAGTGCTCAGAGTTCCACATGCAGATTGATGGAGACACTTTTTTAATTTATCACGATGAAATGATGCATAAGCCTGTTCTAACAGTGATTCATATCTTCTTTAATTTCTGCTCTGCTAATGTCACAAACTTGCGATTTTCAGTGCTTTCAAGGTTAGTTCCTGCCGTGTTGGACCTTAAAGCGGTTATTCTGATTTAGCAAAGTAGGTCACTGTCACCTCAGTGCCTTCCCTTGATTCCACCACCTTGTCTTTTATTTAATGACTGTTATAGTGGAAGGACTCACCGAGCTTTCAGTGCAGATTCTCCCACAGCAAACTGTCTGCAGTACAATGGACCTGAATTTGTACTTTCCATGAGAACTAAAATTTAAAAAAAAACCCCTACTTTGTAAGTAAACACTGTGGTTTGTGTGATTCATCTTTATATCAGGTTTGAATGTCGGTTATGTTTGGGGTAAAATTTCATCTCTACATGAAGTATTTTTCCTAATAACAAGATAATAAGCTACAAGGCCATGTAAATGCTAATAACTACAGCAAAGACAGAAAGATCAACACCAGAGTGTTCAAAAAGGACTTTTTTTGTTCAGTGCACTCAAACTACTTTTTCTATTATAGTTCCAGTATTTCAAATGCATGGGTTCTTTCCAAAACACTGCATTGATTGGTGCTCCTCTTCTAAAAGCAAAGATTATTTTAACAGACTGTTGTTCAAAATGCACAAATGTATCTGCAATTAATTCCATTATGACATCAGCCCACTGATTATGGTACACCTTTACTGTCACTAGTACATCAGACACATTGAAACAGGTCTGTTCTACAGAGCTGGAGCCTCTGTGTTTCCTGAGTTACAGACGGCTCTGGACAGCAGGAGGATTTATTTCACTTGATCAGTGTTCATGGAGTGCACAGGGACTGTAACCCAAGGCTGGCTGCCCAGAGTGTTGTCATTCCACTTGTTTGGGGAACCACAGGGTTTAAGTCTTCTACAGCCACCTGTGCCCTCAGTGGCTTTCAGGATTCAGAGAAATTTCCAGATGTTAAACTCACTGCTTGTTCAGAACACAAAGCCTTTACAGCCTCATACTTCTCTGCTCCTTTTCTCCTCTGCTTCTTTTCACCTCTCAGCACAGCCACAGATACTGAGATTATTGTTGCTTTAAGTTGATGTAATTGTGATGTAGTATGCTACAAACACTCAGCACCACAGAGATACTGAGCACATTTATGACCTTAACCTTAAATACCTTTCTGGGAAATTTCTATCAACCTGTCTCATTAAAATAAAAGTATTAGTTCAGGTTATCCTAACCCAATGCATTACACTTGACACGCAGACAATGACTGAAATCAATGTCATGTTTGCCAGGGCAGGGTGCTTTTCTCTGGCACTGTATTTATTTATGCAAGCTGCTGAGGCTCCTGCAAATGGAAGTTGTGGAAGGCACACCCTGCCCTGGCAGTGCTACCTGAGTCAGACAAATCCTGCTGAACTGAAAGGTGAGCCTGGCTCCTCTGCCTTCATCTGAAAATAACAATGATGATCATTGTGGGAAGCACATTACTTTTGAATCCAGGTGTTCTTGAAATGATGACCAAGAAAGCGACGTATCCAATTTCCTAATTCCACTTACTAAGGTGTATTACACTGCCACAAATGTAAACATATTTCAAATTACTCAAAAGTTATTCAGAACTACATCTTCCCTAAGCAAAGTAACATTTTCATCTTTTTTTTTTTTTGCCCATAGNTTTTTTTGCCCAAAACCAATGAAAAAAAAAAAAAAAAAAATCTAAAAGCAAAGCCAGAAATACATGAAACTGCAGAAGATAAAAAAAAAAAATAGAGTATCATCTCAGGGGAAAATAATAATCAGCTGTGAAACAGATTCACCATTAATTTATCTGAATTGACTATATAGCATAATGTTCAAATCTGGGACACAATTTAAACTGGGACAAGTAATCATTATTTAACCTAGATTCTGTAAATTCACCTCAGACCATTTCACTTTTTCTTTAAGAGCCAGTATTTAATGACTTGCCACAAGATACAGACAGAAAATATTTTGGAAAGTATAGCATTTTCTTCTTGGTGGCAAGTAGTGCCACCAAGGCTGTCAGAGAAGAAAACTGCAGCCATGTCTAGAAAGGGCTTGATGACCACAGAAAGGCTAAGATATAAAAATTCAAACAGCACAAAAAGAAAGGCTTTGCTATCAATATCTTACTGGAAATAAAAAATAATATTCAAAATAAACTTGCAATCAACTAAATAGTTTATTGAAAAAACATCCTCTGCCTATGTGAGAACAAAAAAGTTACACTGCCACAGCTAAAAAAATAGATAATGATGATAATAATAATGGAACCCAATCCTTAGAGAATCACAGACAAAATTCTAGTTCACAGGCACTTAAGGAGAACCTGACCAGGACTTGGCCACACTCCTTATCTCATATCAGTACCTCAGAACACCTGACAGTGATGCCTAAACAGAAATGTGCAGTCACACAAACATACAGGACTCCTCTCACAGAAAAACTGGCAACCACTTTGCCAAGAAGCATTCAAAAAAAATGTTTAACAACGTAGATAATTCTAGTTATTACAAAGTGCCTTGGGCACTTCAGTGTCAGCACCAGTCACCAATCAACAGTGTAAGGATTTTACTGCTTCAGAACAAGTTCTTGTCTGCTGTTCACTAGCAAAAATCCCAAAGTTTTATACTTCCTGAGCACTGCAGGAAGCAGCTGGATATTTTGCATAATTTTTTGTGAGCCAGCCAAGCACGAAGCTCTTAAGTCTTCCTGGTGGGCAATAACCCCAGTGAGAGCAGGGCTGCTGTGTGCTGCTGGCTGCCTCTGGGGCACACAGCCTTCCCTGTGCCCTCGGGTCTGTTCCTGTTCCCCTTCTCCTGGGGTTCCCTTTCCCCTTTCCAGACAGCTCCTGTGACCTTGCAGTCATTGTGCATTCAGAGCTCTCTCCTGGAGCACCCATCCATCATGGAATTAAAGTCTTTTACTCCTACTTTAGGACTCTAGCCAGGTTGAGACATATGTTACTTAGGCGTTTTGCTGAACCATTAATTCAGTGCAGACTTGTTTGTTTGATTTTTTTTTTGTCCAGCTATTGCATTTTAACACTTACTGAGCACAGAACTGAACAATTAGTGCCCTCGAAAATGAAGCCATCCTATTATATTTCCCTCATATTAATCAAAGGCAGAGACTTATCAGCTGGTGTAAAGATCTGGATGTTGGATCGCTGTTCTAATTCTAATCACATCTCTGCTTTGATTATGCCCTTGCCTATCAGCTCATAATTAATGTTTATAGTGCTTACCATCAGCTGTTCTGCACCATGGATGCAAAAGGGGCAGAAAGGTTCCTGAGGAAAGGCCCAGCTGCTGTATGGCCACCTCCTGCACCAGCCACATGTTCTGTCACCAAATCAAAAGTGTTGGGTAAAGATCATGGGCATCACCCATCCAGACTCCAAAACTGGGATTTCACAGCCCTGTTGTCTTTCCAAAAGCAGAGCTGAGTGGTGATGAATCAAAGCTCAAAGCACACAGAGAGTCAGGCTGGAAGTGATGCCAGAGGTTACAAGAGCGAATTTAGGGAGAGCCAGGTGTCAGAGATGTCACACTGGCAGTGTGAGGCAGCTCTGAGTACAGACAAGACTATTGTGCAAAGCAGATATGCTGAAATACGGCAAAGGAATCAACATAAAAACCTCCACTAGATCATGACCCCCTCAAACCTGTTCTTTATAACAAAAACCAACGACCCATGATCTGCAAACATGAGAAAGTTCCCACAATCACTTAACAAGCAAGAGAAAAGTGTTGCTTAATACATATCCTCAAACATGACACAGGCATGTCAAGTCAAGCAAGGCAGAATTATTACTATTATTATTATTCTTATTAAAGAAATCTGCATTTTTCAAATGCAATAAAACAATAATTATTTTATAAAAATGTGTAATCAAACTAGTGTAATTATTTTTTTAACTGCTTTTCCTTGACCATTACTACACATAACCTGGTACTGCTCATGCATAAAGGGAAATCACTTCTAACTGTGCAGTAGGTGAGCACCACATAACCTTTTCCAATCTGTGCCTTGAAATAAGTTCATGATCCAACACCATGGAACAAAGCACCAGAGGAAACCAATCTTTCCAATTCTCTGGTATATCAGTTCACCTTGTGTTTGCATAGTGTTTTTTTCCTAAAATTACCACTTTAAAACCTTAGTACCAGAGTGAAAAAAAGAAGGGAAAGTTGCTACGTTTATGATGAGGAAGTCACACATGAAATGCTATTTTATAGTTTGTAAAACCAAACCAACAAACAATTCTGAGTGACTTTACCAAAGGGTGGTGAAGACAAGGACAAAAAGGCTCGCTGGGAATCCAGTTCACACTGGCAGGAAATCAATAACTCCGGCATTGACAAGGCACAAACACAATGGAAAACATTCTGACAAAGACAGGGAGCTATAAAGAATCCATGTTTTATATCTAAAACTCAAAGCACCTTAAGGTTTTCTACACAGCAATTCAATACAATCCCCGCCTTTTCCTCTCACTTTCTGACCTGAAATTTAGAAGCAGCATTTAAGGCAGGAATAAATGGCAGGATCCACAGAACTGAAGTTCCAGCCTTGAGATGAGGATGAATTTCGGGTTTGCCTTACCACTGGGGTGCAGTCAGATGTCAGAGCTGTGCCCATGTTCGCCCCCTCTCCTTTCTCCTTCCCTCCAGGGGGACTAAAAGAACTCACACAAGGATGGAGGGAGTCCCACCCCAGCCCACTGAAGATGCTGTCCCTGGGCCACCTGCCCAGGAGATCTCACCTGCTGCTCAGAGACTTGTCATCCTCACTGGGTTCCCCACAAGGGCACTGAAAAATGCCAGGATCCCATCAGTCGATGGAGGGCACCTGGGGCTTTGTCTTGTTAGAGCATTAATGGGATAGCTTTTTCTCACCTTCTGTTTGCTGCTGAAAGAATGAATTCCACTCTGAAATGGCCTACAAGAGTTCTTGCTTAAGTTCATCAAGTGGACACAACTCAACTGCAATGTTACAATTGAAATAATTTTCCACTTATAATAAAATATCTACTCAACCCCATACTTTACTTGGCGGGAAATGCTGCTGGAAACAGCCAAAAACTCTTCAGATTTTATGAGATATTAATGCTAAAACTGAATGGAGCCCAAGAAGAACTCCATGTAAGCACAATGAACCTCAGCGCTCCGCACCTAACCAAGTGATTTTCTTGGTTTTTCATTCATTTTGTATTTTTCTAAGGACATGGATTCCATGACCATATCTCAACAGGATGTGATGAGAGTACCACATGCTGAGTTACTGCAGAATCACGTCTTCAGAAGCCAGAAATTTGTGTTGGGTACTTGAAATCAAGCAATAAATGAGAAACAGAAACTGAGTTTTATAATTAAGAAAAAAAAAATTGATATAACAATTTCAGTTCTTAAGCATCAAGCATCAACAAGAGATTATGCACCCATCCTATGATGCATCATAAACTGGTCAGAAAAAAAAAAAAAACAAAAAAAAGAGATTTTTCGTGAACATGCACACTAAAGTCTTCTTGTCGCAAACATGGGCAGTTTTGAGGTTTATAGATTTATGTATGTGTGTGCATGCTCCTTCTTTCCTTTATTCTAGGACAGGATCAGTAAGGATCCTGCTTTTTGGAAAAACTGTGACTGGATTAATTTCTTTCCCTTCTGAGCAGCTATGTCTGAAAATTATAAACCTGTCAAATCTTGAACATTTCTAAAAATATCACTATAAAAATAGATACATCTCATTTCCTCATATAATTTACTTTACTTTTGCAAAGCTGCTGCTCAGTTTGACTTATGGCAAGCCCGCTGGAACCTCCAAGAAAGTGCTCTTAAGAGCATCTACAATTAACATGGGTTTATCTAATTAATAGAGAATATAGCATTATTGCACAATAATCCCTGACAAACTGATCATTATCAATAGTTAATGACTACTTTGCTAACTAATTGCCCTGGGGCAAAAGCGTGTCTGGGGAGAAACACACTTTGTAAGGAAATGTAACAGCTATAAAGAGCCATAAAGTTTGTATGGGGAAGTGCTCCCAGCATTATAAATCCCCGAAACTACTCCTGCTAACGATTCCTGGGGAAGAAAGGCACAGGCAGCTTCCCGAGGTAGGACTGCCTTGTGTGGAGAACAATTATGTGCCGTGGGGAGCGCACAGTTCCAATTAGGATGAAGGATGCAGCCTATTACAGGCGAGAGAGCTTTCCTAGGATAAACCATCCCATCCCACCCGCTACAGGGCCTCAAGAAGGAGAGAGACTCAGGGAAAACCTGCAGTGTGTGGAACTGAGGAATATATTCACTTAGGATCTTTTGTGAATGCTGATAAAGCCTGTTGGAGTGCCCTGTGGAGCTGGGATGCCACGCGGGGATTCCAGCTCAGCATCTCCCCAAGCCACGCCAGGATTGCAGGTGCCAGGATTGCAGGTGCCAGGATTGCAGGTGCCAGGGATGCTGCCAGGTCACTCTGTTAACATCCCTGGATTCCAGTGGGAGAAGAGCAGAGCTCCACGTGCTGACCCCACACAGGCACCTGCAGGAAGAGCTGCAGGACGAAAGTTTCCGTCCCAAACTTCAGCAGACACACTCAGTTTGTGCAGCTCACCCGGCTGAGGGTGATGCCTGCTGGAACTTCGTATCCCAGGAGTGGATCTCAGAGCTCTGGGCTTCCTGAGAAGCCCTGGCTGCATTTGAATTGTCGCCTGGTTATCAGAGATAAGGCTGTACTTCAAGCACGTTTTTCTCCTTTAAGTGGACACACATCTGCATTCACCACGTCTAATCATTGCCAGTCCATCTCTCGTTTCCCCCCATGGCCTCATTAAACTGACGCCACAACTTTCAGTTTGCCCACCCAGAGCTTCTCTATTCCTTTCAAATGAAAGAGCAATTTTGAAGAATGCCAGGACTACTGATCTGCCTTTCTTTTGTGGGTTTTCAAACGTTCAAACACCCCTGCTTCAAAAAAGGACAAAGTTTGCTGGTTTGATTATTCTGTACTACGCTGCAAAAAAGATAGCAACTTGAAGAACTGGCATATGAAAAGGAAGAAAAAGAGATGACATTTAGTTGTGTGGAAGGAGTAGAGACTACGAAGAAAAGGGATGAAAAGCACAGAAATAACAAGATGGGCAAGAAGAGACAGCAAGAGTTATACTAGAGATGAACAATACAACTTTGAGTGAGTTTTTAGGGGGCAATAAATGCATTATACAATATAGGATCCTATATAAAATATAGGTTAATATATGTGTTTAAGTATTAATTTATATATATTTTAAAAATTAAAAATCCATGGAAGTTGGTATTGCAACAAAATTAGGTTTGAGGTGTCTAAATAACATTTCATGCCCAGTGTCATTATTGCAGTTGCATTCCTCATTATTCCATGGAAAGAAAAGTAGTAAGAGGGTAAATGTATTTTATTCTCTTATTTTATAGTGCTTTTTAGGTAGACAGCCACCTACCTATAACAGTGTATCTATAAATACCTGCAGGGAAATGAAGGGGGAGCAACTTCTGATGTCAGGGGTTTGAAATCAGCTTCCAAAGTGGGATCCTGTGGGGAAAGTCTCACCCTTTGTGCAACAGCACAGGAAAAGGGTCAGGACAACTGACCAGGCCTACTCTGCTCCAGAAAGGGATCTTTTGTTGAGATTCACTCCTGCCCCTCCAGGAGAAATAATGAGTTCCTCAGCTGCAGGGAGGGCACTGAGAGCTCACTCCAGGTGGCAGAGGGACAGGGAGGGGCAGAGGGCAGAACACCCCACGTTCAAACTGTCATACCAAGAGCTCTCCATAGATTCTGACAGCAAGAGATGCAGAACACTTATGGGAAAAATAGAAAAAAAACAACAAAACAGCATCTCTCCTGAGCCCTCACTATCCTTTCATGCCAATCTCAACTTAACATGCAATGCATCATCAAAGCAACATTACACTGGTGGTACAGAATTTATGAGAGATGTCCTGTGTCTTATTAAATAGGAATTGAAAGCAACAGGGTAGAACAGAGGAGCACAATAACATTGTCTCATTGTCTTCACATTCTAAAGAATGAGAAAATAGGTCTTCTTTTTTTTTTTTTTTTTTTTTGTAAGGGGAGAAAGAGATAATATGAATGTAGATTAAATAATGTTTCCTCCTGAAGACTTGCTAGATCAAAAGTAGATAAAGTGATAAAGTTAATTACAGACCTCTGTGCTACATAACTCATCTTTGCTATATAATTCACCTTTGCTATATAATTCACCTTCATGAAATTTGAAACTCTTGTTTAGGAAAAAAATAACCAAACAAAACCAAAACAACACCAAAACCACATTACTCTTTTTCTTTCCAAGATAGTTTTCCTTTTAGCTGTCTATGAAATAAAAGAAAGCTGTTACATGTTCAAAAGGACCTTTCCAGACTTTTTGGGAAGGACTTGGAATAGGTGGATGTAGCATCTTGCAGTGTCAGTGCTTGTTCAACCATGAAAGGCTGGAGCACCTAGATTAGAAATTATCTGGGAAAAGAGATTATATATTAACATAATCAGTCAAAATGGTGGAAAGAACATGGGCAAGTCATCCTCATTGGGAAAGAACTCTGAATTTTCAGTCTGCTGCTAGGACTCTGATCTCTTGGATAATGCTGTCTCACCCAGTAACCTCTATATCCATCCCCAAGCTTGCATCAGAAATTAAACACACAACTTTGAAAGATGCTCAGTACTCCTAATCAAGCCTCGGAGTGACAAAACAATCTAGGGCATCTCAGTTTCATTTCTAGGAGCCATCCAAATACTTCGGGCTTACAGCAAATGTTGTTAATTATTTATTCCTGCATTTAATCTGCTTGGTTTATCTGTCATATAGGAACTGGGATGGGAAGCTTTGCAGGTCTGGGAAAGGAAGGCACAGCTGTTTAGCTTGGACCTGGCTGGTTAAATCCATATGTTTTGTACATCTAATACCAGAGCTGTTAATGCATTCACCCCCTGAAATAAACTGCTTCTTCAACAGTGATTTATATTACCAATGCAAATACTGTAAGGAAAAAATAGATATATCAGCTTCTGCCTTCCCCTTTTCTGTGATGTGAGTCGTGGCCAAAGTGTCACACTGCCATTTGTGTCCCTGCAGTCCACTCCTGTAACCAGCCATATGCTTCTGTGCCTCCAACCAGCGACTCAGAAATGATACCCCAACAACAGGAATGCTTTCCAGCCAGGATTCCTGCTTACCTGAGTATTTTAAAGGCATCACATGCTCGTCAGAACAGTGCCAAAAGAACAATAAGTACCTGCTGAGGCAGAATGGGAAGTGCCGTGTCAAATACCTAAGCACCTGCACATTATGTTCAATTTCTTTCAAAATACAATAGCCTGGAAATTTTGAGAGAAGAGACAACTCCCATAGCTGGTGCCAGAGAGGAAAGGGTATAAAAGAGGCTCATTCCCCCACAGCTGCATTGCCTCTTGTGTGACCCAGACTGTGCCCCTGAATCCTCTCCTGCCAGACCCTTGTTCCCAGCGAGCACCCCAAATCTGCCAGGACATTTCCTGCAAGTGACTGATGATGTTTCTTCAACGCTCTCACAAATGTCATAGCTTTGGAAACACCTAATTTATTGTGTTTGTTTCCCAAGGCTTTCTTTTAAAACGTTGGTGCCCAGTTTCTTGCATCTTGAGATGTGTAAGTGGCACTGTAAGCCCCATGGAAAAAAGAGCACATGGACATCCCAGAGTGAAACCCTTGAAATGGAAGCACTCCTGGGGATGTAAAGCACCTCTCAGAAGTGCAGGAGATTTCAAACCTGTGAATTCTGTTGAAAATATACCACATTCAAACTTTACCACAGGAACTACTCCTTCATGCAGAGCAGACAATGTCTCAAGTCTCCAAAATTGCAAATTGAATGTTAGTATTAGAATTTAATTCTATTAACTTCAGGAGGTTACAGCAACACTGAGGGGAAGAGAAAGAATGAGCTGATGTCAAGTGCATGAGGGAAAATCGAGACATGCAGGAGCAGGAACTGTTAATTCAGAGCTCAGCCAACAAGAAGGCACACAGTGTGTGTGAGAGAGCAACTAAGAAGAGGCAAACAGGAATTAGGATGTAACAAGAAGAAATTAAAATGTCTCTTTCTCATCTCAGATACATCTCTGGCTCTGCTGCAGATCCCTGGCCAGCAAAGATGGAAGAGAAGGAAATTTTGTTACAACAAAACATTACAAATGTGAAAGCCAAGTTTAGCTACTCTGAGTACGTCTGATGGTCAGGAGAAGCAGCCCAGCCCTGCTCAGTGTGGTCCTGCCATTCCCAGGCACTCAGGGTACTGCCCTCCTCCTCCTCTGCCAGCTCACTGAGTGCCCAAATTGAGCACAAGCCCTCTCTGCAGCATCCTGGCATTCTCCTTTGGAGGAAAATCTGGATGCCAGTGGGAACCTCGTTTCAAGGAAAACCCATCAAAAAGGAAAATTTCAGTTCCCACCCGGAACACATATGCCTCACTGCTGAACTTTGTACTGCTTCCAGATTCCACTTCTAGTGAGCGCAGTTACTGTCCACAAAGCACTATTTCAGCATGAGTGATAATATCACAGAAAGAACAACAGCGCTCACCTAAATTTCACCTTGGTAATTTACTTTAGCGTGCTTCTAAACTAGGAGAGTTTGAGAGTTCAAGAGAGGGCAGAAAAAACCCTCCAAACAGGCAGCACCCAAGGATCAATTCTCAATAGGAATTACCCTTCTTAAGTGCCTTTCTGCAGCTCACACTGGTGCCTGGCTGGGCCTGGGGTACTACCTGGGCACCTCCATCCATCCCCTACAAGACAGAATGGTTTAACTCAGAACTCCCTAAAATGAAACAACAGTTCCAGTTAATTACTAATTTACCAGTATTTTATGCAATAAAAATTAGCAATTTTACCATGCTTTGATCAACAACCCTTTGTGCTGAAAATAGATCAATGCTATTTACTACTTAGTATCACATAAGAATATTATAAAATATCATAAAAATTGTATTAAAGTTTAAAACCTTCAATATTTCTTTCAGGCTTTGGTATCCAATGAGAATGGCAAATTATCTCAATCCATTTGGTTTTTTGCAGATGCAAACATTTCCTCGGTAGTAGGCAAAGGAGACACCACTTAAAATTTGAAATTGTATTAAATGCACCATTAAAGAACAAATACAGAATTAATGTAACTGGTACATACATAAGGTATTTGGGTATAAATATTGGTGAGCCTTATTTAAGAAATGTCATTCATGTAAACTTTGTCCAAAATTCCATATATGGCTTGTCCCAAGGAAAAGGCAAACACCTCCCATCATCAAATCAGTGCTGTGACAGGGAATGACCTTCCCATTTATTTCACAGGAATTTATATTAAAAAAAAAAAAAATCTGTTCAGCTAAGGGCTGCAACCACTAAAGTGAGACACAAAGCCACACACAAAAGCAGGATCATGTAAGGAAAGTATTTCAGTGATCCCCAAAATGTGAAGTGACTTCATCTCTCCATGCCCATCTCTGTAACACTGCCTACACAACTGTTCTGCTACACGGGTTTTACTGTTTTCCTTTCCAGCTTCTTCACACCCTTAATGATATTTCTCAACATATTTGCACTGCTAAAAATGCTTAATTTGGCTTTTTTCCCTGCCGTGACTGAGGTTCTGTGTGACCTTGAGCTGAATGCCATTGTAGCAAACTGTCTCACACCGTAGGAGTTCTCTCTTTTCTCGTGTCGAGCACAGGATCTTTGATTTGGTAAAGCAGCACTCAGGCAGCTGATGCAGCTCTCAGTAATTCTCTCCAGCCACAGAGGTTTATCGTTTGTCCAGGCTCCAGCAGGAGCAGCAGTGTTTTACACACACATAATCTCCTTTTAAGAAGGCACTTTTCAAAGTGCTTTGAAAAAAAAAAACCTGAGCTTCACAGCCTCCCCCCAAAAGGTAGCTGAGAAGGATACAGGTATTGCTGCAGCTTCCTGCAGTGGCAGGGCCAGCAGGAATTCAATAATGCACAGTGAAAACAATAAATCCAGCTGGAATTACAGCGACTCTCAAAGATTTTAAAAAACCCAAAACAAACAGCAAAAAAGTGTTTGTTTGTTTTTTTTTTGCCTACAATGCTCCTTAACACTGTGCTTGGAGAGCTCACTGGCAATAATAACAATACTATAACATGGATTTTCCATGTTCCACCTAATGACAACAGAGTATGGGGAGATCCCAGCAGAAGTTTTCTGACCAGCTGCCTTCATAACGCAGAGGAAATACCTACAGCTCAATCTCATCCCAGTGAAACTCCCAGATCAAAGGAAATAGATCAGATGAATGAAAATGGCCAGAATTTTGCCGGACCTTTTATTTAAATGTATGACTCACATCAAGGGGAGGTCTGCTTTGTGATGGAATATGAAATAATCACACTTCTTGCCCCAAAAATAGTGAACAGGATACCAAGTGTAACAGCAGTGTACCTAGAGCTGAAATGGCAAACAGTGATGAGAAAAATCATCTAGTTTTGTTACACAGTGGTTATAATGCAACAGATGTCTCCACTTCCCCAAAGGAGCCAGAGCAAGCTCTAAGCCCCAGCTCTCTGGTATTTGGTACATTAGAAATGTCTGGGTGATGGTGCAATGGGCACTTAGCAAAAGGGAAAAAAAATGTTCAAACTACAAAGGATTTTTCTTTCAACTTCAAAAACTATACTGAGGATGAGGAAGCTTTCCAACAAATAACAAGCAGTAAGATTTCTCACAAGTTTTTCATGTATTTATGGCATTTTGTTTTTAAATATATATATATATAGATATATAAAATAACTTCCAGGGATACAGGAAAGGCTTAGACAAGAAACTTGAAACCAGTCCTGGCCTCCAGAATGTGGGACACACTCTCAATGTAAATTGAATTATACATCATGGCATGTACGGGAGACAAATTAATTTGCACAGGTTATCTACCTTCCAGCAGCTCCCCAGATTTTCATGGCCTGTGCAACACTTGAAAGGTTTGCTCTGGCCCACCTTCTCCCTCGTCTCCCCGCTCTGCATTATGCCAGATTATTCCGCTATATAGGTCAAACTCTCCTGCAGAAAAAGACCCATATCTTTTTTTGTGATGCGTGAGGCCAGAGATGTTAACTTTTTAAAGCCGTACCAACCCCATGACAATTATTTCAATTTCACGTAAAGGTCTTTAAATAGATCAGCTTGGTAAATGATTATGGGGCACTTTCCTATTAAAAACCCTCTTTCCACGGTGCGCCAGGGCTGCTGATACCCACTTTGAGGAAGCATCTGAAACCTGTGCACCATTTCCTGCAGTAGCCAAACACTCCTATTTTTCATTATCTGACAAACGCTCAGGGAAATTTGTACATGCACTGTGTTCATTAATGACACCAACCTGTCCGTGGAGAGCCTGAATATTAATAGCCTGCTGAATAATAGTGATACCTACATTTTAATGATTTTACATGTGTGCTGTTAAAAAGTGGTCACCATTTCAGCAGTGTGCCCCTGGATTACACGGACACAGCTGAAGAAAAAAAAATGAGTTTCAGAGACTATAATTAAAACAGAGGGGTTAAAATAAAGAGGACAGAAACCAAAAATTATTGATAATTTTAACTTTCTAATCCCCCAATAGCATAATAAACATTCAATAATCAACTACAAAATTCTTATTAAACAACTACGAAGATTAGTACATTTCTGATCTTGGATCTGAGACATTAGGGGTTTTTTTCCATTTTGTTTCTGAATATTCTCCTATTTGTATTAGTTTGGTGATTAATTTGGACTTCATTGTTCCATATAAGTTTTAAAAACTGCACAACTTCTGATCTATTCCACCCCAGACTCCCATACATTTACGTGTTCCTGGATGTTTTCTCATTAGGTGAGCTCTCAATGGTTAAGGTGAAAGCTCTGCTTAAATAAGCACTTCTGAAGGAGTAGAATATTAAATCTCTTATGTACACTGGAAAAATGCTGTCTAGTCATCAGCTTTTCAAGGAAAATCAAAAATAAAGGTGTTGCTTTCTCAATGCAGTTGGGTATGGGAAGGGTACAAGTCCAAAGAGCTTTGGACTGTGCAAAGCTACCTCAGTTTAATGTGAGACATTCTAAATACATTAATTGGTGTGATATTGCCCAGGATAAACTCTGTTTATGGATGTGGACTCTGTTGTTATCACTTGCAGCACTTTAATCAGGTAAACAAACATCAAAATTAGCATAACTAGAAGAGGAGCACTGCAAAATTGACAGTGCTGCTTTGCCCCTGATGTGTTAAAGCCACAATAAGCTTACTGAGTTTGAGCAATTAAAATAATTTGTTTCCTGTTCATGATGTTATTAGATTTGGACAGATACAGAGGAGATAACAGGATCATAAAGGAACACAGATAACCTAAAGACAAAGTGATACAGTAAATCACCACAACCACTAAATTCAACATCTGAAACTGGTAGGCATAGAGGGGAATACAAATTATGACAATGCTAAGCAGTAAAAGCATTTGCAAGTTGATAGGGAATGAAAATTTAAATAAAAACATTTCCTGGCCTGCTCAGCCATAACAATGTTCTTTTTGTTTGTATTCTTTGTAATTTAGCTGCTTGACAACTTCATTCAACCTTCAGCAGCAAACACAGGTATTGATTATCTCTGAACATCCTAATGACTGGAGACTGGGACACAAACCATAAAAGCAGAGTTTCTGGTTACAAGTGAAATTACAGTTTGCCTACAAGATTGCACAATAAATCAGAGAACAAATCAGCCAGCATAGGGCTCTGGGGTCACTGAAGTGATGTTGACACATTACAATAATGAGAACTTGAAACACCTCATGCCCTATTGATTTTTAAGCTGAATCATTGCCACTGCAGGAGATTACAAGAGTGTGTACTGGAATCATGGCCCACGTGGGAGATGCTGATGAAAAACACAAACAACTGCACCAAAATAGTTCTTTACCTGTATCTATTATAACAAAATACCCTTCTCCCTTGCCCCCTCCCCAAGGTCTCAGACTACAATCCAATCAAGGTTTAACTTCTTATTTGTCTCACTTAAAACAGCTTCCCTTTCTATTTTCTTCTTTGCCTACATTAATTATGTAGATACATAATGAAGACTTGAAGTGACACTTTAAAACATCTCACAGAAACTGCATATTAGAAAACCTAGACTACGAGAAATGCTTTTAACGCTCCAAGTAGCTCTTCTGTTTTCACTCAACAGCAAATTATTCTATGCCATAAAAATAATTCCAAAAATCACCAAATTATTTTCTCCACACAGTGGAGAATACAATGTGTAAACATCACAAGCTTTGCCACCAGCTAAAGAACAAAAATGCTTCTCTTTTTTTTTTTTTTTTCTTTTAGTTCCACTTGATGGCACTGAGAACCAATGAGCTGTCAGAGGGGTGTCCAGTGACACAGAATGATTATAGTCCTGTCACGACAAAAGGAGCAGTTATAATTTGCACTGCAGCCAATTACTTTAGGAACACATCATTTTGCTTAAGGGGAGAAAATAATACCTCTATTATCCCTTCCAGCCAGGAGGGCTCTTGCCATGCCACAGAGGTGCAAGAAGAGAGAGAAACTATTTATCTAGAGCTCCCACAGTAAATAAACTTTGAAATTTGTGGCTTTTTCCTGACAGTAAGAACTTTTTAAGCACTGCAGTGGTGTTCTTAATGAAGCCTTACTGTTCATCAGCTGTCACGACAGAAGGAAGAGAGGGCTAAGTTGGGCTAAGTGAAGGAATCACTCTGTGAAGAACTGGGCAACCTATGGCAAAGAGGAGAAACTTTTACCTCTTGATGTGCTTCCCAGTGAAAGGGATTAGACAGTTAAATATATCCTAAGGATTAGCTCCTGTTAGGCTCCTCAGAGATATGTTTTTAATCAGTGGCTCTGCACTTGGCATTTACTCCTTTAGGGAGGGGGGAAATCTTCAAATTATTTCTCTTCTTCCATTCGAAATTCAGTGCCATCAGCAAGACTCCAAAGAAAGAAGGAACAGAAGGGCAAGGAACCTCAATTTATGGTAGAGCCCCATCCTTTTAAGTTCCTCTCAATTTTTAAGGTACTTATCCTCAACCCAGCTCTTGGAGAGTTGTGATTCCCTAACCTTCCTTCAGTGTGGATTAGACAAAAGGGAAGTAGCAGCAACAGGCAGGTTTTTAAAGGAACAGAGGTGTTGGTGTTTGTGCAGATGTGGGAGGATGCACTTGTTAATACACAAATCCCTCCCCTGCCACCACCAGAGCACCTGCAGTTATTTGTTCTTGCCTTCCCTCTCCCCCTTTTCCCAGCAGGTACCTCAGATTTTCTTTCTGTCCATGCCCAAACTGCTGCTGCTCCATCTCATACCTAAGCCTGGTAACTGCAGCCGAGCTGGTCAATCCTCTCTGCCTCCTGAGAGACATCCTCGGACAAATGGCAGCACATCAGCTCTGCTAAGTGCCTCAAACCAGAAGCTGCAACCATTATTAATGGGGGAAAACCATCCCCAGCAGGATCTCCTGTGCAATCTGGGGGCCTACAGGCAAGGTTAATTAACCAGCACAGAAACTGCAGCACAGGGCAAGCTACCCGCCATAAAACCAGGCTTTTCTAGGAGAAAATTTAATCTCAGCAATACAATAGGTTTTTGACAGCTGCGAAATAGCACTAACAGAAAACCCAGTGAAGGAGATGCTTGGTGTTTGCACAGAAAGAACAAACAGCAGTGAGTACAACAGCAAACAGCACCCTCAGCAAAGACAAGCTGCAGCACTTGGTGGGAGTTTGAGAAGGGAGAGTGCACAGAGACGTGGACAGGAGGAACCCCACATTAATCAATTACCAATTGAGCTGCCTTGACTCAGCCCTTGCTCTCAGAACACTGTGAACTTCCACAAAGAGAAGCAAATCCCACTCAGATTATTGACATAATCTGTTAGGACTGTGCATGTTTCTCATAGTTTATTATTTTTATAGGTTTTTTTCTGTTTTATTTCTGAAACATTATATTCAGTATTCTCCTCGTAACTTCGACACAATCAGTATCAGCAGATGTAACAAATCCCTAAGTTCATTTTGCTAATATCAATCTTAATTAATAGCATGGTAGAATTCATTAGACAGTAATTTTCACAACAGTTGATGCTGGGCAGCGTTAGCATACAATCATATCACCATTTACCATTTTTCATCAAAATAAAAGTCAAATAAGGAGGAATAGTCTTTTGAATAAGAAAAGCCAATTTATTAATACTAAAAAATAGCCTCAGAATTTTTTTCCATGTAGGTAGCATATAAATATATGGACAATTAAAATGGCTATAAGTGCATTATTAAAATTCGTATTCTGGGAGAAATACAATGGGAGAGAGACTGAATTTTGACAAAGAAACTATGCCAGCGCAAAAAATACTGCAATTTTTCCCTCATTTTCTCAGTAAGTCTCAGCAGCATCTTCATAATTTGTAAACTGTATTTAGAACAAGTCAGGACCCCTTGGCAGAGCACAGCAATCACTGGCATGTGATATCCAACCTTTCTTTTCCTGTAATTTGTAGTAACAACACACCTGGTTCAGCTGCACAGAGTTTAGTCAGAATGAAAATTAGAATGAAAATTGTAGAAGAGGGTCCGAGAGAACATCCATGGTAATGACAGAAAAATCCAACTGGTTAAAAGACTCCAAGGTTCCTATACAAAACCCAGAGAACTTAACACTAAGGCTGTTTGTTTTTTAAAGGAAATAAAAAGCAGACTCAAGATAAATACCAACAGCTGGCACAGAGAACTAGAAAATTTAGTTCTCAGAGAAAAAGGACATGGGAATATGCAATGAAAATGAACAGAAAAGCAGAAGGACATCTCCCACAAAGTCTACCTGTCATAATCTTTTTTAAACACTGCAGGTACACCTAATTGCAAGACTCATTGTCAAAGATGTGTTGCCAAACCTGAATACCCAAAGAAATATAAGGAGTGTTCAAAGGGAAACTACATCTTTATATCCTGATGACTGAAACCTGTTGCCTTGAGGATCAGACTCATCCCTTCAACATTAAAAACCAAGGTAAAGCTGTTCCCAGTGCTCTGCTCAGCCCAAAGTAAAATAGATATGAAATAAGCTCAAGTCTGAGCAAGGCACTGTGTTTCTCTCTACCTGGTTCTTTGTCTTCATTTAGAGGGCAACACTGAAGGTCTTGGGGACACTTCTTTTTGACTGTTTTGTTAAAATTGAAGGGTTTTTTTTAACTATTCCTTTCTCAGCACTGAAGCAGGGCTGGGGTTTTCCTCTTTGCCACACGATGTCAGTGTTGCCGAGTAAAAATTGGAAATTTGCATCTTTATCAGGACTCAAATAAAAATTCAGACATTTTGCTCCTTTAAGTCTATCATGGGACAACTTAACAGAGCTGGAAGATGCCCCAGTGCAATCCATTCCAAACCTCCAGACTGCCTAACGTGAAAGGATGTGCACATTCCCAGCCAACACAGAACAACAGAAGTGTCCACACCAGGATCCTTCTGCTCTTTGTTATCTCGAGGGGACATTGCAACTCTAATTGTGTAACCCCACCTCTGCATCTCATCGGCCTGAATCTCTCAAAGATGTAAATTGATCCTTGTTACGTTAATAAATCTGGTGAAGAAAACTGATTATGAGGGCAAAACTTAAAACTCTCCTCGAAAGGCGATCAGTCCCACAGCACTGGGCAACGCTGCCAGTTCAAACTGAGTAATTGGCCCATCAAGCTGTGTCAGAGAAGAGGATTTCATATCTGAATGGGGGAGGGAATTGTGCCATAACCCGCTCCCTAACCCTTCAGCACACATCTCTTTTGGAGCTATCATTTTAAAACATAAAAATACGCTTCCTAGAAAATTCACAGTACTGCTAAGGCACAATCTACTTCAATCCTTGCTCTCAGTCACCCAAACCTGGAGAGAGAATGGAAGCCTGAAAATAACAGGATCACTGTAAAATATATCCTTTATACCTTATAACTAAAAATCCAACTGTATAGATTTTTTAGAACCAGATCTTTCTTGTTGCAATACCTCTGACAAAAGATTCAAAGTAACTTTTCTTGAACACTTGCTTTCTATTTTATGTCTCAGTACCGTTTTTCCCCCTATAATCCCTTTGTATCTCTTACTAGCCCACACTGTGTCCCACATTTGGGGTATGACAGGTTAAAAGTCACACTATGTCACCTTCTGACTTCAAACACTGGAATGTGATTCATTCTTCTGTGCAGCCACGAATAAAAATCCTGCCCAAATGGGGGATGGGGAGAAGGTACTAGCAAAGTTCAGCTCCTGTGTGTGTTTGAGGCTGTTTAATTTGCACTAAAAAGCCCAGAAGATGTATGAAACACTGCCTGAGGTCTAATGTATACACTGATGTACCCAGGCAGAAGCTTGAAACTGCAGGAAACAGGAGCAGAAACATGAAAAACTACAAAAGGTGGATGCAAACGCTATTTTCCTCAGCATATCTGTCTCCTTCACCATCTGTATTGACAGACTTTTATTTTTTTAGCACTTCTACACAAAAAGAAATTAGAAAAGAAATGGTAATTGTAAATATTGAAGATGATGGCCATGTTTTTTTTTCAAATCCCTTGCCCACTTGTTACAAGACACTGCTGTGCATCTTGTGTCTTTCTCGTTAACATTTCACGGAGAACTTCCAGGAGCATACGTTTGTTCTCGTTCCCAACACTTTGTTCTGTCACTGTGACAGATGGCTTTACTCTGAAGCATATGAAAATATTAAATTCTTTATCAACCTGTTGAAGTCTGAAACGCCTGTAAGTAATAACCATCTTGGCAGCTATTTCTTTAATACGATATTACAGAAAGCTACTTAGTGCCTCCATATCAGTTTCCTATTTGTTACAGCATATTCTAAAACTAGTTTTCTTTGAACTTGATTAATAGTAGCATTGTTTCATTCAAAATAATATAATTTCTAAGCAGACTATTATGTTTTACTATTTGTTTTTCTGGAAAAAGTGGAAAATTAATTTTAAAAATTACAGTTAGACCCAACAAGGGCTTGTGCTGTTCCAAAAGGAGTGGGGAGGACACTGGAACTTGATACCCTACCATTCCTTCTCTGTCTAAGCACAGCAACTGGTAGAGCTCTGTCTTCTAAATTTGAATCCAGTTTTCTCTAACACAATATTCTACCCTCTGCCAAACTAGTTGTTGGCACTATTAACTAGATTAAAAAAAAAAAAATACAAAACAGAACAACAAACAAAACCCAAAAACATGGTGAAAAGAGGGTGTCCAGCATGCTTATCCTTTTTACTATCCTCACACTCAATCAAGCAACTTCAATTTCTGCTGGTAAACTAAAATTCCTAAGACAAGAACCACTGGTTAAGAACATATCCTTTTAATTTCTATTATTTCCTTAGCTGGAGGTTTTTTGACAAGAGGTTGCTGGTTCCTATACAGAATGTGTAGAATACTACATGGAAAATATCACAACAGAGACTCTCTGGCCCCAAGGCACTCTTATATTTCTCAGATAGTAAAAACAAAGAGTCTCAACTGTTCTAATATGTTCTGTGTAATCAGCTTTTTTATTAGAAAGCCTTATTGTTATTAACAGAAGATGTGAAAGTCTGCACAGTTCTCACATGAAAAAATTGCTCTCTACTAATAAAGCAAAAATATATTCAAAATGTCTATTTTAAATTCTAAAGGCAATATTAGAGGAATAAGGGGAGCTGTGGTATATAATATAGATGTTATAAGAGGTTATACAGAACCAATTCTTCAAATGCATCAATTCTATTACAGCTGTCTTGTCTCTTATTGAGAGAGAGTTTATGTCTCTGTTGAGAGTTTTATTCAGAACTTCCATAAAGACAGACCAAGGACTTTCTCAGAACTAAATGTCCATCTCCACCCGAGTCTCCCCAGCAACCACAGTGTGAGAGATGAGACACCCCAGAGGGGAGCTGGGAGCTGGGATGGAAGAGGTGCACACCCCTCACTGCACTCTTCCTCAAAAAAGATCCAAGATTTTATCAGAAACATCGCAAAACTCTGGTATTTTCCAAACTGTGTCCCTAGGAAACACTTCCGATGTGGATTCACTGCCTCACCTCACAGAGGTGTAACAGCAGCAGCAGGTCAGATCCTGAACTTGGGTTAAAAAATCCTCCTGGTAAGAACGTGAGAGATCCAAAAGGGAAGTTTGGTATTTGAGAAAGATTTTCTTGCTTAGAAAAAACACAGCAAGAGTTCTATCAGTTATAAATTAATTCTATAGAACATATTTACACATACAGCTAATTTTTTCTGGCATTTCCTTTCCAAACCTTTCCTAAGAGCCTCCAGTGATAGAAATACCATAATCTTCCTAACTCTTACTATCTTCTCACAATCAGGAACCCTTTCTAATGCCCAATCTAAACCTTCCTTTGTGTAATTTAAGCCCACAGCTTCCCAACCTCCTCACTGCAGCTGAGGAGAAGAACACATCAATGCTGTTACATTCAATTACGTGTCAGAATTTGTTTCTTTAAGCAAAAATGCAGTCTCGTGTCTGCAGCATTGAAAGATCAAATGGAGCATCTGTTACTAACTCAAGTTAGACCCAGCCACTTTCTACAACATGCAGGAAAATGAAATTTCTCAGTGGGGGGAAAAACAGGACAATTCCTTTTACAAAGCCAAAATGAAACATGTCAAAGTCACAGTGTTTTCTGGCTCTTTTCTGCCATGCTTCCAGTTTTCTTAAAACACTGGTAAAATCTAGAAATTTGTTAAAATTACTAAAAAGGGTTGGTAGTTACCTAACCCTCCTCCCTACATCCAGTGAAATAACTGCCTAAAAAAAAAACCTGCTTGGAGCCAGTTAGAATTTTACAGTCTTTGTGCTTCACGGACACAAAGATTTGGGGGAATAAATGTATACATCCTGCATGCCACTCTTAAAGATAATTCCCCATAAGAATCTCAGCTCCCTCATCCATCTTTGTCTTCTGTTATCTTAATGGGCAAAATGCCCTTGGCTCCTCCAGTGGTGCTCAAACCTGAAGGAAATAAGAACAGCCCAATCCACCTCCCTCCTAGCAGGCACAGGATTATCTACCTGAGTCATCCACTGAGTGCGTGATTAGCTGGAGTTTGTAACCTCCACTTCTCTTGTTCTACTCCACAGCCAAAGTCAAGCTGTGCACCAGCCAGTGACTCACACCCCATTATTTTGTAATATTAGTCATTTAGCTGCTAATTATGAAAAGAAGAAAAAAAAAAAAAAAGGTTTACTCCAAATTCATGGAATAGATTTGCATCATTTTCCTTAGATGCAGATATATTTCCAAACTGCATTTTCCATTTTATCCCAGCTGTGCTTTACCCTCAGCTTTGAGGGGCTGAAGTAACCCATTGCTCTCCAGCTGGGATAACACAGGCTGGAAGGAGCTCATCCAAGGACAGTCCTTCAGATCCTCTTGGATACACCTCCGTGGAGTGCAGGGGTGCTGAACCAGCTCAGGCAGGGTTTGGTGCATCTCCTGACAGCCCTTCACCCAACCCTTGTCTTCTGAATCCTTGCCTTGCATTTCCTCTCTCTCCCCACACTTGTCCCTGGGAGGTTAAACTGACAGGATAAATGTACAAAGCAATAACTCAGAGAAACTCATTCAGAGAAAGGATGTGAACCAAGAGCAGGCAGAGCTAATCAAGTCTTGAATGTATCAGCAGAAGTTTATAACTTTTATCTTTTTATGAGACAGATGATCACACACACATATCCATGCTTCTATAAATCTGAGATAGTAATAAAACTTTCTAACAGACTTTGGCAAAATAAAAAACCTCATAACCTCAGTTGCAAAGAAGCCCAATAGGCAGCTTAGAGATCTCAAGTCAGCTGTGAGAGCCACAGCCTCAAATGTCTAATAACATCTTACAATAATCACTTTATAATCCTGATAATATTATAAATCGTAGCCAATATTTGTCTTCCACTCACGAGTTAAACAATTTCAATGCAATGTTTTTTACTTAAATGCAAAATGTTCAAAAAGAATGCCTCAGATGCAAAACAGCGATTTCCAATCTAAATGATAACTAGAAAAGGTTGAAGCAAAATACAGAAATTAAAATGCTTGGGACAGAAACTTGAGGTCTGAACCAGAATCTCTGTCATAAAAGACTCGCACAGGGAGAAGGGAAATCTTTTTATCTTCAGGTCCCCTGAGAACATGAAACACTGAGGTCATCTGCAGCATGGGAGATTTTCATTTGTCTAGCAAAAAAATATTTTCCAAGACAGTAAAGACTGCTAAGCACTGGAACAGGTGGTCTAAGGAGGCTTCCTTGCAGTTTGTAAAGATTGACAGGATGTCAATCATCAGTGACACTTGTCAAGGTGCTCCTTGCAGGGAGCAGGGCTGGACTCCATGGCATGGAAAAATCCGCACCAATAATTAGAATGAAGCCTTTAACTTGACAAAAAAAAAGAAAATTGTACATGGAAAAAAAATTAGACATTTTTATAATTTTCTTGCAAGCTGGTATAAAGGGACTTTTTCACAGAAATGCCTCACTGTAACACCAGGATGGAGTTTTGTTCCGTGCTCACTCCATTTCACATGTGGGCAAAAATGAATGAAAGCAGAAGTGCCTCCCCTCTGCAGAGTGCCCTGCCCAGAGCTGAGATGCAATCACCAGTTAGAAGAAACACTCACATACAGACACAATGCTTCTATTAATTGAAAGGAATACCAGCATATGAACAGACAGGTTTTGGCTTTACTTTTCACTGCTCAGGAGATATGAACTGCTGCAGGAAGAGCTTGTGAAAGCCACACAGCATCGCTGCTGTTTGCTCTTTGCCCTCACTCTTTTTAAAAAGTTTGCTTCTTTTACTTAGAGCAAGGCCTGACCAGGGCAGTTCCTCCTCCCAGAGGACATGCAAGGATTGCACAGGAGCTCAGCCCCTGCAGCTGCTGCCTGTCCCAAAGATATCAGCATCCCCCTGGACCCTCTCTGTAAAGCCTCATTTCATTGATCATTCTCAGGCTGCAACACTTTTCACAGCTGAGCTCTCCTCTGACCCCCCTGGTTCCAGTTCTAAAGACCATCCTGAGGTCACTGCATTCAGGAGGGGAGCAGTAATTGAACCACAGCCACTACAGGGAGCTGCTAAAACGTTCTGTTCTTGAGCTTAAAATTGGGCAAACAGAACTTCTGCTAAGCTGTTACATGACTGTGCTCAATTTGATTTACCAGTTCTCATAAAATCATAGGGACTTGTTTAAGGGACCGTGACATCTTGAAAATATAATTGGAAGTAAAGAAAATGTATTAAAATACCTGATGCCATTCTTAATATCTCCCTTTAGTAAATTTTACTTCCTGTTGTGGCTCAAAGAATGAGCAAGTATAAGAAAAAGGCTCAAGCTTTCAAATATGAAAGTCAAAATGAAATTAAGTTACTTCCCACAGCCTCTCTGCTGGGACAAATCTCAGTCTGCCACGATTGGATTTTTGATTCTGCTGGCACTGGGAAAGCCTCACGACTGGAATGAAATGCCATTTGAAATGAGATCTGGTTCTGAGATGATTTTGCTCGCTGGCACAGCAGTGGTTTCCTGCTTTTCCTGGTAACTGTGAAGATTAGTGCAGGATTACAGCCTCAAGTGGTTCTGGCTTAACTGGCAAGGTGGAAAACCAGGGCATCTCACCACTGTTCATCATACAGACCTCAGCAATAAACACTTGTTTTGAAAATGACAGAAGCATTCAAACGAAAACATGAGATGATAATAATTTTCATTAGTCTCGCAAAATATTCCAAGAAAAAAACAAACAAACAAAATAATGATTTGAGGTTACTCTGTGTCACAGCCAAATAGCAAACTTTCCCTGCAAGCACAGGTGACAGCAGATATATTCTATAAAATGCATCTCTTGCTCCTTACACAGAGCACTTGCTGCTATCACGCACTGAAAAGCTGGGCCATGAAGAGCCAGAGGCCAGGGGTCACCTGCTGTCCCCAGGACTACAGCCCCAAGGACATGTCCTGTCAGGAAGGCAGAGCAACTGGAAAATGGTGAACAACTTGATGCTGGCATGGAAACATAAAATTCACATAAAACAGTACAGGAGGGAGCCAGGATGCTCCAGCAGGGCCTGATCTAAATGTCACGTTCTTAGATTTGCTTCACCGTGGCAGCAGCTCTTCAAAGATACTGAGGCTCATCTTCAATTCACAAAATGATGCTGGTTTTGTTTAGAGCACCAAGTAATAGTGCAAGTTCTCAGTGCCACATGTGCCTCTCACCTCACTTGGCTGTAAGAGGTTTTTACAGTTAAAGAAGCCATAAAGAAGCCAGGTTAATTAGCAGTCAGAAACAAGTCCTTGTGTAAGCTACAACTTATTTATCTAGAAAAACGATCAAACATCATTCCTGCATTATTATTAGTCACGGAATCAGAAAGGTCAGCTTTAACAAGGACAACATTTAAGTTAAAAAAGACATGAACACCTGTCCAGAGAGCAGCACAGCACAAGCAGAATAATTCACGTATGCAAAGTGTGGGAGGTTGTTGTCAGCGTTTTACATCACACTCCACCATAGGAGCCCTGAGCAGATAATCTGTGTTAAAGTTCTGATCAGGTTCAGGTTGGTCCATTAGTCATTAGTGCCATGATTTACATCTGGTTACATCCCTCCCCTTCTCTTCCCAGCTGCATTTCCAGTAATTACCAGAGAAGAAACCTGCTTAAAATTTCTGAACATCAAATACATAAAAACAGAAGATTAAAAAACCCCAAAAAAAACCAAAACCAAAATGGATCCTCTGGTCTTAAACACTAAAATTTTGATTGGATTTCTAATCATCATTAGCAAAACTTTATATTTAATACATAATAAATACTGATTTTAAAATATTCTTTTATTAATTTCTAAACGTTTAATCAGTTTGTTTTTAATTATCTCCACCAAAATGCAGGTAATTAATGAGTAGCTGCCAAACTCTAGGTACCCGAAACAGAAGAAAATATCAGTGTTTCCTTCTCCCGAGAATAAAAATAAATAAAAACTGTAGGTGCAAAAGTAAAGCAAGAGGATTTTCAAGAGTTTCTGGGGTATGGAGATAGACCTTGTTTTTGTGAACACCTGACACAAAAGAACATTTTGAAGTTTTTATGTCTCAAAAAAAAATACTGGAAGGATATTAAGTCCAGGCAGTAAAACTAGGCTCTTTGTCATGTTTAATTGCTTGGATTCATAACCTAGTTTTGCTGAATCTGGATGTTACTGCTGACTCAAGCAGTTTCTCCATTTTAATACTTCAGAAAAAGTTTGTGTGTCTCCATGCTTGTGAGACGAAAGCGTTTTTTGAAATATTCCTGACCATCAGTGAAATTTGTCTCTGCTGAAACCTCTTTGTTGTGCACGAAATCTGTAATTAACTACAGAACAACAACAACAAAAAAAATAGTTCTCTGATTGCAACCTGGTAAAGGAAGCCATACTGGGCTTCATTTTCAAAGACAAGGAAGGGAAATCACAGCCTCTGCAATTTAGCACAGGGAAGTGAAAGGAAAAATGCAACAGGCACGATGAGGACAAAGAGAAAGCAGAAATGCTTGCACTCAATTGCAGTCCCCCAAAGGAAACACCTCCCCACACTGTCCACACTGAAGTTCAGCTAAGGCAAAAGTAGTGAGTGCACAAAGTCACCGAAGACAGCAACTTTGCCACATTCCCTAACGTCGCCACTGGATCCCTTAAAATGAAAATAAAAAGGAAAAGACTTATTCCTACAGACAGAACTCCACGGCTGACATGATAAATTTAGAAGGAAATGCCACCAGAAGAGAGATTTGGCAGTGACACATTTATTTCTTTTCACTGTCTGGTACCTCTCCCAAATGCAATCCCACAGCATTTGAATTTTAAATAAAACGTATTTGTGATGCACCCTTTTAAAGGACAAGCCTGGATTTCTCTTCCATCTGGCGACTGTGTACTTATGGCACTTCTTGTGTTCAAAAAGGCCTCCCTGGGCACAGCCAGCAGCTGCAGATGAGTGAATTCCCTGAATTCCTGATCTCCTCACAGCTCAGCTCAGGAGAACTATTCCTTTGTAACACATTCCAAGACAACTTTAAAGGCAAATAACTCTTCTAAGCTGATTTTCACCTAGATTGAAAATATACCTATTTATGGCACAATAATAGTTTTGAAACTTTATCCTGACATAAAGTTTATACATTTCAAAAGTTGTGCTTAGTTCCTAGGAGACGCTGTCAATTATGTCCCAGTCTTCAAATATATATAGAAAACCCCCTAAACACTGAAAAACTCTCTGAAATAATCGAGGCCCTCTGAAGTCTTAGTTCCCATCTCTAAATCCTGGAAAGATGTCACCATCCTGTGACACAGCCATTCCAACAGGAACTCCAAAATCCCTATCACTGAAGTTAACGGAAAGCCTGACTTTAGTAGCTTGATTTTTATTAAGGAGTTTAAAATAACTCTTTCTTAGCACATTGCTTGCTTAAATTAACATATGAAATAAATGTCAGACAAGATATTTTCTTTAGTTAAAATTCCCTACACATTTTTCCCAGGTTTACTTTTCCACAATTACTGCCACAAGAACTTAAAACCATGAGTTGACCACATTTCTCTCCCTTCTCCTCTTTAATTTGTTGCTTCAGCTACCATTCCTAACATATTTATCTTCATAAAAATAATTAAAAATTCAATAGCAGCATTTTTGCTTACAAAAGGAAAAGCCCAAACTTCCAATATTATTCTTGAGAACATTTTTCTAGACCTTTTCTAGCATTTCAAATACCACAAAGTTGATTACTTGAAAAATCAATTTTCTACTTGTTCCTGGAAAAGTTTTCTGGTTTATGAGCAAAACTGAGATCCTATGAGAAACTTTTATTAAAAAAAAAAAAGAATAAATCTGAACAATTCCATGAGAATGGTGCTGCTGAAGTAAGTGGTTTGAAGTTGGACAGACTGAATGTAACACCTTCAATTTGCTTCATCCATCTATTGTTAAGTTATTCTTATTTCAAGTATTTACTCATGTAGGAGTAGGTAAGAATATAAAGCTCAAACTTTCAAAAATGTGCCTGGAAAGGAGTCTAATGAACTGTGCTGACATTCCCCGAGGTATCAGGGCGTTGGATGTTGGGAGACATGGATTGAATGGAACTCCCAGAGCAGGCAATGGGAATGGGAGCTGTCATGTGTTCACAGCATCTCAAAGGCCAAGAAATTTACTGCTTTGGGAAGAAAACTCCAAAAGGGATAATCAAATCCCTCATAGATCCATCTGTGCCAGAGTCTCCTCCATGTGACAGCAAGTCTTTCAGAAATATTATACCACTGTTAAGAGTCTGGAAGAGATTCCTTTTTTTAAAGCTAAAGAAATCCACCTTCCCCACTCCCCTCGAAATTTTTTGCACACTTTGAAGTGTGTGGGTTTTTTAAAAGAAGAAAATTGCTAAAGCCATTCAAAGTATTTAAATTACTTTGTAATTATATCCAGCTGGAAACTGATAGGCATTTTTAAATCCCGGTCTTTTATACACTGTTCCTGCTTTTTTCAATGCAAATACATATAAATGGATTGTTAGCAAAAATTACCTGTGTGTTTAAATTGTATTTATTAACAAAACACTGCTGCTGTTATATCCCATGCATTTTAACAAGCACAAATAATAAAACCTTCAAATACTAATAAATTGTGTTTTCTAAGATCAGCATATTATGCTGGTGACACACTGGGACTCCTAAAGTCAAACAGGTGACCAGGTTGGTCAGGAATCCTGTAACCTGCCTGCTGAGAGGCAATAATGCACCTGACAAAACCCTTTCTAATGAGACTCCTACTCTATTCCACATAAATGCTAACACATTCTCCATCCACAGAAAGCCAAGCATCTTTCTGAAGATGAAGTTCGCCTAAACTTCAGCCAAAGGCGGAGAGAGGATGGATAATCCCCACACACACACCCCACCCAGCACCTCCTTTCCTGCCGGCATCTCGCCGAGGAGCGCTCACACCCCCCGAGAAACAGACTCGCAGCGCCGGCACGCTCGCAGGGCACAGAGCGGCAGCACCGATAAGTTTGTACCACCCCGCGCTTCGCATCAGCCCCCGGAGCATCCCTCTGCCACCGGGCCGGGCATTCTGCCCAGCCGCGCCCGGAGCCCGCTCCGCTCCGTCCGGCCGCGCACAGCCCGCACCCCTCACCCGGCCGGCATCCCTCTCACCCGGCCGGCATCCCCAAATCCCTTCACCCGGCCGGCATCCCTCTCACCCGGCCGGCATCCCCAAATCCCTTCACCTGGCTGGCATCCCTCTCACCCGGCCGGCATCCCCAAATCCCTTCACCCGGCCGGCATCCCTCTCNACTCGGCTGGTATCCCTCTCACCTGGCTGGCATCCTCAAATCCCTCTCGCCTGCCCGGAGCCCCCTCTCGCCCCCGCCTTCCCTCGGGGCAGCCCCCCCATGCCGAGGTGCCCCAGCCCCTTCCGGCGGGCACAGCCGGCGGCTCCGGGCGCTCTCCGGCGCAGGCACAAGGATGGATCCCTCCCTCCCTCCCCCGGCCCCGGCTCGCTCCGAAGCTGCCGCTGCCTTACCTGAAGGGCATCTCCCACGCCTGCAAGCAGCTGCCAAGGTTTCATGATCGGCGGCGATGCCGGCGCGGCGCCGGGAGGAGCCGGGGGGAGCCGGGGGGAGCCCCGGCCGGCCCTGCAGCCCCCGGAACCCCGGCACCATCCACCGCACCCCGCACCCCGCCCGGGGGCACGGCTGGCCCCGGCTGCCGTGTCCCTGTCGCTTAGGCGCCGAGCGGGGAGCGCCGGGCTCGCTCCGCACCCGCGGAACGCAGGGAGGGAGGGATGGAGGGATGGATGGAGGGAGGTCCAGGCGCGCAATGGAAGCGCTGCCGATGGCTCCCGCTACACCTGCATTATTCACGATTGTCCGCGGGACAGTATTTATGACTTTCAATCTGCTGCGCTCCAGATGCTGACGCGAGAGCCCTCGGCTGGTCCCTGCCTTCCCCTCCCGGCTGGAGGGCTCGGCAGTGCGGGCGCTCGGAGAAGCCGGTTTGTTTTATTTGGAGATAAGAGCAGCTCCACGCCGGCTTAGCTAAAAAAAAACACAGCCTTGTGGGAAAGGAAGGTGGGCACGGGAGAGCAGATTATGCTCAATAATTCATTTATGGAGTGGCTTAATGGATGGACTAAATATTAGCTGCTTATTAAAATATGAAACGTGGTGCTAAAGTTTGTAGGGGTTCGCTATTGGGATCAATCTCATCTGTACGACATTTGGATTAAATTATGATTAATCTCTTGTGCAATTGTGAATTTCTTTTAGAATAATATTGCAGACTAAGTAATTTTTAAGACAAAGGCTGGCTGGAACTGAAAAAAACCCGAAAATCTTGCACAAGAGATGACAGCAATTAACCCATTTGTGGAGAAGAAAAAAAAAAAGTTTCAGATAAACATTAAAAACTTATGCCTTTCACTACATAAAAGCATTGTTCATGCCCTACCAAATAAGCTCTTTAAAAGTACATCTATTTTTGCAACTGAAGTTTCAATCTGTAAACAACCACTTGTACTCTATTGAAAAATTCTAGAGATGCTACTCAGAAGACTTGTCTAATTCTGTAAAATGAACTTCCATACCACACATACACTATTTGTCAAAAAAAAAACAACTCAAAAGTTCTTTAAAACACCTTTCAATATTTATCATTATTCTGCAGTCAAAAATGAGACTAACATCCTGATCTCCTGGAAAATAACTTGTATCAATAATTTCTTTTTTGTAAATATAAGTCAAAGAATTTGCACCCCTTTTTGGTAGATGAGGAGAGACAAGGTTTAATTATGTTCTGTGAAAACTTAACATATAGAAAATGTTAGATTCAGACTGTAATTTCATAAGGTTTTCCTTGTTCGAAAGTTTTTATTGTAGCCATGCTCACCTTATTAACGGAAGGAAAAAGAAAACTTTCTACCTAGCCAGACTATGGGATCATTAGGGCATCTTAATCATAGCAAAGAAATGTGTGTAATTTAAAAAGAGAATGTTGCAAGGGTTGGCCTGAGCACTGGGCCTAATAGCCAGAACATCTCGGAGCTCACACTGCCTCACTGTGTGGCCTTGACCACGTTATTCATCACTTCAGTTCTCCCACTCATAAAATTAGAATAATATGACTTTCAGTGTCTCCCATCTCTGACTTCTCAGGAGGGCTCAAAGGATTAATCACCCTACAGTGCCCTGAGACTGAATAAACACTTAATGCTAAGGCAGAGCTAATATGTTTCAGAGCATTAAAGCACTGAAATGCTAGAAATTCCAATCAAATAACCTTGTGTCTCTAAACATGGGTGAAGTAAAGTGCAGGGACTACTAAAATACCATCTTCTATCACTCACAATCAACAAAATGCTATGGGTTGGCTTGTTAGTTCTGTTCTTTAAATCTGATTTTTACCATATATTCCTAGCATTAAGCTCATTTCCATAAAAATGGCACCAGCAGCAATTACCACTGCTAATTTACAAAACCAGGCTGTCCAGAGCAAGGGCATTTGGAGTCAAGGCAGTCAGAAAACATCACCATTACCTCTGGCCTGTTGATCTGAGCCTTTGCAGCACACATGGGCCTTCAATCAGAGCATCTGCAATTCCAGCACATGCTACATGTGGTCTTCAGGGCTGTTCTTCAGAGATCCCCATGCTTTGTGCAAGTAATGAAAAAGAGTTTGAACCAACTAATTATCTCATTAGCAAAATAATAAAGGGGGCAGGGGGCAGCACTGGCAAAGCACACACTGCTGCAGGAAGAGCTGCATCACTCACAAAGTTGTGACAATGATCAAAATAATGGTCCAGATTCCTAGGTCCAGCTTAAAAAAAGAGGATTGTAAATCCACGTTTCAGTCTACAGAAATAGTAACCTTGAATAAAAATCTGCGCACATTCCACGTTCCTCTTCACCACCCTCTCTCAGCGGTGGATAACCATGGTTCGTCCACCCCACAGCTGAACAAGAGATGAAATGTGTGAAATGCTCTGAAGGTCAGGGGATGCCAGGGCTGGTCCTTGAGTCACTGCTGGGGGGTTGCAGAACCTCAGCTGGGACACCCTTGTTTGACAGCAGGAGTACTCCAGCAGCTGTGGGTGCAACCAGATCCACTGGAGCCACACCGAGAGCGAGAGTTAAATGCCCTGAGAAGTGACCTGTGGGATGAGCAAGAGCCTGAGTGGGGAACCACAGCAGGGCAGAGCAGGGTCTTTCCATGCTTCAGCTACTGGGGATACTCGCTGTGACCTTCTCACATTTCCCACCATGGGGAAGGGACCTCCTGAACCTTTGTCCTTCCCATCACACTTGCAGGGACAAACCTTAAACAACCAAAATATTCCTGTGATGGCAGCAGCTGTTGAGGTTTCAGTAATTCCAGATTTCCATCCTTTTTCCAGGAGATCTTCAAGTAAGTGTTTTCAATGTACTTATTGGATAGTACAGACGAGTGCCATTACATTACCTCTCGTGGCACATCAAAAGTTCTAAATGAATTTAGTTGTTTATCATCCCTTACATCTTTTTCTCCTTAAAAAAGTGAGTGTTTTTCTTCTGAATTTTGCAATTGACAAAGAAAATCACAGAGAAGCAGACCAAAGCAACTAACTGTAAAATATGTGCCTTTTAGTGAATGGCGCAGCTGGAGGTTGTTTTTTTTAAACTGACCCAAAGGTGCACGTGTCATACTAGAAAGCTTCCCGTTCAAAGTCTTCAGTGGGTAACTGATTTAGTCATAATTTCCTGAACTAAGTTTCTGTGCTGTGGGAACCCTTTAAAACCAACATAACCACTGACAGAAAGTGAATACTGGTGAAATCCATGAGCAGCACCTCAAGCAGAAGGTTATTCTGCACCTGTCCAGTTTGTAAAGTGCTTTTACTGCAGGGCAGTGAAATGTGGTTTAATCTTTAAAGCACGTCCATGTCCAACACACGAGGGCTCTCTATGCCTGATGGATTCCTGCAGGGATGGTTTCTTCCTCCTTGCCATCTAATGATCAGCACCACACAAGGGATGCCTAATGAAGCATATTCAGATGGAAAAGTGTCATATGATTTATCACAAACACGCTGCAGTTTTATTTCAAAACCGTTCATGGTTTCCACGTGTGAGTTTGAGACAGACAACCAACATGTTAAAAAAATCCAACATCTATCAGGTGTCACTAGCCCAAGAAAGCAATCGGAGCTCAAGGAAACCTACATCTGAGAATGCAGGATGTTAACTGATGCTAAATAGGATCTTTTGAAGAGAATCTGAATGATAACGATTTTTAACCTGAACTGCCAAAAGAAATTCAATCAGAAAGCAGAAGTTTTTCCTCTACCAAGTAGGATTTTAAAATGTTCTCCAGGGTCTGGATCCTGCAAGCATCCACAGTGTTGCTAAGCGCATAACAAAACTGATTACAAATGTACACAAAAATAATTTGGTTCAGCACTAGACCTACGTAAGAGATGTTCCAAAAGAACAAAATACTAGGTGTATTCAGAAATAATTTTTCTGTATATTCAAAATGCCAATACTTTTCTTTAGCCAATTACTCACAAGTAGCCTCCATAAAGAATTTGTAAATTTGATCATACCAACCTGAATTGCTTCATTTTTGCATTATGAGTTGGTGTTGCCTTTTCCCAAGGAGGTGTATTTGCTATTGATGTCACCAGTCTCTCTTGAAGGTTCTAGTTCTGTTTCTGCTGTTCATACAAGTAGAGTAGTTCACAAATGAGGTAACTTAAACATTGCAAGTGTCCAAAGGAACTTTCACACTCTTATTGCAATGCCAAATGCAAAAGTTTGCAGCATATTAAATTAAAATTTTATTTTCTACATTTTGTCAAAAAAGTCATGCCTAATTTCATTCAGAAACGAGAAATCAAACATCATCAAAAAAATAGTGAACATAATTTTGATGTAAATAAACCAGTACTGATCTAATAAATGTTACTTCAAACATTGCTAAAAAAAATGTTTCTTACATAAATGCTATGAAAACTGCCATAAACATAACCAGCCATGCCTGTATTCATGCCCCTATAAAGACCAAAACTGCATATTTCACAGGATAGTGATTCTTTGCACAGCCACTGCTTCTTAAGAGGTCATGTTCAAAAAAGAATTACTTATCCAAAGCCCTAAAATAAAGCAAAGTTTCTGAAGACATATCAAATCAAGGAAAAAAACCTGCATCTCATTCTTGTCAAGTGTAAGGAAAGCAGCAGACACCATTTACCAGCAGCACTCACTTTAAAGACTGTTGACTCTTTTTTTTTTGAGCTTACTGCGAAGTTTAATGTGAAACATAAGGTAACAACACACCTACCAACATGAAGAAGAAACAGGTCTCTGAAAAGTCTTGAAGGAAAAGAATTCCTTCTGTGCTTATACATATTCACAGCCCTGCTGAAATGCTAAAGTAGTCACAGGAAATTTGCATTCCTGAGGCAGACAGCATTTCCTCCTCAGGAACGAGGATTACTAGTTAAGGCTGCAACATAACTTTTAACATGAAACTTTTAACAGTTCTCTATATATGTCCTTCAGAGGTAATCTGGATGTGCTTTTAGATGTTTTTTCCCAAAAAAATCACAATTTTTTTTGTTTAGTAATTAGAAAACACAACTTTTTATTGTGTTGTGAGTTCAAAATGTCTTCCAATTCCACAACCTTTTTTCCTTCCCACAGTATTAATGCAAATCATTTCCCCAATAAAACTGCAAAAGGTTAATTTGTCTACAGAGCCCCATGACCAGGAAAACACAGATGTGATAGTGCCCATCACACCAGTGTGAGGAAATGTCAAAACACAATGGAAAATACCTGGAAAAAACCTGGAAGTGCAGTTGTTTCCCCTTGGAGGTCAAATTGTGCAAGGTAATACCTTCAAATGACAATGTGCATCCCGTGCCACAGAGCAGGGCCCTGAGTGCTGCTCAGACCATCAAATAAAGTCAATACAAAACATTTCCCAGTCCCAGGATCACAGCTGGAAGTCACTGAGGGAGCACCAAGGACTCCCTCAGCTGTCCTTAGAGGCACACACCCCCAGAGGAGTCCGAATTCAGACTTTTCCCTCTGCCTGTGCCCCCCAAGTAAAGCACAGTGAGCATAACCCCTGTGAGACAGGTGTGAGTCTGACACCTGCCTGCACCTACGGGCAGCGAGCTGAGCAAAGAAAGTAGAATGACAGAGTTTAAATGGGCAGGCCCTGGCACAGGCCCAGAAAGTAGGCAAAGAAATACTCCTGTGCAAGTCTGAGATGGACGGAGGCAGAATTCTGTTGAGAAAATGGGTAAATGCCTACTTTTTATTCTTAGTTAATGACAAATCTTTATTTTCCAGCTGTATTTATTTTTACTCAACCTATTTTCATTTGCAGTTGCTCTCCAGACTGCAGAGCACACCAATGAGACTTTTGTCACCAGCTTCAGAAGCATCACATTTGCTTCCTACAAAAACGAATGCAAAGACTTAAATATCTTTATAAATACGGGATATAAAGCACTGCAGGGATGGTTACTTGAGAGATTTTGAACGTATCTTCATCAATTAATAGAACACAACCACACAATCGCCACCACCTTCTGCACTAGCAGGTAGAAGGCAGAGGTTGGGACCACCTCCAGCTCAGTTATTGGGGACCTTTCCTCCTTTAAAGTCCTGCTGGCACAGAGAATGTCACAGCTTGTGGATGCAAGCAGCCACTCGCTCCTGCTCATCTGCGGCCACAACACAGTCGACTAATTAATTTTTTAAAGTATTCAAGATGTGACACATATATGGGATTGAATACAGATTAGCATTACAATAATCACAAAAGCTTTGGTAGCCTCAAATTTGTCTTCTCGCAGCAAAGTTTTCCTTTAATGTGCAAATGAAGGGTGTCACTACGTATCCGGAAATAAACAGGCTCATTATGATCGTGGCTTGTCACAAACAGGCATTCAGGGTTATATTAACAGCACACAGTAGGCTGGCAGAGAAATAAAAGATCTGTGCCCGACTGCCTGGTGCCACATCCTGATCCATCCCTCCAGTGGCATCCTGGAGTGCTGTTAGGAAAACGTCCTTCCCCACAAATGTTTCCAGATTTAAGTTGTTTTCACGACTTGCAAGGGGTTTTATGGCCTAGGTATGAAGACAGGATATGTTTGCCAAACTGAGTCAATAGAGAGCAAAAGGGACATGAAATTGTCTGAAAACTTCCAACCCAGCAAAAGCTGAGAGAGAGGTTCAGAGGAGAGATGGGCCACGCAAAAAAATGCAAAGGTAATGGGGGGACAGGGAAGTGAGCTAGCTGAAATGTTCAAAACCCTGACAACAACTGTCAAGTAAAGAGGAACATAAGGATTGAATTTTTCCTTTTTTTTTTTTTTTTTTTTTTTTTTTTTTTTTTTTTTTTTTTTTTTTTTTTTTNTAATTTTTTTACCTTTCAGTTTTTGAGATCAACGAAATCAATGAGACTGGAGGCACCTCACCCATCACAAGCCCCGCTTCACACACAGCAAAAGGACCAGTAAAGGAAGAAATCCTTTACTGACTGTGGGCAGGCCCTGGCACAGGGTGCCCAGAGCAACTGTGGCTGCCCCTGGATCCCTGGCAGTGCCCAAGGCCAGGCTGGACATTGGGGCTTGGAGCAGCCTGGGACAGTGGAAGGTGTCCCTGCCCATGTCAAAGTTGTGGAACTGGATGGGCTTTAAGGGCCCTTCCAACCCAAACCAGTCTGGGATTCTGGCAAAAAGAGCTTCTCCTGGTAGCTGTTGGCAAACAAGAACATTCCCAATAGCATCCTCAGTGCCAGGGCAGTTAATTATAGGGTTTGCTTAATACTGAGATGCAAAACACAGTTCAGACACACACAGTCCTTCAGAAGGATTTCAGGAGACCAATGCTAAGTTTGTCATCCACCAAGGGATGCAGACAGGATATTTTATATCAACATCTAAGTAAGATGCTTCCGAGAATAATGAGCGCACAATGTTTTAAAAACAAATTTCACACATTTTTCCGACAAAATGTTGTGTGGACTCGTGGTGTTAATTTTAGCAGTTTCAATTGGATTTGGTACGTTTGGAAATGCGAGGGGAAATCTGCAGCAATCAGGATGTGACACTGATTAACACTTTCACAAAATACCCACTGGATTTGCACAGACTCTGCAAAGATTCATTGGTGAATCTTTAATATGAGTTTTCCCTCGGTTTTACTCCACATTCAGCTCCATTTGCCCTCCCCCTCTCCTCTCCCCTGCCAGCGAGAACTGCAGTAAACAGTTCATAACAAAGCATAATAAAATGCACCGAAAAACTAAAATATACTTGTAATTACCCAAAAGCCTATATAATTGCATATATAATTTCATAAACTGCAAATATTTTTCAAGAAATTATTCTGTAAGAGAGAGAAGTACTAATTGGATACAATGGCTTGATAGAGTGGCACTCCAAGTCACTTAATAAATCTGGAGATGCACAGGAAAGTTCTTTAATGACCTGTGTGTAAAACCCATCCATGGCCCAGCCTGCAGACAGCACAGTATTTGCATGCAAAGTAGCATGAAAATGGATAATTTTAGAAAATTGATAAACCACTAAGGCAGCAAAGGGTTTCTGCTTCTGACACAAAAATTTTAAGTAAATGCCACTATTGAGGGAGACAATTCTTGCTACTCCCAATATCATAAACATGGCAAGAAATTAAAATATAAAAAAATAAATCTGGGTCATTTAAGTCCTGTTTGAGAAAGACACCCTTCTCAAGAGCCAATACTTACCATGAATTTTCAGCTGAATTATCCAGGACCTATTGGACTATGCTGACTACATCAACATGGGCTATAACTGCAGACAGTCCAACATACAGTGGCAAGTTCACAATGAAAAAGAGATTATTTTCACTTTTGAACTACTAAAAAAAAGCATTACCAGGTTTAAAAATTCTCATGGAAGCTCATTCTGCTGATAAAAATGCTTTTTGGGTACCTTTGGTTTTAAATAGAAATCTTCTACAAGAATGGCTACAAGTTCAGCATTAAAAGGATAAATTTAAAGTAAATTTAGTATAAGATTCAGAATAAAATTTTAAATTCAACTCAATTCTTCTCCCCGTCCTAAATTCCTGCAAACAGGCATAAATGAAATTTAATATCTGGTGTGCTATACTCCAACCCAACCATTTCTGTTAGAGCCTGAGTTTTGAAATGATTTGAACTATGTCCCCATAACTGAACGGCTGTACCAGACAATGGATTATTTCACTTGCTTGCATTTTGAGCAAATTTATTGACTGAGAGTCTTATTTCAATGCTCCTACTCAACACATCATTATCTCTGATATCCCACGAGCACATGAAAGAATGTTCTAAAGGAAAATACAACCTAAGTGTGAGGGCCAGGATGAATTCCTGTATTTTATTTCTGGTTAAACTCTCAGGCTACGATCACCTTTATGTCTTGTTCACTACTGAGTAATGGAAGCAGGCTGGGGAGAAAAATGAATATAAGTGGTTTTATTTGTCTTGTGGAATCTTTTTAAAGATAAATTAGAACATCAGAACTTGGATATTTTTTTCCCTGCTGAACAACTGTGAACTGTGCTGAGGTCACTTGAAGTGTAAATACTCTGAGCACTTTTCATTTGGGTTTTCATTTTAAAAAAAAAAAAGTAATCTCAAAGTGGAACAATTTTTTTTGTTACGGTTTAGCAAGCAGAATTCTCATTCCAATCCTTTAATACTCCCAGAGCACAACTGATCACAAAGCAACAGCAGATCTTGGTAAGTAAAAACTCAAAAATATTTCTCTAACTCAGAATTACCCATTTCTGAGGCTTACCCGCCACAAGACTATTTGTACCCATAAAAAAGCACAAAACTTGTGAGATAATTTCAACAGTCACAATAGCAACAACATCCTCTGTGCCATTCCTCAAAGAATTCTCCTTGTTGGATGCACAATTGGACTGTCAAAGACAGCAAGGAACTCTGCCATTCCCTGGTTCAAGACTGCAAGGGTTCCATGCAAAGCTGTACAGCAAGAAAATGAATAAATCAAAAAATAAATAAATCAAAAAGGCATTACAGGCTTTCAGAGTGTGCTAATGACATGTGAACTCCCTGACCCTGTGACTGAAGTGGTGGTTATTATTGAACAACCACTGTGAAAATAAGCTGTTAGAAAATAAGAAGTCTTTACTTTTATTTCACTAATTCAAATGGCACAATAATGACTCTTTTGAACACGATTTCTCAAAGCTGCCATATATTGTTCACTAGAGGCAAGGAAAACAAGGTTCATCAGATATTTCACTTCTCATTTCTCTGTCTCAGATCAGACCAAAACATGTGCATGCCACACTGTCCTTTGAAAGAGTGAAGTGAAACTCAGATGGGCAGCCCCC
Organism: Vireo altiloquus; assembly: GCA_013396875.1. Taxonomy (NCBI): domain Eukaryota; kingdom Metazoa; phylum Chordata; class Aves; order Passeriformes; family Vireonidae; genus Vireo; species Vireo altiloquus. Next base: position 1,423,218 of record VZRF01009678.1, read on the forward strand.
TTCTGCCTTGTGTGGGTCAGGGATGGTAGGGTGAGAAACAAATTCCAGGATGGAAAACCAGGAAAAGGAAGAGGACACTGCGAATTCTGCTGCTTCATGACTCCCTCTGCCTGGCTATAGTGGACATTTTTGGTGGCTCAAAGGGATGGGATGCACAGAAACTCAAGAATAACTGAAGTAAAATACATTTCTATGACTATAAGGTGATTATTTTGTTTTTTTTGGCACTCATACCTGGTTGTCTGCATCAACTGCATCTGGACAGAACTTGGAAGCTGGGTGCCAAGAAGTCTGGCCCTGAGGAATCTGTATCAGTATGAATTTCTTAAAATGCAGGCAACATGGGAAAACAGAGCAGATATTTTGAGGGCTGACAGACTCTCCTGGACGTGAAGCTGGCACACATGGAGAGAGGCTGGGCAGATGTGTGCTGGCAGGCAGCTGGAGCTCGGGGCTCAGCCAGCTGCCAGCATCCTCCCAGGACTGATGCTCGGGGCACACAAAGGTGTGGCAGAAACGTTAAACTCGGATTTCTCAGGGACGATTTGAGCCATCAAGGCCATGAGCCCTCCTGCCCACTGAGAATGGCAGGAAATGAGAGCTCATTATTTATACACTGAGAGCTCTTCAGCCTGATCCCAGGATAAAGACACGAGTCCAGCACAGCACACGGAGCTAGAGGTGGCACTGAAGAACAGTCACGATTCCAAGTGAGGGAAATGAGTTCCACTTTCATCACAATACTATGCCAACATTCCTGCTCCAGACACCAGCTCCCACCAAAGATGCTTTTCCAGAGAGATCAGGATTCTGGTTAAAACCACACAAAAGATCAGCACTACTATTTCATCCTAGTATCAGTGGTTCTCCCCTTCTGATTTTAGAATTATTGTTCCTCCCAAATGCCACCACTCCTGGTATGTTCTAAGCTTCACATCATTTCATGGCCTTTGCTCTCCTTTCTTCTCTCTAGGAAAACCTCAATCCTCCCATTCAGAAGATAAACTAAAAGGCTGAGAGCCACTATTAAATGTTAATTTTACCTGGAAAACAAAGTGGCATTCACATCCTGAACAACATGTAAGAAAAAAACAAGTCAGGGCAACATATTCCACATTGAATTCAACTGAAAAAAGTTAATTTGTGGATATAAAATTTTGACTAAAAATAACAGTAATAATAAAACTGCAAGTCAACTTTTTACTGCATTGCAATAAAATATTACTTAAAATTTCAGTATGTCCTATCTCATTCTAGCAGAAAGTTCAAAAGAAAGAACAAAAAGATTTAGGAGGTTATCCTTTCAAATATATACATTTGTGATATATATTTTTTTATATTTCTATATATAAAAATCATAGAAATGTTCCCAAACTAATAAATTTGCAGAGACTTTTAAAAGAAATACAGTTCAGCATTATTCCATCAATGAGAGAACCCAAGAAAAAAAAGTGATCTGAATTAACCCACAAGCCCCAGTGATGCTCATCTAAACATAAACATTATATATACATTTATATACATTATCATAAGTGTAAATATACACTTATATTTAATATCCTTAATAGACAAGCAAGTACAGCACAATCTGATTGGGATTATTTGGAAAATAGAAAACCAACAGGAATGTTTTTGAATTACAATGCCACAAAGAATGGTCAGTAACATTTTGCAGAGAAGTTTTTTAGCTCAGTTGTTTACAACAGCCTGGAAGGCTCTGACTGCCAGGGCTTTGACTATGAAGTGCCATAAGTGCCATCACCTTTTAATAAGATGGGAAGAGTAAGGCTTAATTTACAAAAGAAGCTTTCCTGCATTCTTCTGAATTCTCAATCATCATTAACTCTTTTTTGTATTATTTTAAGAAGTGTGAGGTTTGGGTGATTTCACCAATTGAAGTCGGAGTAGGATGATTTTTAGAACATGACACCACTTAAAGATTCTTCTATTTTTATTAACGTCCACACCTAGAGAAGTGAGTGGCCATCACATCACCCCTGCTCTGGCAGTTTTATTATTTCATTCTTCTCACAGTGACTTCAGCTGCTCCTCATGACACAAATGCATTCCAAGTGTCACACCTACTCTGCAGATTTCTCAACATATCCCTTCTAAGATTTTTAAATGGCTGCTCCATCTACATCCTTAAAACTTACCTTAAAACAGTATTTCGAGAGAACATAGTATTCCCTATTTGTGTTTGTTTACATTTTTATAACTACACATCACCCCAGGCAAATAAACTGTGTTTTCTAACCTGTGGAGTTACGCAGTAGTTATTGAAATTGTAGAATTCATACTGTTACTGTGAGAGCATGAAACAACAAATGTAAAATTAAAACTTATCATTACCTTGAAATCTGGCATGAAACCTGAAACTAAATTAAATCTTATCTAAATGCCAAAATCAAGGAAAAAAAAAAAACCACCACCAAAGGGAAAACAAGATTCTCTTTCCTATTTCCTATTCAATTTGTTTGCATATTTGCAAACAGAAGACTGAAGAAAGATATCTGAGCAGTCATAACAGAATCACCTGCAACAGTGAGAGGCTGGCATGTGGATGAAGGGAAACGTATTTCCATCAAAGACTTTGAAAAGCGTCTAAATCTACTCCAAATCCAGACTTGGAGAGCTGTGAGAATACAGCAAGATTTAATTCTCTGGATGAGCCTAGACTAACAAAATTACACAAAATGGGATAACTTTTACCATATCCAAGGTGATATGAAATCATATTCCGGGGCACAACTCAAGAACAACTGAGTTCTTCCATCCGCCTGCACACAGAGGCAGAAATGCAAACAGCTACAACTGCAAGCAGATTTTAGGAATTCCGTGAAAACGTTCATTGAAACAAGAGGAAAAGCTTCCACAGCTTTTCAGTCCTGAAATTGACAACACAAGTTCAATGAAGAATCAAACCAAACTATTTTTCTTGTGAAATGGGACAGGATATCACTTGATTGAAATCTGCTGCTCCACTTATTTGGTCAGTGATTCACCATTCCAGGCATCTTTATCCACAGTTCTTCTAGGCCCATATCAAATAAGCCAATCTACCAAGCAGCAACACCAGAACACTAGAAATCAAGTTCTCCCAGGGAAGAAATTTTTATTTGTGCCAATTCTAGTATATAAAACTTCAAATATTAATGAGCTAAATACATTTAATGCAGCTGGAAATGACTCAGATGAGCAAAAACGGCAGGCCAAGGAAAGAAAAGGACATTCAGAATAACATTCTAAGTCACAGTGTAAATCACCACTGAGCTATCTGAGAGCTCTGCATGATACCACCAGAGATGGTTGTTGGGCTGGAAAGAAGAGGCTTGGAAAATAATTGCCTGAAGACTGAAGAGCACAGCCCAGAGTACAAAGATTTGAACAGACTAAAGGAAATAGGAATGCAGCTATGAAGGCCAAATACAAGCTCACTGCCTGAGTCAGAAAAGAGCCATAGGACCAAAAGTATCATCAGAGGTCAGGAGCAGGCAAGCACTGCTCCCTGTTGTGGAATCCCAGAAGGTGAGGTGGGGACTCATGTGTGTCCCAAACACTGAAAGCTGGGTGCCTGAGGGGCCAAGCAAGGGCTGTTGGCAATAACAGACAAGGATTGTTGGTAATAACAAGATGTGGAGTAAGATCATCTCTCATTATCTGAGATAGGCTGTCAAAATAACAAAGTCCTCTTGCTGCCTGCACCATTGAAAATCAGAGTCTTTACAAAAAGCTTCTACAGAATGTGAGCTCTGCCTTGGTGCCTTAAATGGCTACCTAGAAACAGAGACTAGAATAAAGGAAAAAAGGTGGTATTTATTTGAAAGGCCGGGGCTCCAGGGCTCTGGGCTCCAGAGGCTCCCAGTGGATCCTAAAATGGACAATGACAGACCACGAGCTCTTCACACTTTTCTGTCAACATAAATTCCCCAAGCAGAACCCAGCCAAGGATGGAATTTCCCCAAGCTTTCCCCCTCTCCCAAGATGAAGGTTTACAGTTCTTGTTCTGGGTGTCCTTGGAGAGCAAGTTACAGAGGTTTGTTATGTCTATCTTAGCATAGAGAACAGCACTTAACGAGCTACAGGAAACTTCAGAGCTACACTAGCAGTACAGGATTTGAAAAATATAGAAGTTAAAACCTAAGGCATCACCCTAAACCTATCAGAAATGAAAGGTATGTGGTAAAGCCTGTGAGCTGTTCCCTGCAGACACAGAGCTGCACTTCAGCAGAGCCCTTCTGCTGAAGGTCTTACTGCAGGTCCTTCAGTTAAGTGAAATAAAAATTGGCAACTGTTGTTGATACTAATTTCTTAGACGCTTATAACTAAATTATCCACTAGAGAGCACAGCAACATTTTCAAACACATTCTGCTTATGCCTGCAAGTGCCAAGTGAGGTCCTTGTGGCACTCGAAGTCACTCTCTGCACAAGAAATATGCTAAACAATCTGCCATGCACAGCAGAGATAAGGAATGGACTCAATACAAGGCTTGAACGAGAAAAGGTCAACAGACCATGAACTTTTAATGAACAAATTTCAGCTGCTCCCAGCCTGGTGTGCAGTTCTTGGACATTACTGATGAAATAACTTCTTTTTCATTATACACTTTTGTGTATAAATATATAACAACATACAACAGAAAGAGAAAATACATTCTTCCTTCCTGCTGGAGGAGAAAGCCTGGGCAGCACTGCTCATCAGCATTCTGGGCAAGAGCTGCTCTGCTTCCTCTTCTCCAATATATTCTGGTGATGTCATGACACTTTTACTTTCCATTAAAGAAAACCTTTCATCATTTACTATTTCCCATTTTAATGAACATCCTAAAAATTCATCAATCATTTAAAAATGTAAATAAAATACTCTTCAGTTTTGCTGTATTTTACAGTAGCTGAGAACAAAGAGAGTATCATCCATATGAAGTACTCTGGAATTTCTGCTTTAAAATATTGTTTAAAACTGCTGTATTCCCACAGGCCTCCATCGATACATTGACAAGGGTGTCCACAGCATGCAGAAATCTGAATTGCACATCTCAGAGCCACAGGGAGACAAATTAACTCTACCAGAGATCTTTGCTAAATATGCTTTTCTTCCTTTTCCCACAAACCATTTGAGTCAATCATTGCTGCAAAAAGATTAATAGCATAGGGCATCTTGTATTCCCAGAAAAACATAGAACTTGGCATATCTAGTCAAATATGTTCAGCAGTGAATAGATTCAGACACTGAAAAAAAAAAGTCATTGCAAGTATTTAAGTCTGAAATAAGCCATATGTAAGAGGAATTTTGTCCTAAACAGCATCAGTTACTGCTTTATAATCTGGAGAAGAGGGGGTTTATAGACATTTCTCATTTATGTTGGCATCTCCATGAATATAAATGGAATTAGAAAGCTGACAACTACTACAGAATGAAAAGAGAAGTGCTAGGAAAACATTCTCTGTCCATGGCAATTGCAAGCAGCACAGGCAGCTGTGGGGATGGCGAATCACTTGACAACCATTACTGCAAACAAAGAGGAACAAATAGCCAGGTGGGGAAAATCCAAGTCAGCAAAAAGGGGTGAACACGAACAACAGCAAAGGTGCTTCATGAGTATAAAGGCTAACATGGATTTCCACAGCTCAAGTTAACAGGGCATTGAAATATCACAGAATACAGATGATGAAAGTGCTAAATGCAATATATTCATAGAACCCCAGAACGGTTTGGGTCGAAAGGGACCTTTAAAGGTCACCCAGTTCCACGCCCTGCCATGGCCAGGGACCCCTCCCACCATCCCAGGCTGCTCCAAGCTCCAGTGTCCAACCTGGCCTTGGGCACTGCCAGGGATCCAGGGGCAGCCACAGCTGCTCTGGGCACCCTGTGCCAGGGCCTGCCCACCCTCCCAGGGAACAATTCCTTCCTAGTTTCTAATCTAAACCTCCTTCAGTTTAAGGCTATTCCCCTTCATCCTATCATGACCCCATGAGAAGTCCCTGTCCAAGCACTCAGGGCCATTTATTTGGGGTTGCTACAATCTAGTTTTCGTTTCCTTCAATCCAATCAGTTTAAAATCACCAACCCTGTAGTTTTCATAATAGGCATTGTTATATGCTTATGCAGTTGGGGAAGAACAAACAAACAAACCAACCAACCAACCAACCATCAAAAAACCCACATAAAAATAGAAGGAAGAAATATGAATTATCAGCTTTTCTCAGTATAATCTACCATTATGGATAACTCCCTAATAAGTGGGTTAACCAGTTTACCACGTCCTCCTTGACACTGAGAAATGTATTTTAATGTTGATATAGACCTGATTTCCTCTTTCTGCTTTTCAAATCACACTAATGGGGTCTAAGCCAGAGAGGGAGGGTGGTATCTAAAACAGCTTAATTGGCAACACCCTGCAAAATAAGGCTGGAAAGCAGCAGCAGCAGCTAGATCCTACCTTGAAAGCAGGTTTGTGATAAAGGCAGAATCTGTCAGCTTCATCAAGAAAAGTTGAGCCTTTTTTGTTGATTTCCAGCCCCCCAGTAAAACAGTTCTCTGCAGCACGAAGTGTCCAGGTCTTGGGAGCAAAGCTTCTTTGAAGGGGAGAAAGATTTCCTGGCTGGAGATGAAGTGCTGACCCGTGGTTATTAGAGCTGCAGCTCCTTCACCGGCATGGTTTTCATAAGTGTTTTGGCTCTGCAAGAGTTGATGAGCAGTTTAACATCCTGCTGGGAAAATAATAGCTTCTATATCCATGTGTGGACCATTTCAATTCATCTAGGGTGGCAGAGTCTCTGTAGGTGCAAAAGCTCACACGAAAGACATACTTTTAATAAAGCATTTAGAGGCAAAAAGAATGACACTGACTTTCCATCTCAGTTAAAGACAGGCTCATGCTGGAAAAAAAAATTGTTCATGTTGGACAAATGCTGATGGGCCTAAGGCTTCTGTGCACAGTGTACCAGACACTTCTAAATGGATTCTAAGTGGATTTATCTTCTTAAAAGGTGTTTTGCTTTTTTTAAAAATTACTGATTTTGAATTTGCCAGAAGTCACTCAAAAGGCTGTAATTTTTAAACAGCATTACCACGACAAAAATTAAAATAAATCTAGACTAAAGCAGGAATTTTATTATTCAGAAAAATCCTGCACCTCTGACTGGTTTGAGTATATCATACCAAAGCAAGACCTCACACAAGGATGAGAAAAGACTCAATTTGAGGAAAAGGCACAGTAAAGAGGTTGTATTAATTAAGCAAGGAAAAAAGGTACATATTTAATACCACAGAGAGGTGGTATTTTGAACTCGTCAGTGTGGGCTCAGAAAGGGCCCCAGCGAAGGTTCGTTATCAAGGAGACAAATGAAGAGATGGAATAATCACTCTCATAAACTTCACCTTTTTTATGGCTTTCCAGGTGGCTTCTGAGCACTGAGGCAGTGCTGGAGGAGGCCATGCACTCAGCTCTGCCCAGCACAGAATCCCTGAGACTGCTCAGCATTGCCTGGGCACAGGGGGAGGTTTGGGCTCACCCTGGGCTGGGCTGGACTCTGTGCTGGAGCTGAGCTCACCTCCGAGCTTTGGTTGTGACTCAACCTCTGGCTGGTTTGTTCCTCTCCCCTCTCAGGCTCAGTTTAAAGGCACAGAATGGCACAAAATTCATTTTCTGGGCATAAAGCAGACGATGTAGGATAAACCATAAAGTCACTCCAAGACAGTGTTACAGTGCACAGTGCTTAAGGGAAAAAGGAATTTTGAAAATCTGTTCTTTAGCCACCATGGTGTAGTAAGGATGAGTAGCAGAGCTAAGCCTTTTCTGATGCAGAACCCAAAGAGGTGATGGAGAGGTGTTTTACATAAAGGTCGTGGCTGTGCCCCAGCAAACCTCACTTGCCAAGGACAATAACCAAATCAGAGCACCACCAATGGGGTGTAAAATCACTCCAGCTCTGATTCTGTGCTGGGAATCCCGAGATTGGTCGTTTATCAAACAAACTTCTGAATCCTGGAAAGATGACAACCCTATCTTAACATAATCACATTTTTTAGTAAGAGTTCAGCTTATCAATACACAACAATTTTGTGAATAATTAATTTCATACGAGCCCCTTCACAAGCTCCAGATTATCCATCTTGGTTTTTTGGAATGGAAACAGGAGACTCATTTCTCTGACAAACTGGAAGATGATTTTTATCTTAAGCTTTCCACAAATACTACTTTTGTGTAAACTGAGAAAAGCACGTGTACAGTGTCATTTAGCAAAATTAACAGGATTAATTTTATACTGATGACATTAAAATAAACTCAAAATACACATAAGAATGAGGCTCTTTTTTTATCTTCTGTCTACACCACCCAATAAAGTGGTTCTCTGCATATATTTCATACAAAGCTTGACACAAAATTCCAGCAGCCCTAGATCTAGTTGTATTTCACAGTTTAAATGTTTTTAATTAAGAACTTGTGAAGAACTGAAATGTATGTGCTTCAACATCATACCAGCAATTTCAAAAGCAACAACATAAATGGTAAAAGCAACAGGATATCCCAAACAGCTCATGTAAGCAGCCATATGGCCCAAGACACACATTCTATCCATTATAAGAATAAGGCAGTATTTTTCTAAACAGAATTGAGACTGGTACAGTAGAAAGCTGCTATTTTTACTAATGCTGTTTAAATTCCGGCCCAATGCAGTGTTTCAACAAGAAGTACAGAAATTTAACCTTGACACAAATTGTCTCCTTCCTTCAAGATGCTGAAAGGGGAGGTGGGAAAGGAAGGAGAGGATTAAAAAAAAAAGTGGGGGGAAAAAAATGAAGATATATATACATATATCTTGTGGATAAAAGCACCTAATCCCAGTTTAGCTTCCATACAATAACTCTTCTCAAAGAGCAAGGAAAGGGGAGGTAATTTCACAGGGAGGTCTTCCGGGGTGACAGAATATATGGATTCCATTAACTGAAGACAGCTGTGGAGCCCATTAATTTTCCCTGGCAGCCTGGGGATGGCAGGGGCCATGCTGGTGTTTGTTAAGCACAGGGGACATCAGCTGAAGAGCTCCCTGGAGAGTATTGGCCTCCCAGGATTGTTAGGAAAGGCTGATAATGCCCATTGGCCTGGCTGGGGGTGGATGTGAAGTTACCTCGTGTGTGCTTAGGCACAGGAAAGTACCACCAGTGGCAAGGTGACATTCTCTTATCAAACACCACGAGCAGGGCTGGTGGCATGGCTGTCTCTGGAAGCTGTCCTGGTCAGATATTGCATTTCCTCAGATGTGGTCCAGAATGGGGAGGAGGAACAAGGCAGGGATGTCACACCCCTGCGGACTCTGCAGCGGCTGGTGTGGCCCCATGGAGCCAGACAGAGCCACAGTGTCACCCATGGCTCAGGGAGATCCAAGGGGATCCAGAGCCACAGGGACAGGTCACCCATGGCTCAGGGGTACCCAGCTGGGTTGCAGGTCACTGTGACAGTGCTGACAGTGCCCCACATGGCATCTGTGCTCCTGCCACCTATGGAACTGTCCCAAGTTTAGGGAAACTGTTCTTTTCAGAAAAGCTTTCTTTCTCTCCCCTCCTTTAAAAAAAACCCGAAGGAACACTGTAAAATATTATAGTTCTGCCACTTCACTCTTACAACTTTACCTTGTTTTCTTTGGCACCTTTTTTTCCTTAACAGTGCATTGCACTCTCTCTCAAAGTTTCTCCAATTAACTTGTCCTGCTAACGACTGTCAGACAAAAATTCNGATCCAGGGGAATCCAGAGCCACAGTGTCACCCACAGCTCAGGGAGCTCCAAGGGGATCCAGAGCCACAGGGACAGGTCAGCCATGGCTCAGGGAGCTCCAAGGGGATCCAGAGCCACAGGGACAGGTCAGCCACGGCTCAGGGATATCCAAGGGGATCCAGAGCCACAGGGACAGGTCACCCATGGCTCAGGGGTACCCAGCTGGGTTGCAGGTCACTGTGACAGTGCTGACAGTGCCCCACATGGCATCTGTGCTCCTGCCACCTATGGAACTGTCCCAAGTTTAGGGAAACTGTTCTTTTCAGAAAAGCTTTCTTTCTCTCCCCTCCTTTAAAAAAAACCCGAAGGAACACTGTAAAATATTATAGTTCTGCCACTTCACTCTTACAACTTTACCTTGTTTTCTTTGGCACCTTTTTTTCCTTAACAGTGCATTGCACTCTCTCTCAAAGTTTCTCCAATTAACTTGTCCTGCTAACGACTGTCAGACAAAAATTCTGGAAAGTGACAGTGACAGAACACTGGATTTTTTTCCTTGTTTGCCCAACTGCTTGTGAATGTGCCACACTTCAGGCTATTGAATCAACTGAGGAAAGATACAGAGATAGTTTATATTACTAAAGTAACTGAATGCTGACAGACAACAAAAAAATAACTGTGCGTGTGTTTTGCAGTGATGAGAATCTATGGATCTTCTCCACGCTGCTTTGCAAGGGTGCAACTCTTACTTGGGTACAGCAAATGAGATACCAGCTCCTCAGCTTCAGGAGGGGTGGAAAAAACTGGTCCCTGGCAATGAAAACACATCATTTTAAGGGCTTAATTTATTTCCTTTATTCGGCGATATTAGTTCTGGGTGCTTTCCTGCAGCATATCAGGTCTCTACAAACCCCAGTATCACCATGGCTAATCTATAATAACATAACTATCTGCAGTTCATTCCATCGCCTGCACCAAGTCATGAAACTCAATTTACCAAGCGAGAAAAAAACACCGAAAATCCAAAACAATGATGTAGAGCAGGTGTCAGGGTGTCGGTGGAGCTGCCAGAGTTATTGCTGCGTGAAGTTGAAGCACTTTGGAAATTCGGGATACTCAGAGCTGCCCATTCCCAGCCCACGCAGGGCAGCACAGGACACTGTCATTTACACAGAATTTATAGAGGTAAGAGGCCCCAAGTTCAACCTGTCTTTCCCCTGGCCCCTATTTTCACCTTAAATAACGTTGTTGATGTAATACGTTTAGGCATCGAGGGTTTTTTTTTTACCTCTCAAAATAAGCATTCTTCTCTACCGTGTTTTAAAATGCCAGCACATCAGAATTCATTACAGGACCAAACAAAACCAACATAACACATGCTTTTAATAGAGAAATAAACTGCAGCAAGAAATGGGTTTCAGTATTTAATGGCATGAATAATGAATTAAAAATTAAGTTTAAATTATGTTGAAGGTCATAGAAAAAGCCTCAAAGAAAGATAGTTAAACAGACATTAAAAGGAAGATTTAAATAGGTGATCTTTTAGTATTCAAGCAAAAACCCTCTGTCTTTCACTCTTTATTTAAATTAAAATACCACTCAGTGACTGACCTTTTTAACATGGCCTAAGGGAGCAGGGTATGATCTTGTTAGAAAAGAAGTGATATTAAAAGAGCAATACTACTAAAAAGCAGAAGATGATGGAACCCACTGATTAAAATTTGTTTTCTCAGGGAAGATTAACTTTTATGAAAAGTCCTTCATGCTACAAGCAGAGACAACTGCTGCTGTTACCATTTTGGTAACTAGTTTATGGACTGAGTTAATAAAGACTGTCCTTAAAAACAAACCACAAAGCTAAATCTCAGTTTTGCTGACATTTCAGCAAAAGTGTCCCTTCTTTTCAGCATCTCCCTCGGGGGCCAGCTGTGGCAGAGATGGACTTCTCTACCTCTCTGTTCCCGAGCATTCCTTAAATGGTGGCCTTCAGCTTAACACCCTGATTTTGATCCAAGGGGTCACAGACCCTGCCAAAAGACAAAGCGGAGGGCAAGGCTTTGGCCTTGCGAGGAGTTCACAGAAAGCTGAGCCTGTAAGATTGTGGTTACACCCCTGCAAAGACCTCAGGGGTGTTAGGAGGGCGCACAGAGACAGCTCTTCAACAATCCCCACCTGACTTTGATCTCCGCTACTCCAAAGGCACTCTCCAAAATCCCTACTCCGCTTACTTTAAACGGAGTCTGTCTCTAGAGATGGAAAGATAGACACAGAAATGACGAGCGCCTAACCCCCACCAAGCATTAAACACCTAAAACAAGTCACTGAGTCATCCTTTCCAAGACCTTCCATCAGAGGCCGTGTCCTCATGCCCCTCTGCAGGGCAGAGAGCGCAGAGCAGGGGGAGCTGAGCCCAACAAGGACTGTGCTGGTCCCAGGCTGGTCCCAGGCTGGTCCCAGGCTCCCCATCCCCACCACCATGGCAAGGACTTTGTCACATGAGTCAACACTGGCGTTTGAAAGCTTTGCATTTCAGTGCTTGGAAGCTGAGAATGTGTTCTGCCTCTGAATTTCCATGTGGATTTTAAGGGATTAAAGCATCACTGTCATGACTTAAGGGGAAATTCATATAAATTGGATGGCTGGCAAAACCTTTAGGGGGGTTGTGTCCTTGACTGTGGCAAAGATGTGGCCCTATTTCGAGGGCCTGGTCCACAAATGACTCATCTTCATAGATTTGTTGAAATCAGAAGGCTTTATTATCAAAGTATTATCAAGAAGAAAGATCAAGCTTTTCTCTCTCCAGCCAGGTTAGCTGTGTCTGTGTCATCTGTGTCCAACTGTGTCTGTATCTCTCCAGCACAGTCACAGAAAATATGAAAACAAACAAAGACAAAGCTCCTCCATTGATCAAGGAGAATGCATTACCAAAACAACCTTCATATTTACATTCTTTGTCAAGGATTTTTCCTTGGAACCTACAGAAGTTCTCTTTAGAAATGGAGTTAACTATTACAATTTGAGACAAAAAAGGAATTGCTTTCTCCAGCTTTTTGCTGTGATCTCTCTATGCTCCACCAAGAGTCAGCACCACACTTGACTTCACTGAACTTCTCTGGTGCATCAATTAGGACATTAGAAATTAAATATAAACCACTAGAAGAATAAACTGTATTCAATGAAGCACCCAAAACCTGATGTCACAAAATATGTGTTTTCAAAGGGAACGCTTCAAAATAAAGGTGCCCAGGAAATCAAACACTACTGTCCTCCTACAAGAAACCCAGGTGAAAATCCCCCCAAAATACTGAACGTTTTTTAATCCGAGTCAAAGCTACAGCTTCTCTACCTCCTTTGGGTTCCAACATTCCAACATTGCCAAAAAGGCAGAACTGTGTATGTGTATATAGGATATTCTACAGTGTTTTGAGCAAGAGAGAGTGTGTTTGATCCTGTTGTCTTGTCACCTTAGGATACTGAATTTGCTGAACACGCTCAAAGATGATGGCTCCTATACTAAAAAAAGAGAATAAACTGGAAGCTCTCCAGTTCTTCTGCTGCAGAGACTGAAACGAGCCCCGCTGAAATCAGGCATAACCTTCCAAAATCACTTTTGTGTTCATTCATTTCAGCCTCCTCATGAGGGAAAGAACACAAAAGTTACCAGCCAGGCCAGGAAGTGTGGCCCATTCCCTTGGTATACAGTAGATGCACTGTAAATATTTTCTTCATTTTAATTTGTGGTGGCTGGAAAGGGATTAAAGCAAAACAGTTCTGAGAACTAAAATTAAGTCAGTGCTGAGGGTTGGATGGATTTCTAAAAACAAGTATTTCTATGAATTTATAGACGCTGATTTAAATTGCTGGATTTTTTCCCCGTATTTACTGAAATTTCAGAAAAATTATTCCAGTGATGGGAAACATATAATCTTTTCCTTTTCAGATCTCAATATAGTTTATTAGAGAAATTAGTCTATTAAAACAAAACAAAAAAAACCAAAAATAAATGAAAGCAAACAAAAAAACCAAAAAACAAACAAAAAAAAAAAAAACACAACCAAAGGAAAAAAACCAAACAATAACAAAAAACCCCAACCAAACCAAAAAAGAGCAAACCATTCGTACTTATCTATCATTAAAGTAAATCAAGGTAATTTGAACTATTCTAACCTTGTCTTTTGCACACAATTTCTGGGGTTTTGCTATACTGAATGGAGATGAAACATTCTGTAACAAGTTCTTTGATATTCACTAATACCAAAAACCTTCTGTCCTACAGCCCTTTAAAATCTCCATGTGCAGAAGTAACTGGAACAAGAGAAAATCATCAGAAAATGAGAGAATCAAGTTCTGGTTTTGGATATTTAGGGAAGAGATACATGATTTTTTAAAATCAGAATCTATTTCACTCAACTTATGTTTAATCACTTTATTTTCAGATTACCATGGAATCTTCACTAAAATTATGTCTCCTTTGGTAATTTTATATAAGAGTTTTTAAAAAAGAGTCTCCAGGATTAGCTAAAGATATTATCAAATCCATGGTGATGTGAAGCTTTCTTGATTTTGAGTCCAAAGTCTGAAACATTGCTGGATTGCTAAAAACTCTGTTTCTATTCACTTTTATTTGTAGTTAAAACCAACTTTTTGAATTTTGAATTAAAATGCTACTATTGTGTCTTCCTGATAAATAAAGCACGGAAAAGCCTTCACTGACAAGAAAGCCAAAGCTGTTCCCCAATTATTTGAGCTGCACTTTCCCCTGACTATGTTGGAGATGCTCCCAGAGATCTTAAAAATCAAATGTTGCACAAATTAATTCCAAAGAAGGAGGTGCAGGGTGGGCAGGAAGGATCAGCATTGAGTACAAGTCAGTTTAATTTGCAGGTATCTGAGAGGACATTATAACAATGACATGAATAAGGATAACAAAATGTTAACGAAAAAGCACTGTCAGTAATGATACATTTAGATAAATGGCAAACGTACTTGCATGAACTCTATCATTACTGCTTCAATCACAGTCATACTTAAACTTTGGGGAGTTAATTTCATTTATAAATTCTGCTGCTGCACATCAATTATCAGCAGCATTACTAACAGTGAGGCACAGAACTGCTCTGCGAGGGTGACTGATTGTCTGGCATTAGCTCTGATAAGAGAAGGGTTGCAAACCACTTTAAATGTCAAAAACCTGCAACAATAATGGGCACAAGCACCAGTTATATTCCTCTAACTTCCCTGTCTTCCTGGCAATTCATTATTCTGTCTTCCCATTGCTACATCCTCTAACCAAAAAATATAAATGCCAAAGAGCGCTGTTCCTCCTTACAGAGAATTTCCAGAGCCTTTATTGTGAGAGAATTATCTGATTCAAAACCAGAGTTAATTCCCCAAGCAAAACACTTGTGGTTGGTCTATTTCAAGATCAGCGACGAAATTTTGATTTCGGGGCATTAAAATCAATCCCTTTAAACACAGTGATTCAGCTCGAGGAAGAGAAGAAAAACTCAGCACCAGTCTTTCTATTGAAATCTCACAGTGTGTGGCTCCAGAAAAGAGTGCAGAAGGTGAGGAAGACTTACCCCGAGCTGCTGTGAGCGTGGCTGGTGTTGCCACTCAAATCACACGGCGCCCTGACCAAAGCACAGCAAGGGAGGCAGGAGCTGCCTCCTGGACATGCAGCCTGAATGCCAACTGCCCGTGACATTGACTTGTTCCCAGCCTCTTGTAGTGCTGCCGCTATCAGTGGGATATTTGTATAGTGGAATAACATGAAATATTGATTCCAGAGTGCTTATCAACTGGACCCGCTCAAAATACTCTTCCCACGAAGTTCAGAGCTGTTTCTCATGCAGAACCGGTGCTGTGTGTTCGTGCAGGGAGCTGCTTGCTCTCTCGCAGCACTTTGAATTCCTTCCTTGAGACATAAGCAATGACTTCTCAAAATCCGGGAACGGTGGGAAAAGACACAAACAGCATTTTCTGAAATTGTATGAACTGCCCTTTATACTAATTTAAATGATTTGACAGAATGACTGTAAAAGATGACATCTCTTCCATTCTAGCTTCAATCACTGCCCTGAAATCCGTACCAGGGCAGGACAATGACCGGCAAATTTCTAATTGCAAAATGAATTACTAAATATTCTTGGCGTGGTTTTTTGGTTTGGTGGGGTTTTTTTTGGTGTGTTTTTTTGTTGTTGTTGTTTTTTTTTTTTTTTGCCTGAGGCATTTTGGGCATCTTCTGTGTGTCAATACGACAAGAATAAAAGCGAGGCAGTTTGCCTCTGCATCCTGCCACGGGCCTGGGAATGCAGGGAGCAGCTCCAGGGGCACAGGGGATGGACCTGCACACCAGCTCCCTGGAACAGAGCCACCAGGCAGAGCTGGCACAGCCACTGACAAGTGGCAGGGAAAAACTGTCTCCCTCTGCAGACCCAGCTCTTTGCAGGTAACTTGTGGACGCCCCTGTGGGTTTCTGCTGGCTGCACAATGTGGCATCAACAGCAGCTAAACAACCAAAATCAACAGGACCTAATCCTCGCCACCAGCCAAAGGCATCGCCTTCCCCTCTGCTTTTACTTCCATTTTTAATGTGCCCCAGCGCTTTTATTCATCATTAACCTGTTTAAAGCAGCTAATCATGCAGTCACTGTTGTCACAGCGTTGGTGTTTATGCAGACAACAGCAGAGTCCTGAGGGTGGGCTGCTCTTAGCTCTACACCTCATAATGCCAAAGCAGATACACTACACAGATGTGGCACTCCTGAAAATTCAAAGCTGAACTCGTTCATTGTTCTTCCAGCAGGTCAAAAATTCATTATGCACTTATAAAACCAACAAAAACAACAATTAACTCTCAAACTCACCTTCCAAAAGATTAAAAATGCCTCACCTAATAGAACTAAATAGGGCTAAATAGAACTTGTGTGCTGCAGAAACTTTTTTTCATTATATCTATTTCAATTTTGTTTTGGCTGAACCCCCAAAACCCTGAGAAGTCACTCAATAACAAAAATTTATTTCCAAACCAGCCATTTTTTTTTTCTCTCTGAGATTTAATGTTATAATAATGCATTTATTTAACATTTTACCCTGTAATGTCTCAGGAGGTAGATTCTATTAACTTGCTAAGAAGAGCCACACATCCCAAACTAGATAAAGGCTTGTACTTCAAAGACCTGCAAAAACCTTTCAGATTCAGCTGGAAGATTCTACCACAGAAGTTTATCATGAGCTGAAAAACCAGACAAAAAATAGCATTCTGCAAAACCTGAATAGTAAATGAGAAAAAAAACGTTTCATTTTACATATTTAGTTGCTCAGGGACTTGCACCAATACAAGCAGAATTTGTTTCATTGCAGTGACCATTTCTCTTTGATACCAAGAAAAAAGTTCAACTCACATCTATACAACTGTACATAATAATTTACTGGATTATTATAGCTTTAGAGTTTGCTTCCCTAATGAAAATAAGCCTACTACAAACAGAGATAATCAGATGTATGAGGAACCACTGTGGCTCTGATTAGCTGTGATACATGAGTCATCTGCAGAAGCTGGAGTTTATGCATTCTTTCCACCAAAAGACAGCACCAACCTCCCACTGAAACCAGCCCCCTGAAAAGTCCCAAATTTCAACAGAAAAGCCCACGAGGAGGGAAAAACTGGAACCATAATAATTGAGCTCCACACAACAGCTTGCTGATCACCAAGCAAGAAAACCTGAACTTCTTCCAAACCTCAGCAGCAAAATGCAAACATTTCCCCCACGCAAAAAACATAAATAAATCAGTGTTAGTGCAACTGAGAGCAGGCAGCACTGCCCACTCCTCACAGCCCCGAGCAGCCTCTGCCAAAGAACACAGGGTTTAGGACACAGATGTTTTGTTCTTGCTTTCAAGCACACTATTTGGCTATTCAGTTATTAGAAAATATTCATCTGCCCTTATTTCTGAGACCACTCCACAAGTGCAGCTACGCACAGAGAGCTGCCAGGGTATTACAGGAACGTCTCGCTGGGCTCAGTGCTCTGTTTCTCCACAGCAACAGGATTTTTTTTATTTTTTTATTTTTTTTAGTAAGAGTATATTGATTATCTGTCAGGCACCATAGACAGATGGACAGTATAAATAGCAAACATTTGTGTGATAACTTAAGATTTAGATTTTAATTCACTTCTGGGTGGGTTTTTTTTTCCCTAGTATCACTTTTATGAAATCAACACCTCAGAGGAATGAGTAATGGCAGTGAATTCTAAGAGTTCTAACACTGAAGTAAAAGTAGATGCTTTATTTCTTAGATTCTTCTCTTTAAAAACATGGTTTTGCATTCAGACCTGCTGGTATTTTGGATTTTGGCTTGCCTAGCAAGCACAACATTACTTCTACCTAGTGGACTTGTATTAAGTCCGGTGGAGAGGTGCAAAAGTGCAATAATTACAAAAGTAACTCAGCTTTTCCAACAGGGCATAAATCCATCAATGCTTTGAGAAGGCTTTAAAAGAGGAAGAAATACACCTATCTCTGTTCCTTTTATCCCCTTGCTCCTCTATTTTCAGTTCAGGATCCCAGCACTGCAGAAGCCTCACCCATGCAGGCACTGATGTGACCAACACTGACCATGGGTGCCTTGATACACACAAACCCCAAACCACCCCTGTTCAGTCACGGGGTGTGACACTGCAAACCTTTCAGCCCTGACACCCACCAGGAGTGACTCTGAGCCCTGTGAACACATGAAGAGTGCACTGGCACTGCCCCACCCCTCTGGCCAGCCACAGATTGCTGTCAGGAATTCCATCCAGGCCTTGGATCAAACAGTGAGTGGTTTGTTTACATGTGCCTGCCTTCAAGTAATTCAACTTCAACAATATCTTGGCATAGGGTTGAGCACCACAGTTCTGCATCCAGAACCTAACATTTAATATGTGCTATCTCCTCTCATATAGCAGGTGATAGAAGTTTCACCACTAACCATCTATTTGCCTGTACTTTTTCCCCATCCGAAATAAAATACTGACAAGTATTTAAAAAAATGCCTGACAGCAAATATATATATTAAATACCTTAAAACAGGTCTGAAATGCTGTATTGCAAGCTCCCTTTTCACGTTCCAATTTTGCCCTGCTTCCTCTGCAGCCTAAGATCAGCACAGAGAGCTTCCCTCAGTGCTTGGTAATAACAGGCTTCCCCTTCCCCAAGATCAGCACAGGTATCTAGGTCACCATAAGGGGATAAACTGCTAATAAAAATAGTTCTCTCTTCCCCTTAGGATTTCTCTTTTTCTGAATTTCATCTGGGTTATAACCCTGGTTTGGCTTTAGCTACTGTGAGCCCGTTTTCCCCGATTCCAACCCTTCTACAAGTACACCATGACCAAAATGACTAATGAAGTGTTTACTACATGTTAAGCTGAAAAATTAAGTCATGTAAAAGGCACAAAATGACAAAGAGGGGGTCAAAAAGGCTAATTGTATTAAATCTGGTGTCGTGGAGTGGCTCACGGGAACAATGCATGATCTGAGAATCCTCCTGGACCTCAGGAGGTGCAGGGATGCTCCCAGAGCTGTACCATAGCTCCACATGCTGCTCTGACCAATATTCCTGTGCTTCGATGACTCGAGGACACAAACTCTCAAGATCCAGACTGGTGAAGACAATATCCAAAAACTAAGGCCACAAGGTGGATAAAAACCTGAAAAAGGGACCAGCACAAATAAAAATAAATAAGCACAAATAAACTGGCTGACACTGATCATAACCTTCTGTAGGAAATTTGGTCTGTGCAGACATGTCATTGAACATGTATTCTGATCAAGCCTACAATTAATTTCCAGTGTCAAAATTATTGTAAAAATTGCATGACTACACTATGAAATTTGCTTAGTGCTTAAAGGCAAAAAAAGGTTGACCAGAATGAGGAGTGAAAACCGCTAGTGTGGTATTTCTGAATATAAAAATACTTATTTTTTTCAATATGGAAACATTCAAACATGAGTGTCCAGCAAATTACATAAGCACTTGAAAAATAAAGCACTTCACAGATATACTGAGGATATTTGTTGGCCTTGCACATGAATAAAGCAGAAATGGACTAAGAATAATGTGAGTGTTGTTATAACACAGAGAGAGAGGGGGAAAGAGAGCAAAAGCTTAATCTCACTAAAAATATGATGGTGGCTGCATTCAAATCTCAGGGTTTTAGGTAAGGTAATGCCAAGTATTTTCAAAACCTTAAAAGGTGTTTCATAAAAAGCCATTTCAGCATAAAAAGTTGGTTAACCTTGAGCAGTTAGCTAATGATCCAGTACGCTCCAGCCTTACCAGCAGTGAATAAACAGATCTTAGCAGAGCAAAGCAAAACGAGTCAGGAGAGATGAGCAGCAATGAAAAAGGCCCCAGGACCATTTCAGTGAGCAGGAAAATCAGCAATGAACCCACTGAGTGGAGTGTGTAAGAAGTAATTTCTCCAGACTCTCAATGCAGTCAAACAGCTTTTGGTTCAAATGCTAAGATTTTCCTCCTCTCCAAATTCCTTGTCCTTTGACAAACAGTGAGGAATCAGACTGTTTGATACACTTGATATGTTACTGCTATTTTTTAAATGGCTTCAATACTGCTCAAGTCTTCAGTAACACTTTGTAACCTGTCTAAACTCAGAAAATAGAGATGATGAGAATGAAAATGCAGCACGGTGCCCTTCAGATCCTCTGTCATTTGGAACCTGAAGTACATAATTAATGCCAGGGCATCTAGGGAACATAAAATGCAGAATGTGCAGAACCTAAGGTGTGTTCTCTTCTACTGCAAGTACAATAAAATATCAGACATTTCATATTGATCCTTGCCATGATAATATAAGAATTATTTTAAACAGTAAGTAAAGTGAAAGAAGCCACCTACATTCACTTAATATTAGAGTTAAGTAAATATAAGCCTGCTATCACAGGGAGGCACAGACTTGGCTCTCTGTATGGGTAGAGTGTTTCTTTAAAATGAATATATATTCAGATATTATTGATCCCTCAGAAGTCAAGACTGGGATTAACATTCCTTTCATGACTGGCACCATGTTCTGCTCTGCCCCTGTGACTGACCAGCCAACAGAAACTGGACAACAGTGCTTCCTAACACTGCTTCACCTCAGGTTTGGGTGCAGGTTGGGGCACCACAGCATAGAAAGCACATGAGGCCATTAGAGAGCATCCAAAGAAGGCCACGAGGATGGGGAAGGGACTGGAAGTCATGAGGAACAGCTGGGGATACTTGGTTTGTTCAGCCTGGAGAGGAGGAGACTGAGGGGAGACCTCATTGTGGTCTTCAACATCCTCACAAGGGGCAGTGAAGGGGCAGCACAGATCTCTTCACTCTTGTGACCTGGGACAGGAGCCAGGGAAGGGCTGGAGCTGTGCCAGGGAGGGTCAGGCTGGAGATCAGGGAAAGGTTCTTCCCCAGAGGGTGCTGGGCACTGCCCAGGCTCCCCAGGGAATGGACACGGCCCCGAGGCTGCCAGAGCTCCAGGAGCGTTTGGGCACTGCTGCCAGGGATGCCCAGGGGGGGATTGTTGGGGGGTCTGTGCAGGGCCAGGAGCTGCTCTGGATCATCCTGTGGGTCCCTGCCAGCCCAGCCTATTCTGTGAGTCACAGGGCAGAATCTGGGGCTTGTCCAAGCCCAGCAGTGCCTGTGGCTGCAGAGCCACTGCAGCTGTGCCCAGCCCTGAACCAGAGGCTCCTGGAGCCTGATGCTGCTGTGACTGCTCAGCCCAGCACTGACTGCTGTTGGATCAGTCCTGGGGACACAGGAGAACAGCTCTGGCAAATGGGACCTGGTCTGCTGCAGCTGGAGCTCCGTCAGGGCGAGCAGCTGTGGCCCTGCTCAGCAGCTGTGGCCCTGGCAGGGACACCAGGGCTGGTGGCCACCAGCACCCTGGACAGGGCCAGACTGTGGGCTCTGACAAGTTAGTCAAAGGGAAAATTCTCAGCTTTCGGCTCTGGCTGTGAAAAATCTTCGCAGCCAGAGCTGTGAAAGTTGAGCTGTGGGAGTCGGAGAAACACATCCTTCTCACAGCCAGAGGATGGGAAACTGAAGAAAGTTTTTGTAAACAACTGGAAATTGTTTTGGGAGACTTCTGTCTCACCGGAGTGTTTTGTTATCCTAACGGGTTTCTGTGTAGTTGACCAAAGGTGTGAGAGAGGTGTTCATGCTAGGACCAAGTTCTGTGTCCCGTGTGTCTTGCCTCTAGTGATCTGGGTTATAAAAATGGAGGATTTCTCTTAATAAATGGAATTTTGTTTCTCTGAAAAGTCCATGCCGCTTTTTGCCGTTTCTCGGACTCAACAGCGACACCAGACCATCTGATGGGAGTGGGGAAAGACAAAATACAAATGACACACTCAGCAGCAAGCAAAGAGTAACCTGCACAGCATTCCACACCACGCTGGTAAAACATCCCCCCCAGCCAGGCAAGACTATGGCAATAAACCTGCTGGGAAAAAGAGAAAAATGCTAGGCTGGAAAAAAGCCTTCCCTTCTTGAAGATACAGCTGTCAGGACTGCCACCCCGGTGATTCAGAGCACACAAAGAAATGGTGGTCCTTAGGGAGATTTTGGTACACAAGCAAACACTCCAAGTACAGTTAAGAAGTTCTTTAGAGCACCACGTGCACCTCAGTAAGTCGAGCATTGAGGAAACAATGGTTCCCATCAGCTGACACTGGAGCAGGCACTTCCCCACACTGGAACAGGGTGAGCAGTGCATCACTCTGGTATTTGTGGCCTACCACTCCATTACTGCTTCTCTATAAAATTACATTTCTGATAAAAATTTATGTGTCAAACATTTTTGTGATTACAGACCAAAAGTCAAAATTTGCATTTAAATAGATGTATTAAAAACTCAGCGGCACAGGTAGAAGAGGGAAATGCTGTTTTAAGGAAATTTAAATAGGGAGCATGAGCACAGAAGGGATTTTTCTTCTTAAATGATTTGAACAATTTTGGTTTTATTACCGTTCTTGGGTCCAATTCAAAGTCAAGATTGGAACCATAGTATCCTGTACCCCTGGACTCATCTCACGCTGAGCTTGAGAAAATAGGTCTCTTTTCATCTTTCCATTGGGAATGACCCCATTTGTTGTAAATAAAGTATTTTTTTTGTTCACAGTCCAAGCCCATACTTTTCACCAGCCTGCAGCCCAAGCCATATTACACTCCTTTGCTCCCAAGCTGGTCACTCAGTTTTCTTTGCATCAGCCACCACGGGCTGAGCTTCAGCCACTGCACTTCTGCCCAGGCAGCACAGCCACTTTGGAGAGGGATTTCACAGGATATTCTGAGTTGGAAGGGACCCAAAAGGAGTCCAACCCTTCCGTGCATTACCTGTACACAGCTCAAATCCATGACCTTGGTGATATGAGCTCTGGGCTCTCACCAGCTGAGTTGGTGAATTTTCAATGTGCAACCTAAAAATTCACTAGAAATTCTCCCATACAAATGCCCAACTTGCCCTACTACCCCCTTGGACTTAAACATATTTTATTTGGCTCCTTTTTATTCTATAAAGGTCTTCTCATGTTAAAGAAATTCTTTCTCTGACCTCCCCCTAGTATCTTTTCTCTCTTCTCACTACACAGCTTTTATTTTCTGTATGCTGTCAAGATTTAACTTTAACCCTTGCCTCAAAACCTGATTTTGCACTTTCAAAGGGCACCTAAATCTTGGCAATGGAATGCCTGTGCCCTTTATAGTCCAGCTGGGATCAGCAACACATGTTCTCCATATAAAAACCATGTAAATCAATGAGTGCAGTGCAGGATTTTTTTGTTTTTTTTCTTTCCTGACAGGCTTTCCAACCATGATAATGATACAACACGAACTCCAGTCCTGTTAATGGAAGAAGTTACATTAAACTGTTGTCAGTTTTAGCTCTGCTGTGAGTCAATGCCTTCATAAACATGCTGGTTTTTTCCAAGAAGAAGCTGCTACAGAATCAAATCAGCTCTTGGAAACACGGATGTAAGCACAGCACAAAAACATTATAACTAAATTACCATTTTAGGTGTGTGTTTGCTGTCTTCTTCAGACATTCTGTTCTTTCCTGCAGAACTATTTCTTTAACATGGGGAAAATTTGTCTGGGAGCACAAATTTCAAGTATAAACTGAGATTAATCATGAGAGGATTTCCTGAAAGATTCATAGACGAAACTTTTCTTCCTCCCAGGAATAATCCCTAAATTTCTTCAAGGAACATTTTTTTCAGGGAATTTAGAAACACAGTCGAAAGCAGGAAGACCATCTCAAAAGCGAGTGTACTTTCCTCTGTTGACTCATTCTGCCCTTGCAGACAAGAGCTGTTACTTCCAGCAAAGTTTTCTCATTCTCCCTCCACAGCACAGAGCTGTTACCAGAGCATTCCCAGGGGCCTGAAGTAAAATCAGTGTCCAAGACATCGGGAACATCAGTGATACTCAGGAAATCACTGCAGCAGTGGCTTGCAGACAACCAACAGAAAACCTGAAAGTGGAGGATTAAATTCCCTACAGCGACATTTCTTCCAGAGCCAGGTTATTCCTCATTTTCATCAAGCATTCTTCAGGAAAACCTTTACCTGCATTTTTACGTAACACACCTAACAGGGCCATTTTATAAAACACCACGCAGAATTTCAATTACATTTTTGCAGCACTCGGGGCATCGGCAGGGTCATTTTTTTTTAGGTGACAGATGTTGCCCCACACTCTCAGACCTGCTGTCTGCTCTCCTGTTCCTCGGAGCTGCCAAGCAGCAGCCTGGGAGGAGTGGCAGATGTGAAACCCCAGCTCAGGTGGAGCCCAGTCCCAGCAGGGCTGATGTCCAGGACACCCCAGCCTGGTGGAATCAACCCCCAGGAGATGGAGGGGGTGATGAGGCTGCACAAACACCCACATCCTCTTCACTCACTACTTCCCCTCCCTAAACTGATTCCATAACACATCAAATCTTCAGAACTGTTTCCTGTCCCGCTTTTCTCCTTGTTTTCTTTTCCAGGGGTTTGCCTGCTTTTTTTATTTGTCAGCTGTTGCACACACGGCATTGCTTTCATTAAACCGTCCATTAAAAACCTCATTTTGTAGGATTTCTCCACAAAGATATCTAAATATCTAACTTCTCTCAGTGTTAATGGGATTACATTACAATAAAATCATGGATCGCAGCTGTAATTTTAACATATATAAATGAAAACTTGGATTTCCATTTTACTCTCACAGGATATATAATTTAGAAGTCATTTAGAGTTTGGGAGTTTCTAATGGACATAAATTTACAAAGTTCACAGAAAATTTAATATCTCTTCAGTGAGCCTCGCAAAGATTTTTTTGAAGTTTCCGTTTTCTTGACCATCCAAAATAGCCTTTTCTGCTTTGTTTTAATACTATTTCCAAAAGCAATTGATTTAGTGTGTGGTTGTATCTTTGTCTGAATATACATTAATAAAATATAACTATTCTTATTCAAGAAACCAGACAAGTTGTTAATTTGTTAATTTATATCCATTCATCTATTTAACTATCTATTTACTTATTCTCTTGTCTATTCTACATGGGGTTTTTTTGCAATACATACAAATAATATAAAAATATTTAGTGACACGTGGGGTTTTGACTACACTACCATTCACACATCAGCATGGGGCACTGAAAGAGAGTCTGTCACTCGATCTCTGCCTCATATTCTTTGTGCACAGAGTTCCCAGCTGCAGTTACGGGGTTCCCATCCCCACTGCTATGTGGGTGATGGTGCCAGAACAAACTGCGCCTCAGCTCCCACCTCGTGCCACTTGGACATTCCCCTCCCGGCATGGGACACTCTGAGTGCATCCACAGCCTCCATCCCGCTGCAGTTTGGACTGGAAAACCCTCATCTGGCCCTGGAAGTGTGGTATTACCAATGCTTCCAAAGAATTCTGTTGGCTGTGGCAGAGCTCGCTGACATAAACGCGTCCCCAAAGCCTCAGAGCTTCCTCTGCGGCAGGAGGGCTCTGGTGGGAAAAACCTTTCCCTTCTGTCCCCGCTGACCTCGCTGTAACACGGGTTGTTAACACGAGACTCCTCTCCCAAATTGTCTTTTTGGAAAGGGACTGAATTTCTTATAAAATCTGCACTTTGCTTTTTCTGTTCCATTTAACGTATTTTTCTGGGCAGGGCATTCAAAGGCAGCCTGTCCTGAGCCCATCCCCAAGGCCAGCTCAGGAAGGTGTCACACCTGCTCAGGCTCCAGCATTCCACCCCTCCCTGGCCTGTGACTGACACTGAGCGATAGGAAACCACAGGGGAACAAGGAGTGGTGGCAGAAATCGCTCCAAGCAGAGGGGCAGAGCCAGGATAATGCAATATTCCTGTCCTCCCTGCTGAAAGGTGCAGGGAGAACCTGTACTGAAATACACGGAGAACCAAAGGGGGTAGGATCAGCTTCAGAAATGATGTCAAGAATGTAAGAACCTCAGGATCTCGTTAGGGCAGAGGTTTCTTCCTCCCCTCTGTAAATACCACAGCAGAAAGTGTTCAGCTAATAATGCCAATCCAGATCCCTGAGGAACAGACCAAGGTTCAGACCTGGAGTGTTTCACATGCACCATCCTGCAATGCCTCTTTTTCACAGAGCATCTGCAGATTGATCTGGCCCACAAAAACCCTGTGCTGGGGCCTTGAACAAATAATGAGGTTTTCCCTGGTATCACAGCCCCTGAGCACTGAAAGATTTTCCTCCTTCTTCCCTCCCCATCTCTCCTAACATCCCCTCCTCTGGAGAGCAGGGCATTAGTATTCACTAACTGTGTCTTTGGAAAGGTTTAATCTCCTAGCAATTACCAATAGCAGAGTTTCATTATATGGACAGTATGATAAATATTGTAGAGGTCTCTCAGCTGTTTGGATCAGTTTTAATCCAGGTAGACCTGACAGGAGCAGGGACACCTCTGTGCCTCCTGCCTGTATCCCTGCAAGGGCAGCTCCAGAGCCAGCAGAGGGACACAGGGACACAGGGACAGACAGACTGCACGGGCTCTGGGACTGCTGCCATGGACTCAGAGCCACCCATGGACGTCCTGGCACCTGCCAGAGCTTCTGATCAAACTGAGGGTGCATTAGGACAGGTTGTATCCTAAATTCACACTGATTTTAAATGGAATCCCTACTCGAGTACTAAACGAACTAAAGAACATCTGTAATTGGGATGGAAAAATGACTGTACATTGTGTCTGCACCTAGTTTTGTTATAGCTGAGAATGCTACAGGCTCGAGGAGAAACACTAATCTCTCGTCACCATCCTTACAGGGAAAAACTGCTGAAGACCAATGCTGGAAATGCAAGAGAGAGAACCCAGATCAGAACTTCACAGAAATAACACTGCTGCCTCTCACTTGCAAGCAAATCTGATGCCAAGTGGTTCACATGCCAGGACACGCTGCAGTATCTACAGTGGGTTTTAATTTTCCACTTCATAATTGGGTTTGTTTCAGCAGGTGCTTTTAAATCTGAGGATGTCTAAGTCATAATTTGTTCTATCTCAAACTTTTACCACCACTTAAAATTACAATAAGAAGTTAGGTGTCCTCCTTGTAGCTGGTGTAAAAGGTGTGACTCTACAAGAGAAATCCCCACCAACACAAACTAATTTTCCAGGGCCTGAAGAGGACAATTGAGCTATTACCTGCATATTCTGAAATAAGAGCAAGCAGCAGACTCGTGAGATGTTTCTGAGCATGGCAGCTCTAGCAATCCCTGAGCAAACAAGGATTTTCTGTGCTGGCCACAAGGGCTCCTCCCTGCTGGGTGACCTAACAACTCAGACACAAATTTCCCCAGCAATGAGAGCACAGAAACTACATTCCTCTGCTCTTTGTTTGAATTCACTCCTGGTGACCAGGAGTAACATTCAGCATGACAAATAACTTAATGAACTACTAATTCAGAGTTGACCTTCACTGAAAGTACTGTTTAATTACCCAGTGTTTCTGAAGTCAGGCAGAAGAATGTTAAACCATTTCCGAACAGGTGCAGGAGGCACATGTTAATTTTAATAGCAAAGGTCATTACATACGTATTTCTGCACTTCTTCCTGGCATCTCTCCTGTCAGAGGATTACTTAGGTATGTTTAGGAAGAAAAGGAGGAAAAAAAAAATTCTTCTCGTTCTTTCAGCTTGTCTCCTATCTCCTTTTTCCCTTTTTATTTTTAAAGGGTAAGTCTAAGCCAAATGATGAAAGAGGAAATATATTATCTTGCAAACTGAAGTGGTAAGATTAGATTAGCTAAAAAAAAATTGTAGTATATGTTTTCATATTAATGTGTAAAAAACTTCAAAGCAGAATGAAGATATATTTTAATATAAACCTGAAGAATACCCCACAACAAAAACACTCCACTCATTGAGCAGGAAAAAGAACTCAGCAAATTAACCCATGCTTGACAATCAGCATTATAAAAATTCTTCTTCTGAAAGCAAGATCAATTTCTACTTTAATCTGTGGACATGAGATATGAACCAATAACTTTGCCCAGAAATAAAGATTTCTTGGCCTGTCTAGCTTTATCTTATCAGACTCCAGGAGTGGGCTTCATGTTACAGACTACTTTTTAAAAAATCTTATTGCCTGAGGAAGTGTGAAAACAGCCTCAAGAAAAAGTCAGCTCTAACAATATTGAGCTTATTCTCCCCCTCTTTCTTTGTTTCATCCTTCAGGCTTTGATGCCTTTCTCACAACGAGTATTAAAAGTTGCCAACCCCAGTGAGAACATGAAGAAGGTACCAGAAACAACAGCTCACCACCACGTTTCCCTCAGGTACCAAATTACACCTCTTCCTTCAAATGACACTTCAGTTGTATAGAAGGCAGGCAATGGGAGATGGGGATCACATTTGCAAGCTTAATAAAAGTGCTGCAGGTGTAAAATTCATTTTATGGTTAAAAAAATGTAGTAGAGGATTTATTCTCAAGGCCAGTGAGGTTGGTAGTTGCAGTGCATGAGCTTCTTAGGGTGTGGCAGAGCTGACTTGGTTAATTTTGTTTTTTAAAGTTTTTTAAAACCAGAAATTAGCTAGGAAGTGCCAACACTTTGTGGAGCATCCCTAAGGAACAGGCTGAGCACCCCTATAATCACTGCTCCAAGAATAAAAGAAATCAAAGGTGATTTTCCCTCTTCTTCTGCCCAAAGTAACACACACCAACTTTTATTACCTGCAACCTACATTCAGAGCAGTAGTTCTGCAGAGAATGCTAAAATAGCTCCTCTGTCTCTTAGCTTTAAAACAGCTCCTCTGTCTCCACACTGGATTCTGGCCCCACAAGTCAACATCCCATCCTCACTGATAGAACAATATTCCACTAAGACTGAAGTGCTATTTTTTTTACACAAGGGAAAAAAAAAATCACTAAAAAGCAGTAAAGGGTATCAGAGTGGTCCTAGAGGATATCAAATGAGATAAGGTGCGTTAAACTTGTTGGAAACCACTTTGTGTTATTTAACTGGCTGTCCCCACCACACCGAGCAAATCCAGCCAGATGCCAGGCTGGAGGGAGATTTCATGCCTTGTTGTCACAGAAAGGCTTCTGGCATCAGGACAAACACTGATGCCAGAAAAACCACTTGTCTCATGAAGTCTCTCAAAGAAATCTTTCCCTGTCGTTGGCCTGGGCATGAGAATCCTTCTGGCACTCTGCTTTTGAAACCTTGGATATCGTGCGCTGGCCGCTGGAAATACATTGTGGATTTTTAAAGCAAACTGAAGTTGATACCAGCACTGCCAATCTGTTTCCTAGCTCCCTGCCTGGCTGTGCAGAATCAAGATTTCAAGGTCTTTTGGGTATTTTTTTTTTAGTTTTAAGCAGTCAGGGCCTAGGAGTGGGCAGGGGGATGCAGCAGCTCTTCCCTGCCTTTCCTGATGCTGTGCTGAGATCCCGAGGCAGTGTCTTGGACAGAGAGAGTTCCCCAGGCAGCAGGGCTGTGCCTTCCAGGGCTCTCCTCAGCACTGCTTTTACACTCCTAAATGTCCATCACAGTGGTTCCACAGTCACCCAGTTCACCACACTAGGACCAGCTGATGCAAACGAAACTAACTCCACACAAACCAAGTGATTTCCAGTCAGAGAAGCTGCCTGATCCAGCCAACAGTAAAAACAACATTATATTTATATTCATGTGTATTGCAGGATTTTATTACCAAGAGTATTATTTAAGCTCCAGCAGAAAAATACTGGGAGATTCTGGATGCTTTAGATCCAGGCTCCACAGTGAAGATTGTTTTTGCTAAAGCTGTGATATTACTGCTCTGAAACAACCAATGGCTCAATACTTTTCCAAGATCCTTTTGAGGGATTTTTTTTTTGCTGTGCAGGCATTCAGCTTTTAGCAAGGACAACATTTAGATTCAAGTCTTCCTAGGTCATGGAAATTAATATACATATTCTGTTCTACAATACTAAAATTGCCAAAAAATCCCCATGTTTCAATAAATCAGATGACTATAAATCATGTTTTTACTGAAACAAACATGAGATAATGGGAAAAATAATTGACCACACGGTTTCCTAGGCAGGCCCAGCTTATTAGTGGTTATGTTAAATATAGAAATTCACATCCAAACCATTAATGCACGCTTAAAATGCATCAATAATTCAGCAATTTTTAAGTCCAACCTGGGAAATCACCTTTTACAGATAATACCTAGCACAGCACTGTTAGACCATAACCCATCAAGTGTGAAAAAGGTGGAAACATGTCCAGCTCTGCCTTTTGTGCACATCAGCACAACTCGGAGGGTGTCAGAGCTGGCACTGCCCGCCGGGTTCCGAGAGGCTCCTGCAGCAGGGCAGCCTCTGCTTGCAGAGCTCTGACCTCCCATTCAGAGGGCACAGCGCTGGTGGCATCAGCAGCATGGAAATGCCACGCTGGGGCAGGGAAAAGCAGCCCTGCCTCGAGTGGAGGAGCGGGCAGAGTTTTGTGACTCTTGAATTTCCACGGCGTAACTGCGTGACAAAGGGGAAAATGAGAAAGGCAGGGGAAAGCACTCTGTGTGTCTCACACGTGGAGGCACTAATAGCTCGCTCTCACCATGGTGCCTGGGCTCCTATAGTTTTATCATTAAAGATTTTGGTCAGTCAGCTGTGGTGGTAATTGTCACATAAATTAACTGAGAGACAGGAAAACCAGAACCTAAGACAAAAAAAAATAAAAAAGTAAAAAAAATCACATCTCCAGTACAACAAAGTGCAGGACTTCATTTTCAAGTCATATTTTCAAACCTAACACCAATGATGACCCAAGTTTTTTTTTTTTCTGGAATATTGCTTAGGTTACAGAAAGAAAGTCTATTAGTGAGTGCATTTACCCCCTGGTATCCAGCTTTTATCTGCTGACCTGTCACAGCAAAACAATTTTGAAGATGTATTTTCAGATACAGGTGATTAGCACAGCAAGGAAAGCAGCAGAGTGAAAATTCTTTTTCAGAGAAGTTTTGCTGGCAAGGAGTGTAGGTAGAAAGGAAGAGCAAAGAACTAATCAGTTTGGCTACACTGGGCTACAGTGATCACTTTTTTGTTGTTTTTTTTTTGGTGGGTATTTTTTGTTTGCAGTTGGTTGGGCTTTTTTTAGATAAGGGTATTTTGCTTTAAAATAGTTCATATCCTGCTCGGTTCTGCATGGGAATGTTATCTTTTCAATGCATTCAGCTGACAATGCAAATTTCTAAGAGAATCCTAAACCTTGTCTTTAGACAAGTGTTTAAATAAGGGCACCTTGAGATTTCACTACTCCATTCCATTGCTCCAAGATAGGCTCAAATTTTATTTCTGCTGTCCTTGACAGAGTAGGGCTAATTTATTTTTTTACTTTTTTTTAAGATCTCCAACAGAGAAAACTTCTCCCTGGCACTAAATGATGTTTGCTATTAGGAGGTTTGCCGTGCATTTGTTGTCTGGTTTAGGATATTTTCTGCTCATTTAAATTCCAAGCTCGTCCTTCAGAGAAGGAAAAGACAAAACTTCCTAGCTGTTGTGGCACAGATGTTATCTACGTGTATCAACATGTAGGAGCCTGAAATGCTTCGAGATCACACTGGGCAGTTGCTGCTATAAATGACAGGGCATGACTCTTAGCTAATTTAATTATGTCAATCACTACTCCCAGTAAAATAATATCCTCTCCTTTCCTTTTCTCTTCTTGAAAACCCTTGCTGAAGGGTTTAATGACACTGCAGGAAGAGGCTGAGACCTGGAGAAGTTACGTGGAGCTGTAAGGCTGTCACTGCTGTGTGATTAGCCCACCGGCTGCTGAGGATGGACAGGACCTCTGGACACCAAGCAGGGACACCTGGAGCTGCCCAGGACAATGGCCAGCTGGCTTTTGCACAGCCCTGAGACCCCAGAAGTCGGCCAGGTAAGCAGTGCTCAGTCAGCCTCCCAGTGGGAGATGTTTCCTGATCCCCCTGCACACCAGTTTGTTCCCCCATGTGCCCCAGGGCCTCTCCCTCTGTCACCAGGCACTGCTGAAAGGTCCCTGCACCCTCTCCAGGGGGACAGGGACATTGAGGAGGATCCCCCTGAGCCTCCTCCTCTCTGGCTTCCCTCTCCATATCTCCCTTGTCCTGGCACCCAGAGCCCCAGCGTGGCCTCCCCAGTGCCGAGCAAGGACCCACTCCATCTGCCAGCCACACTCGTGAGGCATTAGCCCAGCACTCCATTCAGCTTCCTCGCCATGAAGGCACATTGCTGGCTCCTTTTACATTCCAATATACAGTTCTCCTTTTACTTTCTCAGTAATATCACCGATTTCTTTCACTACATTTGTGGTCCCTCCTTAACTCCACCACCCTCAGCTGCGTTTTCTCATTAGTTTTGCAGAAAACACCATCCCACACTGGGAGGGTGGGCAGGCCCTGGCACAGAGGAGCTGTGGCTGCCCCTGGATCCCTGGAAGTGCCCAAGGCCAGGTTGGACATTGGGGCTTGGAGCAGCCTGGGACAGTGGGAGGTGTCCCTGCCCACGGCATGGGGTGGGAGCTCTTATTCTCTTCCAGCTCCAACCCTTCTACAATTCTGTAATTTCTATAAATCATGATTCTAGTAAAACAAGTGTTAAATTACATTTAAAGCCTATTCTTCCTTGAAAACACCTGTAAGTGACTGCTTCCTCAATACCCTGCCTGAAGCACTGGACAGAGGGAGGTCTATAACCACTGGAAGATTTGGGGTCAATGTGGGGCCTCTCCTCTATTTCTACATGCAAGCCTACATGCTGCTGCTGAATCAGAGGCCTTTAAGGGTTAATAAAAAATCAACATAATATAGATTTGGAAGTTATAGAATTAAAATAATTTGTCACTGAGCCCATATCATCACAGGATGATGGTACTTGGAGATGCCATGTTACAGAATTCTACAGTACAAGAAGAAAACTGACTAATTGCTAATGCTGCTGTTCCTCTTCCAGGCAATGGAATTCTTAAATATCTTGCAAATGACAAAAACAAATCACACTTTTTTTTTTTTTTTTTTTTGGTTTTGCTTGCTTCATGCCCACAGCACCACAGAGATATTCCCTGACAAGAGCCAGGGAGATTGGATGTGATGTGAAATAAACCCCTGACATTTGGGAAAACTTGGCAGGCAAAGAAAACACCACACAAAACCCCACACATAAAATAGGAGTCCAAAACTTTTAAAAGCAGCAGCAGCCAAAGAGCTGAGATTGGCAAATTAATCCAAGTTTGAATCTTCCCATTATCAATTATCAGTTCTTCTGAGGTTGCTTTCTGTTCTGCCAGTCTCCTGTCCCACTGTGCCAGACTGTGAGGTGGGGAAAGTCAGTGGGAGATATTTTTCTCTTCTCCACTCAGCAACAACGGCTTGTGAATAACGTGCAGGTGTTGCAATGCTTGTTTCACAGGCTGCTGCAATGATTACGTGTCACTAACTAAACAAAGAAAAATCTGAAATTAAAAAAATAAAGGAAAAACCTGGAAAGAAAAATTCCGTCTCAAGACACATTTCAGTTTCAGCTGAGTGTGCCTTTGCAGATGGGTTTGCTGCGGGCTCCCTTCACCTGAGCAACATCCCTAACAAAACCAGACAGACCAGGACCAAGGATAATCAACAAAATGATATCACAGAGTACTGAAAACCCCAGGGAAAATCAGTGTTTCTCTACGTGGATGAAGGCTCTTTCTGGAATGTGTTTCATGACATCCCACCCCCCTCCATGCAGGGGAAGTGTGAGTGACTCCCAAAAGACTCAATCTTCAAACCGTGGCTCTGCAAGAAGAACCCCCCAAGAACCAGGACTGACTGAGGACTGCCATAAATCTCCATGTGTTGGCTCCAATCATTATGACTCCAAAAAAAAAAAAAAAAAAAAAAATTTTGTGCTAAAGGACAGAGGAATCACTTGAAATATGAAAATGTGTTTTAAAGGCTGATTTGTGTACAGGGCATTTGCACATTGAGAATGGCAAGTAGCACTTTAGAGAGAGTTCTAAGACAGCTGATGTACTTTACCCTGGAGTACTTCTATCATGGGTTTGATATATTTGTTTATGCATTTTATAAAAACTCTTCGTTCAATAAATGCTGCAAGATCAAATAGCGTGCTTTTGAATTATGCAAAATTCTATTATACATATTGTAAATAAACTCTATGAAACATTAATCAACTTCAAAATGGTTTCATAAGGACTCTGTGCAGTGTTTTCTCTTTGGTATATTTTGAGCATTACGACTTGGTTGCATTCATGAATATAGAGGTTAAACTTTTCCAGAAAGAAAATTACTTTGGTATCAAGACACATGCAACTGTATCAACTGAAATACCATTTAATTTACCATTTATGCCAAAGTATGAGCAACATAAAGCCATTGAAGTGAGAAATGAAGTACAAATCACCACACCTATCTCAGTATGTTTAACACAATCGAATTGGTAACACTAGGCTTGAGAAAGCCCTGAATTTATTAGCATTTTAATTCTTCACTGATGTCACTACAACAGAAACTCTCTCCTAGCTCAAAAGCTGATCCTTTGCCCTCATTAAAACAAACAAAAATTGTAGCCTGTGAGCACCTGTTGGCAACTAAAGGTGGAGAGCATGAGCTTTTCTGCTTGAAACATGCTTAGCACTTTTCGTATGAAAATGTCAGATAAGACTTTCTAAATTAATTTCAGAAAGAGCAGAAAAATCAGTTTAAAAAATCCTTAGATAAGAACCTAACAAGAAGCCTAAGTATTGTGCTCTGAATGTAATAGAGGATGTATTCTAATGGGCTGTAAACACTCACAGGAGATGATTTTGAACGGAGAACTAACATGAGAGTTATGGCACTGAGAAGAAACCTTCAGCCAGGCTGCAGGAAGCTTTGTTTCCGTCTGGGTTCTGGGGCTGGGCTTTGTTTGTCTCTTTTTGAACATTCAGAGCATCTTCCACTCTGCAATCACTTAAAGCAGAACTAGGATGGAATTGCACGAAGTGTTGCAGACACCCAAAGTCACACAATCCATAATAAAACAGAAAAGTGAATTTATTAGCAAACTATGAACTCACAGACACTAAAGGAAAATTTAATTCTAAAATTTCCTCTTCTGTTGTACATTGCAGGCTTCCTGCTATCAGAAAGAATTCTTTTTACTAGTTTTACATTGATACCAAGAAAAAACCTCAACAACAACCGAAACCAACTGCTTTTTCCTTATTTTAAGACCTAATGAGGGAAAAGGATGCATGAAGACAGACCCCTGCATACAACTACGAGGAGATGCCTGTAACCCTTATTTTGACAGACAGATTTAATTACAAACACATCTAACCTCAGAAAAAATGTTTTAAATATAACTTCTACATTATTATATTTTCTATATTTATGCAAGTATTTTGGCTATAAAAAGGAAATTATTTTAATCAAGGGATTAATGAGAAAACCTGACATTCAAATTAGCTGTTATTCAACTACAGTTGACAAGTATTTTTCAGGAAGTTAATTTAGTTTCCTTCTCTCTCTCTATCTCTTTATTTTTCTTCCCCCACTAACTCATAACAGGAAGAGCTATTTTACCTTACGGGCACTTATTTCTAGTCCCAGGTTATTCCACTAAAGGGCAGCAGAGCAGCCAAATCCCTGTGAGCTGGTGCTGCTGAGCCCCAGCCAGCCCATCTGTGGGTAATTTCAGCACTCACAGATGCTGCAATAACCACTGGCAAAGCCCATCCAGCAAAGGCTCAGAGTTCACTTCAGACAGATGTTCTGGCAAAGCAAGAGAGCTAAAAAAAAAAAAAAANTAAACAATACCGCCATTATCTACTCGGGGAGCAGCGCTTTGCCCTCCAATGTACTTGGAACAGTGAGAAATGGCATCCTGAGTGTTTTTATTCCAATAAGTCCTTGCATTTCTCCCGTTTCCCTCCGGTGAGTCACTCCCCTGCTATCCCACCTCACTCATTTGGCTAGTTGCTTGCTAACTGCAGCTTATTTGCACTTAAAATAGTCATTATGTTTCAGCATATCTAAATAATTAGGCTAATGACAGCAGGTTTATTTCTGTTGATTCAATAATGCATCACAGATAATATCACCATCCCAAAGTCTGCTCATTTAGGAATCATAAATAAGGCCTTTCACCAAATCTAACTTGGCTGGCATGCTGCATTCAAATAGAATAATGAGGATGCAGTTAGCTTTGTTTCATTTGCTCCTGAATTCTTATGTAAATGGTTTTTTTCCTCCAGTGTCTCTCCATTATATAAACACCCAAATTTACTCAAAAATGAATGAAAAACTGCCTTCTCTGTGTTCAGCTGAACTTAGGAGTGCTGGAAAAAAAGAACAGCAAATAATTACTGTAGCCTGTACCATACCTTCATATCAATGATATTTATTCTTGATTATTATTGATTTATTATATTAATTATATCCACCAAAAATGTTAGCCCACTCCAGATCACAACTACTCTGGGCAGCAGAAGAGATTGGTTGATTTATGTTCATTTAGGCTAGAAATTAAAAAGAATGTGTGGACATCACACTGACCCACTCCTCGATCTTTGGCCTGGCAAACACTTAAATTATAAGATCAGTAAAAGCACACATTCAAATAACTGGAAGGGTTGTCTGACTATATTGCATTTTAATGTATTTTTTTCCAGTCTTGGACATATCATTGGATGAACATGAACATGAAACTCTCCTCAGAGGCTGCAGGAACACAGAATGCACCAGGTTTGCTACTGGGGGCAGGTGAACTGCCAGCAACCAGAAGAAACACACTTGGTTTGAAAACATTTCCCTTCCCATCAGCACTGCCTGGCAAAGCAGCTGCCTTACAACATCTCTGGTAGTTGCTTACTATATAATAGGTATTTTTTTTCCCTACCATTAATCCAAAAACAAAAAAAAACCAGGAGGATAGGGTAGTTAAGTATCAAAGCTGAGTGAAACTGCATCCCACATTGCACTACCCATAGGTGAGGTTTACCTTAAAGCCAAGGTGCTGATTTTCTCCCTAAACAGATCAATAAAACATTTTGGAATCTAAAATAATGTGATCAGATTCAATTCAATAGGAAATGGCTTTCAAGAAAAACAGCTGCTACTTTAAAAGATTTAAATAGTATTCTTTCATCATAATTCAATAAATACATTTTAAAAGGCACTGAATATCATAAATGCTGATTTCAGTCTTTAAATTTCCCACTAGGTATTTATAGAGAAACAATTTCTATACACAAAATAATCAAGAGCCACACACCATATTCATAAATACATTTCTAATGCCATAGATCAGAAGAGCCATTTTAACTGGATTGCATCAGTTAAAATAATATAATCTGTCCAACAGCAATCACCTTTAGATGTTTATGAAAGAACAGAAGCACCAGTGTTGCCCACAGTAATTTGCAAATAGGGACATCCTGCATTTTGTTCTGTAAGAAATACCATACATTAATTTAGACTATTATTGTTAACTTGCATATATTTTTTGCATCTTGAAGTATCCAGTGGAAAAGCTATTGAATAGCATTAGATAGCATGAAAAGAGACATTCTTTTCATGAGTCACTGAGTCCATAATCCCTGCCTTATGAGTCATATCATTATAACATCAATATTCAAATCAATATCAATAATAATTTCAATCTATCCTCTTCTCCCATTTCACTCATCTGTCAGCCCTTTCCCAAGGGAAAAGGCTGTACCATGAATTCCATTTCTTCCCTGCACAGCAGCTCTTCCACACCTCTGATCATTCCTCCCCCCTTCCCCTGGACCACACCTCTGTGAGACACAGGGTAACCAAAATCTGTTTGCAGGACGACATGTAAAATCAACTTCCACTACAGCAGAAACTGTAGTTTTTTGTGTTGAATGCCTTCTCTCAAAGTTGCTAAATATTCAATTTGCTTTTTCTGACAGCTGTCAAGCATCGAACTAATGCTGCTGAGAACTCCATCTGATGTTTCCAAAAAAACACTTCTGAGCAATAATAGTCATGCACGCCCTCATCAAGGAAAGATTTCCATCTATTATGAAATTCTTGAAGTGAATTTTATTCTGGCACTTAATCCTTCAGCTTTCTGCACTTTCCCAGTCAGTTTTAGTTCTGCCTGCTTGGAACAATCCTGTTTCCACAGAAGTATGTGTCATTATTTTGTCCCTTTTACAAACTGAACACTACAGAATCCCATGGACTTCCCTCTCTCCATCCCCTTCTCTGTAAAAATTCACCATTTATTCATCCCAGTGCAATACTGGTAGATCCAGTGGATTCATTACACTTCAGTGGATTCATTAAACTTTCTGGTTTATGCATGTACACTTACAATCTTCCCATCACTTCTCTCTGTGCTGAGATGCAGATCCTGATTTCCAGTCTCCACTACCAAAGTGTGTCTGAGGTTGCTGCTCTCTTCTGCTCCTGGCTGCATTTTCCCCCTGACCTCCTTGTCCTCCCAGTGAATCCCACTCCTCTTTCCTCAGCATAACCTCTATCTCCTCTCTGCACTACATGTCCTTTTATCAGCAGCTACAGTACCTGCCACAGACACAGGACTGTGAGATCTCCATTCAGTTCTGTCTGATTTCTTCAATAACTGTGTCATCAAGTGATTTTTGCCTTCCAGTTCAACCTTTTCCCAGGTGTTCCATTGATACTGCAGTTCAAGCAGCTGATCCCTCCCCATAAGGAATGGATCTTGTATGAGAACCCTCCCAGCTTTGCTGCAGAGAACCTTAGTCCCTGCAACTGGGCTTTTTTTGAGGTTAGAATGTTCTCATGTGGCCTCTCCATATGTTTTAGGGATTTGATTCTTTCCGTCCTGCAGTATTAGCAATGAACAAATTATGTTGTTTTTCTCCCTTCCGTTCCTTCAACACTGAACCCAGAGAGTCCACAAAGGCAGGGACAAAATCTCCACCTGGAATGCAGCATGAATCCAAGCAGGATTTCATTCCCAGATCTGAGGGAAGCAGGAGGAACATTCCACAGGGAGGAGAAGTGGGATGGAACAGAGGGAAGAGGAAGAGGAGGGTGCTTGGGACAGAGTGATGAACTCTTCAGAGGGTGCAGACCAAACAGTGCTTGGGATAATTTCCCCACTTTGAACAATAAAAAAGGTCTCCCAAGAAACCATGGAGGCAGTGTTTGGATACCAGGAAGGAGCATTGGTGAGGGGGCTGTTTACAGGGATCTGCATTTGGGACCAATGTTCTCAAATAAATAATTTATTGACATCTGGAGACAGAGCCACAGTCAATTTAAATATGGGCCATTTTCTTAAAGAATATGAATCATGAAAAAGTTGTCTCCTGTTACATCAAAGTGTCTTTTAGGGAAAACTAGATAATGATACAAATATCCCTAAACCTACAGAGAATCAGTCTATTTCATTTTACTGCACATCAGTTGGTACAAAATATTTTTAGCATTTAAACAAGTGAACTTTAGAGCTGCTTTAAAAGTACTCTCTGAAGAATGTTACTGCTCTCTCCCTCTGGTACACAATAAAGCTCAAGAAAAACCCGAGTGTAATGTTATTCATCAAGTTATGCAAATGCAGGTTTCCTATGGTAGTTAAACATCAAGTCTAAAAGAGTCTTTTTTTTATCCACAACTTCTCAAACGCAGAGTGTGCTGTTCTGAGCATACCTGTAGGTTGTAAATCTACACCCTCCTGAACACATTCCTTAAATAAACATTCCAGAGTCAGTAATAAGAACTTGTATTGAGCTGCCGTAAAATCACTTGTGTACTATCAGCTTTCATTCGTTTGAGTGGTTTTATTGTCTTATTAGCTCTCATCATCGTTTCGTTTTTCCAGGTGAGTACTGTTTGAAGCCCAACGATTCATGCATTCAGGATTTCTGCCTTGAATGACAGACATCTCCATGAAACTGATTCTGCCCTGATCCATCCAGTTAGTTCCTACTGCCAGATTATTCCCACTGTTTTGGCAGAAGAATTGATCCCCTCAAAGTGTGATCAGAGCCCACTGGGGAGCAGAGACCAGTCCCAGGGATGGGACTTCTGCCACTTCATCATTTCCCCTCTACCTCCAGATTGAATCCTCTGCACATCTTGATATTTGCACGGGATTTTTGCATTTTTGCATTTGTCATGTTTTTGCTGTTAGCTTTCATCCATGGTGATGCTGCCTCCTGTATGCTTTTCTTTACAGCTCCCTGTTGCACTACTGTGACCAAGGTGCAAAAAAGCTTGTCAGACAAAACAAGGCCTACTGCCTGCAGGAAAGGCTTGGAACCAGAAAATAACAAACATTTGCAAACCATAACTCATGCTGAAATCTTCTTTTGGGTTTCAAGGAATCTGAGTGGAAAAGCAATTGATTTGTACTTCAATATCCTAACCTGGCTTACACAAAAGACAGAAAACCATCTTAAATTATTTTGTCTCTGCAACTTCTATTACTTGTAGCCTGTGCAGATCTAAAAATCAATAGCACACAACATCTTGGTCTTGATAAAAACATAATTTGTGAAGGATTTCAGATCAATTTTTTCTCAGTGTAGGCCCTATATATATATATATATATAT
>VZRF01009678.1:1464019-1507563 GCA_013396875.1 Vireo altiloquus
TATATATATATTTTATAACTGTGTCATTCAGCTGTGCAAACAATCCTTCAAGATAAGGAAAAAATCACCACAAAAACAAACCCTCAAACAAACAAAACCACCACCCTGCCAGTGTTTCTCCTCTGTTTTCTAGGTGTGCTCATAAAATGGTTCCTCTGGGGTGCAGATGAGGAAAGCAGAAACTTCACAATGAAGAAAATCAGGACTTTTACAGGCTGTGGCAGAGGTAGGGTTAATTTTCATCACAGCAGCCCATGCGGGGCTGTATTTCGGATTTGTGACTAAACCAGTGTTGATAGCTATGTTATTGCTATTGTTATTGCTGAGCAGTGTTTGAACAGCATCAGGGATTTCTTCACTTTTTTTTTTTTCTTCTTTTTCCTCACTCTCCCTCCTCAGCCAGAGGGCTGGGGCAGCACGAGAGTTTAGGAGTGGGCACAGCCCTTTTTCTGCACACACAGACAAGAAGAACTCTGCTCTCTGAGTGACCTGGCCAAATTTGCCCTGATTAGTGTGCAATGGTTTTTGGTAGGTCACAGACAAACTGCTCTCATCGATGCATTAACAGGTGTGAACAGGTTTCAGTAGCCTCAAAGATAAAGGGTTAACTAGCTGGTGAGAAATCCCAAACTGCTAAACCCCAGTGGTAAGTTCTAGAATGCTCCCATAGTGCAGTGAGCTCCTAGAAAGGTCCACAGTCAGAAGCAGTTCTTGGAGGTACAACTCCATTTCTGAAATCAAAGAGTCCTGAAAGAAATGTAAATGCTGCAAAATACACATCTACTTTGTCAAAATCAGGTTGTTTCACCTATTTAAATTTCTTAAATGATGTAGAATGAGAATAAACTTTTCATTTTACAACAGATCTGTTCTTACTTCCCCGAGCTCTCCTTCCTC
The DNA here is from genome assembly GCA_013396875.1 of Vireo altiloquus. Lineage (NCBI taxonomy): Eukaryota > Metazoa > Chordata > Aves > Passeriformes > Vireonidae > Vireo > Vireo altiloquus. The sequence goes on from VZRF01009678.1 coordinate 1,464,917, forward strand.
ACTGGAGATGCATTTTCCAGCTGCCACTCCATATTCAGAATTTAAAGACCTATCAGTTATATGATTTCTAACACATCTTCCAGCAGCAAAAAGTCTCACAAAGGCTGCTGCTTATTGGTCGTGCCTGTGCTACACAGGAGCTACACTACAACACAGACTCAGCAACTAACCTCAAATGTAGCAGCGGGACAGGAAGGAAATGAAATTTTCCCCACCTCTAAACAATTATTGCAATGGAAAGGATTGTTCATTTCCATGAGCAGTAAAGGCACTCCCCCACTGAAACAGCACCAGGCTGTCACTCCTGTGCCCGGGGATGCTCAGCAGGACCTCAGATCAGGGCACAAAAAGCCATATAAGGTGGCATTCGATGGGCTCTGAATGCTCTGAATGCAGCGATTCCCCACTGAACCCCAGCCTGGGGTCCCACACTTTCACCCTGAGTGCACTGCTGGGGCTCAGGGCTTTCCCTGTCCTGCCCCAGCCGTGCTCAGGCTGCAGCTCACCCAGGACCGAGCAGCCACACACCAGTGGCTCCTCCAGCAGCACACCCCAAAACTCAGAACAGCCTCGCCAGGTTCAAACTTTGCTGCACTGAACTGCCCGAGTGCCTGCTGTGGCTGTACCACTGCACTCTGCATCATCAGCATCACCAGGAAAAGTTTCAGAAGTCTGTAAAGCTCCTCGAAGAAAAGAGGATCGAGTGTATATCTTCATTAAGGGGTGGTGGCACCCTTGACACGACCCAGATCATCGCTGGGGATGTCATATTTCAATTAGCTTTGCCCTGTGCTGATAGGACTTTGCATATCACACACTTCCCATGCACATTTAATAATCGCGGGATTTTCTTAAGGAAAAAATTTCAAATTTTTATGAGATGGGAAGGAGCATAAAATTATAAGGTCTTTTTCACTGTTAAATGAAAAAAAAAATCATTAACAATGAAAGGTACTGGATTAGAGGGAGAGCAGAGGAAAGATGGCCCAAGAATGTAGGCAATGATTTGGGATTTGAAAAACATGAATTCAAATCCTAGCTCTGCTATAGTCCTTCTCCTGGCACATCACTCAGGCTGCTCAATTTTCTGGCTTCTCCTTCTGTAATAAAGAGATAATAGCACATACTAATCTCACAGGAATATTGGGACTTGATATCTCTTAAATGCCATGGAGCTGTGGAAATGAACTTGATCAAAACTCCCTTAATGCTGCAATCTGGAGAATATCCAGAGTGCAAACAATTGCCAGCTGAAGTGTTTCGGGTGTTTACATGCATGTGGAAATTTTCATAATGCCTGAATAAGAAAATGTCTGCGCTGTAAAGTTCATGAAGGAAATATCTCAGTGGTGTCAGAAAACAGGCTGCTATGTACAGCAAATTCACAAGCTGAGGCCAGTCTGTATTTAACCCCTAAGGCTTTCACTTGGTTCACTCAAAACACCACTTAGAAAGATGGAGAATTTAGAAAGTTCACAGAAGAATCCATAAGAAAGAAAGAGGGACTAAATTCTTAAAAGAGAGCAATGAGAAATTAAGAAATTGCTAAGATATTTCTTCACATGTACATTTATATACAGCCAAGGGAAAATTATAATGTTAATTTCAGTGACAAAGTTATAAGTTGAAATAATCTACAGTGGTATTTCCAAAAAAACCCTTGTGTTAGGAGTCTGCCTCTTGTTTTCAAGATGTCCTATTCGATTTTAATGAGCCTTATGCTCCCGAGTCTGCTCTGACAGAGTACCCTTAGCTGCCCAAATAAATACAGAAATCATCTGCAGCAGTAATTAAGCACAATCTAAACCAGAACAGTGTCTTCCTTTATTTCTGTAGGAAGATCGTGGTTTCAGTGAACTGAGCAGCAGAACCACCTGTAAATCAAAAGCAGAGCCCTGATGTTCTGGTTTGTAGTCCTTTTACCACTCAGGAAATGACGAATTATAGCAAGGGTTTAACAGTGACTCATGTAAACCTGCTCCCACACAACTGCTCTTTTGTCCAAGATCATTGGTGATTTTACTCCAACAAACTTCACATTAATGACAGCAAGGAAAAAAACCAATTTCTTCCCCTGTGGGAAATGAAACCTTGGAACATGCAGACTTAAAAAACCCCAAACCCACCAAAGTAAACAAAAGTAGTACATATAGCCCCCGAAACAGGAAAGCACATATCGAATGAAACATTTACAAGTGATGGAAAAGCAATATTACAAACCGACCACCTAACACTGAATTACCTTGCAGCAGGATTAGGGAAAAGAAAAGAAAAAAAAAAATCACACACAGGTCAGGCTACCCTAGTTAAGCTTTTTCTGAAGCAAAAAGATCCATGAGAATATTCTCCTGCTCATCATTAGGTGCGGGTAAATACCTCACTGCTCCTGGTCCTTAATGAATTCCTACAATAACTGTTGAAGATATTTGAAGATATTGCAAAACAACAATGAATAATGTGACAGTGGAGCAGATCCTAACAACTAAACAGTTCCCCATTCTAGCTCAGATAAAGTAATGGAGCAGAACTTACTGCATCATTTACATTGTCTAACTACCATTCTTCATCCCTTTTTATTGTAATTTGCACATATCAGTAATTCAAAGTGCTGCAATTTAAAAAATATTCAACTCTCTAGACTAATACTATCATTCAGGCTGCATCAGAATAGAGAAAGATGAATAAATAAGAATACCATCATTAAATTCTTTCCTTCCATATTTATTAAAGTTATAATATTGGTTTATTTCCAGTAGAATTGCAGTATTTTATAATAGATCTCTTTCACAATTATTTTTTTTTCATGCCTCTCAGGTAGAAATCCCTAGATCACACTAAACTCCTCAGACTCCTCCATGGCATGCTATGGTGTTTTGGAAAATAGATTTATTGTATTAACAATTTTAAAAGATGTGTTTAATGAGGGGGAAAAAAGGACTCATAATCCCCTATAATATTTTCAATGCAGTAACAGCTATTTCTCCCTTATTTTGTTCCACGTGTTTACAATTCCAAGGAAAACACAGCTCACTCTAAAATTAGAGAAAAGGGGTTTAAATGCCTTTCTTTCACTGGATTTATAGGCCCTATAGGTACAGCAAGTACCTCTGTGTCACTGCCAGGCTGCAGGAAGAGTGAAGGTAAGACTGTTTGGGGAGCAAAAGCCTTGTGGCATAAATATCCTTACATCCAGCAGGGTTTAAAGTGTGGATAGTCATGGCAGACCTTCCAAAGGATGAAGCTGTCAAATTAACACTAAGCAGCATCCCTGGCTCATCCTTTCTCTGTTACTTTAAAATCTCCCAGTCAAGGAAAGGTGATACTAATGAACCAAGATCAGTTTAATTACAGTTATTAATTACAGTATGGTTATCAAACTTACCTGAAGAGTAAGGAAACAACAGAATGCGCAAGAATAGTATAAACTTTCCATCAAACACTGAAACAATTTCTGATTTTTTTTTCCCTTTTCAGAGAAATCCGATGGAATACCGAGGGGAAATGTCTTGTTTGCCAAAGGATTCCAGCTTCAGGCAAGGCAGTTTTGTAAGGGAGGGCAAAGCACAGTAATCCATCTTTCAGAATAAGCTCAGCTCAGAGAAACTCAACACAGCCCAAGTGTCCAAGCTCCTGAGCTGAGAGCCCTCCAGGCACCTCCATGTCCCTGCCAGGGCACACGAGAGCCACCCCAGCTCCTGTGTCTCAGGTTTGGCTGGGACACGACAGCCAGAGCAGGGGGATCGTGGTGCTGCTGCCTGGCACTGCCCTCTGCAGCATTCCCACCTCAGAGAATTCCAGCTTGCCACAATGGAATGGGAAAACCTCTCCAGGGAATGAGCAAAGACTCTGCTTATCTAGATTTTACACCCATTTCTGTTACAAACCCCCTGCCAGTCACTATTTGTCCTTGATTCCCCACTGTATATTTGGAGCAATTCTATCTCCTCTGCCTGTCGTGTTTATTTTTCAGTGGTTTTCTGGAACTGTCTTCTGTTGCTTTGTTTACTGGTTTACTCAATGCACTGCAGCTCCGCTGGAGCACTGTGGGCATTACTGCACCATTAATACAAGGTCAAACACCCAAACCCACAGGCTGTGAAACTCAATTTTAAAATACAGGATTTCTCAGCAGCTGGACTGTTAGAACCACACCTACCTCAACATATTTCTCTATCAAAATGAAATAGGAAAATACTGCAAAGCAACCATAGCTAGGAATTAAACTAAGATTCAACGGAAGGATACTGAATACAAAATTAGATTATTACAAGAGATTTTTGAGAAGGGGCAACACATACAATCCCAACACCTGCTGTGTTGGACCGGAATTTCTGGTTTGGAATGGTTTTTCTCTGAGGAAGGGGACGGGACAGAGCATCTCAGCAGTGCCGTAGCCACGTCCCAGGTGAGGAGGGCATCCCGCCCAGGCAGATGGAGCTGCCAGGAGCCAGCTCCGATGCTGAGGCTGTTTCCAGGCAACACACGGGGCTGGGGCTGAGCCTGCTGACACAGGGACCCCTCAGGGTCTGATGGATGCTCCTGCTGCTGGGTTTTGGGCACTGGGGAAAATAATCAACAAACCACGCGCACGGAGAGGAGCCCTCCTCAGATCCCAAACAAGCTGCTGCTTCTTTCTCCTTGTAGATCCCCAAACCTCTGCTCTAGCTTGTTGAGGGAAAAATGAATATCTTTTCCTGGAAGCTACATTTATGGCTACTGAGGCACTGTATTCACAGTCAAATTAATGTTAGCTTCCTCACACCGTGCTGTGATTATCTCAGGGGCTGCTGCCTCCCCTGGGTTAGAAACCCCAACCTCCTGCGTGCAATTTTTACCAGAATTTTTCCTAACAAAAGCTGTCAATTGCATCCAAATTCCGCTAAGGGCTGTAAGGTTATTCAGTGCTAGAAAATACTGTTTGTGGCAGAGGAGAAGCTAAAAGCAACAAGCATGCTGAGCACTACAGAATTGATTTAAATCTGTCCTCAAGATGAACAGGCTTTCTTTTTTTTTTTCATCCTGTAAGGCAGGCAGTCTTTTTGAAATAATGAAATCTTATTTCAAAGACATTAAGAGGAAGATTGTGTTCAGTGTAGGAGAATAAATGCAAAATTCTTCTTTTTCTGGCAAGGACTGTGTGTCTAATTTTTTCAGTGACACGAAACTTTGTGTGTTGGGGCAGAACTCAGCTCCTCACATTAATACAGAAGAACTAAAAAGTGAATGTAGTCTATTATTTTGTCAATATCCATGTGCAATACAGGACAAAGAAGAGCGTAATTATAAATGTATATAAAACAAAAATACACTCAGTCAGCCTAATACAGAACAAGCCATGCTCATTACCTAATAAAAAATATCTAAGAACTAGAGTTTATTTTAAGCAGAGAATTATTAAAAACTGTTAAAGAAGTATAAAATACACATCTACCAATACCACATCAGTTTTGTCTGATACTTCTGCATTTAGTATAACTATAGAAAGTTATATCCTGAATAAAAAGTCCTTAATCGTTATTGGTTTTATGTATGTGCTATAATGAAAAACTTTACTAAAGAATAAATTCCAAGTATGAATGAGCAACAAGTGTTTTGGATTTGAAGGCCTCGTCTCAGAAACGGAAAGGGCAGAAAATTAATCTGCACAAACACTTTTTTCACATGTCCTATAAATTTTGGAGCTCAATTCACGATATTCCCTATTCTGACTTTAGCATTTCATAAACGAAAGCGTGATAAATTAATTATCCATAGCTGTTCTGAGGGAGGAAAAGTGTCCGTGAGCAATCTGCACACAAAGTAATCAGCCAAAGGTGACACCAACACGACAGCGACACAACCCAAACACGCACAAGGGGAAAACACAAGAGAAAAATCACTTTAACCTACAGCCAGAACCTGGCAAGATTATTCTCTGAGCATGTCACTGGCAAGCTGCTGCTCACTGAAGGCTGAAAGCCACCAGACCCTGTACTTGTGGCTCCATTAGTCTGGCGATGCAGCAGCAGCAGAGCAGCAGAGCAGCAAGCTGGGGAGCCCAAAGTGCTTCTGCATTAATTGCAGAATTAATTCCGCACAGCACAAGGAGAGTACCTCGAAAAATCAACAGGCAGCACAAAAAATTCGGGGGGCACTTACTGAGAGGAGGCTCCGCTCACGGAAACAATAGGCACCACTCGCATGGAGCTTCTGTGGAGTTTCCTGCGGGAAGAAAAGCACATTCTCGTTGGGAAGGAGGGATGCAGAGCAGCTCCCGCTCGTGCCCCACGCTCGTGGAAGGCTCAGAGATCCAACAGAAAACACAGCTGCTGATGCCCTGCTTGGGCTGTCGCTGTGCACACTGCTGGGTCATAAGTGCATTTTTTGCTGTAGCACAAAGCCAAATGGCAAAATCCCATCATTGATTCGCATGTTTGATTTTATTATTTATTTATTAAACATTCCAGGGACGGTAAATGCATCCGGACAGTCAAATGCAATGCATTTGAAACCAAAAATCTATGTTTTCACTACAAATTTGCCTACTAAAATAGACATTACTAAGCTATAATTGTAAATTTTCCCCAGCACAGTTTCAATAGGAACACACCACCGTAATTTGTTTTCTGTATATCCTTCAACTGAAAATTTGAAGCATTTTTTGCGAAAGAAAAATTATCATAAAAGGCATAAGCAAAAGGGGGCCATCCAGAATACATTTTACAAGCACATGTTTGGGAATTCCAACTGGATATCACTCTATTCCACGCCACTCTTTCTTATTAATGAGCAGCTGTGACATGTAACATTTACAGAATTATTCACTGAATTTTAGTTGTTAGAGAAAGCTCAGCCATGTTTTACCTCATGGATTCTCCCTACACGCATTTTTCATTTCCACGTGCAAATGGCAATATGTACTCTTTGACACAAATATCCCTGAAAGTAGAATCATTGCTCATATTTTGAGTCTCCAAAGATAATACACACCAAGGTCAGAAGGTCAGAGTATAATCAAATCATTCTGTAGGTAAATTTAAGATACTTTTTATCCTCTTAAGTAAAATTCCAAACAGTAAACATATTGGATATTTTTTTCACAAAACATCCTCCTCCTTATATGCACTTTCATTTTAAACCAAAAAAAAAAAAAAATTAAATAAATCAGTAAATTAAAAAGTCAGTGGAGGTTCTTTCTAATGCAACTGAGGGAAAATGGGAACAAGAACCAGCAGCAGCAGGAAGGCACATGCTCTATGAACATGTGGTAACACACTGATAAAAGAACTTCAGAACTGGGAAAGGCGACAAGCAGGAACAGCAAACACACTTGAATTTCTGTCTCCCTAGAGCTGGGACCACCCAGGGGAGCATCTCTCAGAGTTAACAGCCAAGTTCACACCGATGCTCTTGGCAGCAACTGCAATTGTCTGACCACCCAAGCCCTCCCAACAACCAACACATGAGCTGAACATACAAGTTTCTTTTTATTTGTGTATTTCTGGGCAAAGGAAGAGTGGCACACTCAGGAACTGTGACTTTGTACAGCTCTCTCCCCACCCGAGGGAGAACCCAGTCCTGCTGGGGCAGTGCAGCCTCCTGGCCACCCCAGGGCAGCTCCTTGGGCAGGGAAAATCCCACTACACTGATGACATTTCATCACCTACCCCACAGCAGGTCACAATTTCCAGACCACTGGGCCAAAATTGTCTATTTTACCAAGTACACTTAATTTGTTATCCAGCTGCTCAGGCAGTACCCAAACAGTGAGCAAGATTTCAAGCCTATTCATACGATTACAAGAAGCAATTTTCAGTAGAAGGAAATACAGCTGGAAAATGTCAGTAGTTTTGTGGCAAAAATCCCTACATTCTGATAAAATCCTATTTACAGGCCTCAAGATAACCTGGCTGACTCTGGACTTGTTCATAACACCTTATTCTTTACGCTGGCACGAAATGCCATTAGGAACTGTCCACACAACTGCAAGCAGTCCTGCAGAGAAACATGAGATGCACATCTTCAAATGCTAAATTTTCTTTTCCACAACTGCCTGTGAATCATAGCAAAACACGAAGTGGGCTCTCGGAAACTGGAAAAGTTTTGCTTGCATCTGGTGTCACGACATTGGCACGTGCCAGGCATGCCAAGAGCAGCAGAACCCTTCTGCAAAGCGACCACAGCACTCCTGCTCTGTCCAGAGACAAGGAACACCTGAGAGGCAGCTGGAGGAAGCCCTGCTAAGTGTGCAGGGAGAAGTTTGGCAGAGAGGATGATCTGTTAAGACTCACTTAAAAACGGGAAAGTGTCTCCAGGTGAAAGTGTCAGGTGCACAGACAAGTACCAAGATGCCCCAGGGGCTTCTCCCTCGGGGCAGCAGCTCAGGCAGCCCAAACAAGCTGAGGTTGTTCTGCAGGGTCACTGAGAGACAGAGCCCCAGGCCATTCAGGCTCCATGAAATATCACCATACCCCAGCATTCCAGGAGTATCCCACACACCTTATTGCTTTCCCGTAGTAGTGGCTTCATTAAGCATCATATTAAAAAAAATAATTTTAAAAAAGAAGCTAAAGCAATAATAAAAATCACTACTAGTACATATATACAATTACTAAGTTTGACTTAACATCCACTACTTCAGACCTTTATCAAAAGCCTACGTCTAAATTGATCTAATCTGATATTTTTTTAATTCTGTTCTAAAAATGCAATTAAACAATGATATCTGCTGCTGCAAGTTAAAAGCCATCCCCTTTAGATAACAGCCAAATACAACAAGCAGTGAGTTTTGCCATCATTAGATTTCTAACCATATTACTTCTATTTTGAGGCTTTTTTTGTTTGGTCTCAGTTTAATTTCCTGTCAGCCTTACAAGAGATTTCTAATGTTTGGGCTGTAGGATATGCTCTGATTAAAAATAATCTTCCCAATTACTGCCTGGCATGACTCTACTGCCACATGCACTCTGCCACTGGCTTCTGCATTTCTGTCAGCAGTAATTGTGTCTGTAGCTTCTAACTGTAAATGAAAACCCAGGGGGCATATTTGGGTTCCAGTTTCCTTTGCCCAGCCATATCTTTTAATTTGCACTGTCTGTCAAAAGGAGATGTTCGTAGGCACTAAAAGGAAATCCTCAGAACATCAGGTTAAAAAAAGGAAAAACGAGAAAAAAAGAAATGCAACTGGAATATGATAAACCACATTTGATATTTATGCCAGGATACTCAACACAGAGCAGCTCACTGCATTGATTAGCCTTAGAAGAGGGGGATTTAAACCATTTACTGAGCATTGCTAGCTGCACTTTATTACCATTAAATTTAATCCTAAATCTCAAGCATCACCTTAGTACAGCTCTTTTTTAAATTCAATCATTATAATGAATATTTCACAGAGCAGCATTTCTTATCACAATGGGAAAAAAATTATTATTTCTCCTGCTCTTGGTCCTGGGCTAAACTCTGCTATGGGGTTTCCATCTCCAGCCCTGGCTGACCCTCAGACACAGCCTTCTTTGACCCTCACTGTACTTTCTCTCCAGCCTTTCAGCTCCTCTGGGGACTTCAGACCCTGGTGGTCCCCCTTGCCTCCATCCCCTCTCCATCCCAATGTTGCTCCTGGAGCTCCCAGATGGATCCTGGAGCTGTCAGTGGCCAGACCCATCTCAGGATGTGGCTCTGTGCATCCTGGGGAGAGAGCCTGGAGCTCCTGGCTCTGCTCCCCCCAGGCCTTGGGACATCTGCTCCCGAGTCCCTGGGCTTAGAGCTGGCACTCAGGGCAGCCACAGGCACCAGGCACACATGTCCAGACCCTCACTGAGTCCCTCTGCCTCTCAGGAGTGCTGCTGCTGAGGTGGAGAGGCAGCCCCTTGTCCCCAGGGAATGCTCTCTCAGGGGACAAGGGTAGGATGGAATCGAGCTGCCCAGGGGCAGAGAGTCTTGGGAAGAACAAAGCACCAGGCACAGACTGTACCCTGTGAAGTGGGCACAGGAAAAACTCAAGGAGGAGGAAAAAACATCTGATATGGATCAGAAACAAAGCTCTTTGTGGAAGGGAAAGAGCACAACGAAGTACACGTGCAAGAATGCACATGTGGGATGTATGGGACTCTGCAAAGGACAGGGTTGTGAAGACTACTGAGAAGACAGTTGCAGTTATTGCTAGAAGCAAATATTCACTATAAAAAGAAGAATACTGTAAAGTCCTCTGAAAATAATTTTCTCTGAAGTCTCAGTCTCTGGTCTTTAAAAATTAAGTAAATTTTTGTCTCGAAATTAAAATGGCACACAGCGCATTTGGAATCCAAGGGATGCAGAGAGCATATTTTTGTACAAAGGAATCATGGAGGTTTTCTTTGTCATAGGAGGATAAACACTGAGATTCGGTGAATGTGAGCAGGGATTTGTCCAAATAGCACTTAAAATTGAATAGCTTCTCTTGGCATAAGAACTGATTTGAAATATTAAATGCAAATGTTAGTGCTCTGCACTGTGTTTGCTGCTTGATGCTCTATCCTGTATTGTTTGTACCTGTAGAGGAGGGGAGACAGTGGGAAGGTGAGAACAGACCCAATCTCAGCTCTGTGCTGAACCTCTGGCATGTCACTCCATGGTGCAACTCTTTTGTAGGGCTCTGTCCCTTGAGTGCATTGTCTGTGCCACGTGATGGCCAAACACTGGTAACAGATAACAACTTCAACACATCACCTGAAAGGTCTGTGCAGAGGAGCCTGTGACCACCACTGCCTTTGCAACTGTGTGGCGTTACAGAGGAAAAATGGCACAGGCCTGTTGAAATATTATTTTTAAAATACTGTAGAAGCTGTGTAAGAAGTTCTTTGTGCCCCCTCTGGGCCCTAAGGGGTAGCAGCACTGCACATGCTGCAGTGCAGAACTAGGCTGTGATAACCTCGAGCTATCTTTGCTTCTATTTCCCTATCTTAGCTGAGATAAAACCATCATTTACAAGGTATATCTCCCTACCTGTGACTGAAACTGCCAGAAGGTTTAAATAAATACCTGCTTTTTAAAAAAATAAGGTAAGCCACTGAGTTTAAATGGTTACTCCTGTGGCTGAGGCCATGTGGATGTTTATGTATTTATTCAGCATAAAAGCCGTAGGATTAAGTATGGCAGTAAACACGTTATGAAGTTGAAAGAAACGCTGGTCTCTTACAGAAGGACCTTTCAGAATTTTGGCTGCAGAGAGAGCTGAGAAGCAGAGCCTCAGCTGTGGGAGGATCAGCTCCTCTCTCAATGCAGGGAAGGGGAGAACCCCAGGGCACAAATTCCTATTGCCACCATGACCCTTACCAGTTCCAGAACACCTCTTGTGGTATTTTGTTTTGTTTCTCCCCACTTTTCTGCAGCACAGACTGGTGGAACAGTCCCACCAAGACCAGCAAGGCTGCTCCCACGTTAACCACGGTCACACACGGCCATGCCCTCCAGTCTGAGATCATTTATCACAAACCATGGGAACAATGCACTCAGAGGAGGTGCAGAAATAACTAAATAATTCGGAAAAGGCTTAACTGTTCTCATCAGCCACTAGAGAAGTCCTTCCACCTATTCCAGTGGTGAGCTTTTAGCCCTGAATACCTTGCTCCTGACAAACACCAAAAAGCAGGAACATTATACTTCCAGAACAGAGCCTTTACATTCTGCATTTTTAAACCAGTGGTTCTCTTATCTATCATAGGTCAAGAAATGAATTACACCTCTTTGTGATTTGGAAAGAAATATCCCATGTAGAGAGAATGGTAAACCTATTTTTTTTTTTTTAAACAGAAATTTTGATGTTGGTCAAGAACTGTAGATGTTAATAACTAACATTTGAAATCAAGGACTAGAATAAGAAAAAATAAAAATGAACCAAAACCCAGCAGTTTATCCAACAGCTTTGTGACTTAGGACGTAATTATTCTTAGAGAAACAGCACAGGAGCAGTGGGGAGAGCAGCTCCGAGGAACATCCAGGTTTAGTCCTGTTTCAACCACTTCATCCTCAGTTTGAGCTCAGGCTACTGCACTTTCCTGTCTGCACTCTCTAAAGAGAGATGCTGATCTGTTGCTTAGCATCAGAGATGATCTTTTTCTAAGGCTTTCAATTAAGAAATCTGCAAAGAAAAATATTTTTGCGGGAGTAGAGGAGACATTGCTTTATTGCTGTATTAGATCTGAGAAGTGAATGCTGACTGTGGGTTGAATCCCTGAGAAATGTAGCTTTGGTCAAGAGAGTAGGAATGAACAGCAGTTTATCACAGTAATCATATTTGTATGATCTGGAGATTCAGCTGCTTGCTCCCTCCGTAGATTGAAAACAGATTTTCATGGTACAAGCCAAACTCCACTGTGCCTCAATCCTCTGTAACTTGTGTCCCACAAAACCTCAGAGGGGTTTGGGCAGAGGGATGGGGTCAGAATTCCCGGGTGCATCCCTGCATGGGCAGGCTCAGCAGCACACGAGGTGCTTGTCGAGGGGCTGGAGTTGGGTGTTTATCCCTTGTTTTGTGACGCAGCAAATACAGTTTTGGCTTCTGGTAGTGCTTGACTGTCTCGGTGCTTACGAAATGTAAATGAAATGAAGAGATGGGATTGAATGTGTAAATTTGGGATTGTTTTGGAAGGTTGTTCTGCAGGGAAAACCTGCAGGGAGAATGATAGAGTGTTAATAGGGGGAGTTCTGCGAGGCTGCAATATGAGGGATCATTGCACAAAGTGAGGCCTGTCATGTTAAAGGTAATGTGGGGAGCAGGAAAAGAAATGGAATAATTTAAATGTGAAAGGCAATGAAATGTAATGAATCAAAGTATGACTAACGAGGTGATTTAGAGAGATGTAGTTAAGCTAGGTGCAATGTGATTTTAAAGGAAAAAGGGAGATTTAGTAGTAGAAATGTAGACATTTGAAGCAAAATACAAAACAAGCAAAAAGTCTAAGGAGAGCTAACATTTAGTAACAGTATTTTCAGTGTAAAAACTATTAGGCATTTAATTATAATTTTGTTCATTTTGAACCACCTCCTACATATGTAACATTTACATAACAAACAAACAAACCCCCAGGAACAATTTGCCAGCTTGCTGTAACATAAAATAAACATTAAATGGAAAAAAAAAATGGGCTATGACTTTACAGTGCCACTGTAAAGTAAACAATTAATATATTACTTTACAAAGCACAGTACTAAGCAGTGTTGGATAAAACAAAAAATAAAACATGAGTAAGACTTGAAATTTGTTTGTTGGTGACCCAGTGTGAGACTAGTGAGACCACTGGTTAGGTACCATGTTTGAGTAACATACATCGAGGTTTTAAATATTTCCAATGATTTTGGCTTCACAGCTGACATGCAAAATACAAGCCATAAATTTTTGGAAATTTGGGCATATTCTTAAATGGCTTAAAGTAGTGGATTTCTGGCTTGAAGGATTTGGTCCTGCAATAAAAGAAACTGTGTAGGTTTTTTGATGTGTTCCTGTGTCTGATGAGCAAGACAAGGACTGGGGACACAGTGTTCAGATATTGAAATAAAATATTTATTCTGTTGCTTCTTTACCAATATCTAAATGTAGACTAAAATGATATTTTCTCATTCCATTGTTTCCCTCGCTAAATGGGAAGCACTGTTGTTTCTTTCACAAGAGGAAAATTCCTGATTCCTTGTTAGATTAAAAAAAAAAAAAATACTCAAAGTGAGCTCTGCGCTGAGAATTTGTATGCCGAGCCGGTCAGACTGTGAATCTTTATTATTACTGAGCTTTATCCTTGAGTACATAGCTTGCAATCCAGTTTGAATATTAAGTGTCAGGCTCAAAGGCTGTGGTGAGAGATGTGCAGGGTGTGCTGGCAGGCTCCTGTCCCAGCCTTGGCAGCCCCCGAGCGCTGGCGGTGATGAGTGGATTTATTTCACAGGTGTCACTTCGCTGGGGTGAAGCTCCTGATGCTGTGAGTGATGAAGGTGGTGCCATTACCTGCAGTCTGTGATTTTCCTGGGATGCTGGGGAAGGTGATGGAGGAGGAAAAAAAAATCGTGTGGTGTTTACAGCTCTGGTTCTTTTTCTGCTCAGTGTAGTTTTTCGCCTCGAAACAACTCTAGTTAAAAACAAAACCAATCCAAGCTACACCACACCTGTTTTGTTTATTTACAAATAACCAACCCGGGCCTGAGAGTTTCCCACTGATGTATTCTGCATGCCTGGCCTATGGGTTGCATCATTTATGCTTTTTGGTCCTTTTTTCTCCCAGTGAAAGTCATGTTACTCTTGGGGAAAATGTGCTGCTTGACACAGCTGAGATTCCTCCTTTCTTTTCCTCTGATCAGAGGAGAGCACTTGAACTCCAGTATGGGATCTGCATGGGCTTCTCTGCACTTGTGACTTTAAACTTTGGGATCATTGTCAAATTACACCCAGCTGGAAGCAACAATAAACAATTCTTTCAAAAAGAGCCCCAGCCCAAGGCTGTCCTGTGTTGTATAAAACAAACACTAACTTGTCTTTGGAAATCAGTTGTAGTAGTTAAATGTAGCAGGAGTAAATCTCCAAATGTGGCAGGCTTGGATTTTTTTTTTTTTCTTCTTTTTCAGATTGAAATAATTTTTTCTTCATAAAGAGGAAGAATCCTTTTGATAAAAATATGATAGCCCCTGTGCAAAAAAAATAACTTCTGCCTGCTCTGCAGTTGGCCTGTGGTGGGTGCCTGGGCTGAGGCTGCCCTCCAGCATGGTCAATGTGACATCTGGGGGAAGGCTGGACCTTTTCAACACCTGATGACCTTACAAAAGTCCATTTTCCTGAAGTGTTTGCCAGCTAATCCATCCCATTCCTCTCTGTCTCCAGCATGTGAAATGATGCTTTTAGTTTCTGTGCTGATAAAAATGGTTTTGGGTCAGAAAATTTGATGTATCTACCCAAATTAGATTTTTTTCCTTTGCTTTGTCTACAAGAGACATTCTCCTGTCAGTGGGATGTGATGGACCCTCTATTATTTTTCTGTTAGGGCTCATGGATGTAGCCTAGAGTTGTGCTGTTTCTCTAAGAATAATTACGTCCTAAGTCACAAAGCTGTTGGATAAACTGCTGGGTTTTGGTTCATTTTTATTTTTTCTTATTCTAGTCCTTGATTTCAAATGTTATTTATTAACATCTACAGTTCTTAAGCAATGTCAAAGGTGTGTGAGCAATCCTTCCTGCCTAAACTGGCGATGGTTCAATGCACACCCCAGTACCAGCAACTCAGGGAAGACAGAATCTTCTCCAGACTAATTTATCCTCCTGAAAGCTGTTCCTTGGCTTCTCTATGCAGGAGCAGTCAGTCCCAAGGGGCTGGGAAGTGCCCCTGTGCAGGTGCTGGTGCTGTCCTGGCAATGAGGGGTGGTGAGCACCCAGAGCTGGCAGGAGCTGCGTGGGCTGTGCTGCCACAGCCTCCAGAGCAGCCACCAGGCATCCAAAGCTGCTTGCCAGCTTTAATATCTAAGTTATTATCTCTATTTGCAACTCGTCAAGAGTTAAATTGGATTCAAAAAGCTGCCACGTTTTACCAAAAGCTGCAAATCCCAGCCTGAGTCACCCAATCTTCTGGGCAATAACCAAATCCTGCCTGGATGCAGAGTGTCTTAATCTCTGGAGAGGTTAAGAGAAATTGTTAGAAGGACTAGGAGATAACTGCTTGCTCCAACAAAATTTTATTCCAAGTCAAATTAAAAATGGCTCAGTATCTTGTTACTGAAGGCAATAATTTTGAAAGCATCAGATACTCACTGCTCTCAGATAACAGTTTGTCTAAAGGAACGATGGCAATGTTTATGTTCTTTTTTCTCTAATCCTACTTTGCAAAACATTTTGGAAATGCTTTTGGAATAAAAAAATTAAACATTTTAAATCATGATCAAGATTTTGCCTACTAAACCAAAACAATATTATTTTCTTTGTTCAAAAATACACCTTCATAGCTGGTAGCCTGAAAAATCTGTGCAGGAAGGAATGATTCAGGTCTCATAGCCACAACTCACAGAGAAGTGGTAAAATGTCTTTGTCCTGTTTAAATATCAAAGCTCTTCTGGGTATCACTTAGATCTACCTATCATAATTCAGATACTTGTGAATAATTCAAGATGTTATGCTTTAACTTCTATCAGCAATTCCCTTGAAGAGGAGCAGTAAGTAAGCATTTCTTATAAGTTACAGCATGGATCCATATAATTAATATTTTGATGTACTTTACCTGTCTTACTGTTTGCTCTTGTGATATTAAGTTGATATTAAATAAATAACACACTCAGCTAACTTGTCCTACTTTTCAAAGACGCTCCAATTTATGTAATTGCTTTATTTGATTTATTGTTGCATCTTTACTCGAGTTACATATTCTGTTAATGTGCTATCAATGCAATTAGCTGTTTCTAAGCAGGAAACTTTTTTTTAATCAAGCCAGCATTTTTATTGCAAAAGTCTTGCACTGCTTGTACTCCCATGGAATCAAAATACAATTTAAATGGTGTGAAGTAACTTGCTTCATCTTTGCATGCTGGAGCAAACCAGAGATGATGGGCTGCTACTCAAGCATAAGAGAAATAGTAGCACCCCACTAACAAACCTCAGAGTTGACTAAAGACACATAAAATCATACGAAAACAACAACTGAAGTATGCCCTCGTTTTTCAAATAAGAATTCAGAGAAAGCCTCTGTCCAAGTGACTGTAAATTATGTATTAATACATAATTAATACATAATACGTGTGTTAATACATAATTAATACACAATTTTGAAATTAAATCCAGCAATATGAAGAAAAATTGATTTCAGCTTTCCCTGTTTGCTTATAGTGAAGAATTAAAAAACTTTACTTCCTGCAGTAAATGCACATCCTTGGTTAGAAGGATGAAGAATCAACAGGCAGCTTGTATTCTTGAAATAAACTTGATTTTTGCTGCCTACAGCATTGTGCACTGATGTCCTCCAGGAGTTCTGCTTGTCCGCTCCCCAGACTCACAAAGACAACACTCAAGGGGCGGGGACACAACGAGAAAAAAATTAATTTCTGAAAACAGAGAGAAAATTAACTTGTTTATACTGCCTTCCCTCTATCATTTTCATTCATGAAGGGAATTAGTTTTGACTATTAATTAGAGTGGCATCTGTCTCTCCCCCGCTGGCAGGAGACCAGTGAGCACGAGCAGCATTAGCTGCTGGTCCAGGTGTGCAGTGACTGAAAACTCATTTCTGTACTGCTCCACCACAGGAGCAGCAATTTACACAGAATCAGATGGCTCAAATATACCTTCTAGAACACATTAAGTGAGGATTTTCAGTATATGGAAGCATTCTGGACATATTGTCCAAACTTCCCTTAGCAGGAAAGATCAGCAATGCACTAAGATGCAGCACATGAGGCAAAAGCTCACAGCCCAGAAACCTAGCACAGGTATTATTCCATTGATTCCATAAATCAGCTGGCTTTAGGAAAGCACTCATCTACTACATAGCCTGAAAGAAAATTGCTGTCATTACACATGAAACCTGCTGCATTTCTGAAAAGTTCTAAACACACAGTAATAACCTGCACTGATAAATTTTCAAAACCTATAACTTAAAAAGTGAACAGTGTCATATGTCTCAGGATTGGATTTCTCAGTATTTTTTGTCTTCCCTACCTCTTTCTTTTATCTCATTAACAAAATACTCTGCCCTTCCAGCATGTGCACTGTGATATAATAATACATGCACTGCAAGGGAGAAGCACCTCAAGTATCACATTTCTGGGAACTTGGACTGACAGCTGCAACACAGAAGCAAAATTCCCACCCAACTACAGCGTTTATGAATTCCTGCACAATTCCAAATGCTTTTTGTGACTTCCATTATATCTGGGAAGCTGCTATTTATACCAATTTTACCTCTGATGCTACAGCGTTGTTTCAAAGTCTTGGAGTTTCTCACTGTATTTATCAGTCCTGTAGTGTCAGATAAAAAGTTTCTATTTATGGCTAAGAATAGAGCACACGTTTCCTTCCCAAGGTGCCAAATACCAGACTGATAGCAATGGAATCTCAATATAATCCTCTAATGCCTGAAACCCCTTCAAGTACCTTAATACATCAAGTGTTAAACGTTTTATAACACCTATAAACACTCCAAGAGTCTAATGAAGCTTATACTACTAGGAGTGCAACAAGTGGAAGGTGATGTAAAAATCAATTTTCTTTCACCTCAGCTGATTTATATTCCTTCCTGAACAAATTAATTTCACACTAAGCAACTGGTTTAATAAAACTTCAGAGCAGCCCTATATTAAAGGGTTTTGTTCTTACTCCAGGCAGAGATAACTTGGAAATAGTAGTAAAACAGCAGTCTGGGATTACTCTGCAATTTGTAAAGCCTGGCCTGCCTCATTTCGCAGCTTTTTCTCACTGAGTTTTATTTCTGAACTTCTGAAAATCAATTTTAAAAAGCACAATGCAGGTTTGCAGTCCAGAAACAAGACCGTAAGCAATAACATGTAAAAATAAATGGGGCAAGTATGAAAATATATCCCAGGGAAATAAACACGTTTGGAGCCTTAGTGCCCAAACTGAGAATTAAGCTGTGCTTAATTCCAACCCTGCCTGCAGTACCAATTGCTGCATCGCAAATAATAAAATCAAGGGGATTGCTGAGGTACTTGATATGAAACAGGAAGGTGCCATTCCAGCACAGCTGGAATATTCTGCATTTCTGTCCCCTCCTCTCTGCTGCTGGAGCTGCATTTTGCATCCCTCACAGCCCCAAGAAAACCCTGCACACAGAAGGACCCCTCCTCCTTTTCCCCATCCCCACAACCACCAACACATTTTGCTGGGTAATAAGGAAGAAGACACGAGATAAAATCTGAATTTCAAAACAAAGCCTATCTTCTATTCATAGACTGAAATAACAGTGAAATAATAGTGACAAATTGCATACATTAAGACCTCTCTGTAGCTTTACTTGCAGATCTTCCCAATTGCTCAATGCAACTGCATTTTCTCAGAGAGGACTTAAACAGCTTAAAAAAATAAAGCAAGTAGGATGCAACACTCTACAGAGTGCATAGAACACAAAACCAGGGCCTCAAGCTGACAAAAGAAAAAAAAAAGTTCTGAAAACTGAAATCAGCTGAGCTTCTTTTACCATTATTATCTCTGTTGACTCTCCTTATGACAGAAGTCAACAGTACAGACTGCATGTAACTCTTCTCCCACCTGATTTGCACATCTTCCTGTAGCTTTCAGGGCATAATCCTAAGGCAAAAATGTTCATAAAACCAGGTGCACAGCAAAAAGAGGAACCTAGAATGTACACAAAATGTGTGTAATAAATATCTACAACACGATTTGAGTAATGTCAGAAATATCAATGCATCTCTGTTCGTTTAAAGAATGTTTTTTAAAAGTAATTTCACTTTTTCAGAAATAGACATGTATTGCAATTGTGCTAAGCATTTTTAGCCAGCATGGAGATTTGATTTGCTTGCTATTGATTGAAAAACACATGAACGAAATCACTGCTATTTTTCTGAGATTAAAAATGTCATTGGAGGCTTCAGGTTTATGTTTTCTGATTAAGACGAAAAAGCTAATGTTGTTTGTGACCCCAATGCCAATTCACCAGAACGTGAAGCAGCAAATAGACCACAGTTAGATCCATAATGGTAACTCAAACATAAAGTAACACAAGATAATTGAAAGTTGTTTTCTTTTTTCTCATCTCACCTGCATAAAAATTTGCTGAATGACACAAAGGTGTGAAAGTACACAAAAAAAATGAGTTTACCATTAGAGACTGAAATATGAACACTGCGATTCAGAGTGGGGCAGGCTGTGGCAGAAAGAAACACACACTGGTGTTGTTTGTGGAAAGGCAGTCAAGGAAATTATTTATCTTCTTGTTTCCAAACTATAAAAAAATATAATCAAGAAGATTTGACAATGGGAAAACTTTGCCCATCTGGCTGCAATCATTTAAGGAAGTTCCAAAGGAACAGAAAAGGTGAAAATCTTTAAGGAAAGGCAAATAAATGAAGGCTTCTTACATAACAAATCAAGATGTCAGTTATTTTAACAAAGAGTAACTAGTGGAACACTTGACTTTAACTCCATTTCTAAACACTGCATCAATGATTTTCCTTGACCCTGTGTAAAGCTATTAACAGATTCCACTAGAGATTGGAGAAATTTAAGTATTAATGGAGTTTTTACAAGAAATTAAGAACAAGAATGAGAAAATTCTTATGTTTAAGGCATTCAGGTTATTTACTTCAACCTGGTGGACATGGACAAGGTAAATCTTAGTTTCAACCTTTACATTTCTAGGTAAACTAAAAACAGATGATAACCTACATACTGTATTCAACTCGTAATCCTACCCCCACATTTGACCAGGTATGTTTTCAACCCAATGAAAACTACATGGTGTAAACTGGCAGATCAAATTATTCCCTTTTCATAGGAAACAAGACACATTCTGATGGAGTAATTAATAGTTGTCCCAGCTTACTGCAAATTGCCATGCTTTAAAAATCTCTCCGCTTCCAGAGCAGAGAACCTCGGTTTCAGCTTGTATTTTAATGATTCTTAGACTGGCTTGAGCGACAAAAAAAGTTCAGTTCAGTTCTGAAGGTTTTGCTTGTTGACAAGTGTTTCTGACCAAGCCTTTTTGCTCAGCCCTCACTCTCCAGCACTGCGTGCCAGGAGAAAGAGCTTCTAAATAAACTCCTAAATGAAAAATATTCTCCTCCAGAACCTTCCATAATCCATCTGAAAGTCCCTGCTTGCTTACACCATGAGCAGAACAAACTCTGGGCTCAGTCACTGACTGTATTTGAATCTGTTTCACATCTTTTAAACATCACTTTCCACCTAAGGGCACAAGGAATTTTGGCAAACTCCACTACGCCACATTCCCTCTGCTTCCAAGTGTTGCCTTCAGCACACAAATCACAGCTCACCATATCTGATTATTATCTCTCTACTTGATAATCAGGATTCCAATTCTTCTTTCCTTCCACTACTACTTTTGCCAATCTTTTCTGCCTACAAAACGTTTGTGTCAGAATTACATTCATTCCCTGATCATGGTGTCATTTTCCTGAATTTGCAAACAAAAGTGCAAATCTCAAAAGAATCAAGCCAGAAGGTTTGCTGGGAGAGCCAAGTTCTCTAAAGAAGGCAGACTTGAACAGCAGCCCTTTGCCAAGCAGCCAGAGCAGGATATTCCACTGCTTTTTGTTGATTTAAGGTCTGTGGCACACTGCAGCTGTCACAAGAAAGGGCAGACAAAAGACAGGCTATTGACTACAAAATGCATTAAACCACACCAGTTTTATAGAGTATTCACTTGGCATTTGTCTCCTGTAACATGTCTCTGTGTAATACAAGGCATTTCTCTCCCTCCTCGCTCTTTAGAGAGATATGAAGTTTAATGTACTGACTGGTACTTAACAATCAGATTTTGTCAGCTTTTGTGCTGAATGGCACCTTCCTTCTCCCATTGCCTTTCCCAGCACTATTCACAGAGTAAATTATTGCCTCGTTCCCGGGGAAGGCGACAGATCCCTGCAGTACCTCGGAGCGCTGAGCTCGGGAGGGAGCTGAGCGCTGTCAGGCAAATCACCCCGATGGTTCCTAAATCCTCACTGCTGTCACCAGGGGCACCTCCATCTTCTGCCTCCCTCCCCTCTGCTCTCCTGGCACTTCCCCACATGCACACACAGCCCTGGGGCTGGAGGGGGGTCACTGCTGGCTGCATCTTTGGGCAGGTGCACACAGGCTGTGCTTTCCCTCACCCACTTCTCAGCATGCAGTGCTGGTCTGGCCCAGGTACTCATTTTCTCCCCACAAGACAGGATCCCGAGGCTGAGAAACCCAAACAAAACCTCACATGCCATGCACAGGTGATATGTGCATGTGGACCAGCAATAAACACAAGCTTCCACCCTTTCCAAAATGATCCATCCTTCCCTCTTGCCAACTCCTCTCCACATATCCAGCTCTGATCTTCCACAGGTAAAGCCCTAGGAAAGGCTGAGGTGGAAAGTTTAACTGGTTGGTGCTACAATGATTCAGACAAAAACATACTCAGAACACCAAAGAACCAATTAGCAAGACACTGACCTGTTAAAATTATTTGATTCTCAAACAAATCCTCTCCCTCAGTGCACCAAGAGATTTTAAAACCTTATCTGAATGTGAGACCACAACCTGTGGCTCAGATTGCTCTGAATCAAGCTCATCTGAGCATAATTTCACTGTTAATGGGAGCTGTACAAGGAACTCATTTAGTTCAGCTGAGCACATTATTCAGCACAGAACTGAATAATTTGTGCCTGAGAAGTTTGATGGCATTAACAAAATTCCCTAACAACTGCTGGTGGAGGAACTTGGCTTTCACTACTCTGCTCCTTAGAAAGACACTCCGGTCATGTGCTCAGGATCCTGAGGATGAATGAAAATCATGAGCTAAGGAAGCCTTTCCATCAACGGGAGGAACAAGATGTGAGAGGAGGCAGGAACAGCTGTGAACAAAATCCACCTCTGTCCCAGAGTAAGTAGAAAAGCTGAATTCAGCTCAGAAGCAGCAACAACACACATTTGCCAGGCTTTGTGGCACGCCAAATGCAAGGCACTGTAAGGCACTATTTGAAATAAAGCATTCTGAATCGCTTTGTTTACCTAAAAACTATCCAAAAGTGCACGCCACTATTTTAGATCCTTCGTCATAATTGGAGAAAAAACTCTAGGAGACACAATTACACACTTCATTCAAAAGTGAGGAACTGAAATACAATGGCATTGTCACTTAAGAGAAATCAATTCCACAGCTGCCTGAAACATTACAGTTTCAAATCCCACAACAAGCTCCTTCCCTGGAAATATTTAAAGACCAGCTCCAGAATAATTTCAGTTCTAAATTACCCTCTTCCTTCCTTCCTCTCCATCAGGTTCAGATTTTATTTATTCCACTTTTTGCTGTCATATTAATATATTACTGAAAATACATTTTCAACTATTTTAAGAACATGTTTTTAAAAATAATTTTATCCTAGGCAAGAAATCACTTTGAAATAATGTTACAGCTCAAATAAATTTATAGTTCCTGCAACCAACATAAGTATGTATTTTCCATTTTCTTTTTAGCTGTGTATATAATGAAGTTCACAGATTTGCTGATGCAAACACAACCCAGCCTAAAGAAATTCCTTATCAGTAACAGCGACAGAGACAAAAAACTGCAAACAATGTTAAGTGATAACAAAACAAGATGAAGAATGGATCATCTAGGTTGTAAAAATGAACTGGAAGAACCTGATTAAGTATAAAAATGGAGGCAGAAAAGTTCTCACCATCATAATTATACTACCTTCACACGCACATAATCCAGGCCCAAACTATTTACATGGAATGGTGGTGTAACAACTGATGGGTTTAATTCAGTTTGGGGGTGGAGGGAGGAGATCTGTGTCTGTGCACCTCGAAAAAGAAAATAAATTTGTCTGCAAAATGTGCACAACAAGAAGGAAGAATAAATAAATACCGGCACTTACAAGAGAATATTATGAAATTTAAATGAGGTATTTAACACAAATACACACATATAAAGTAACCCATATATACTGATTTCTGTCAATGTTTCTACGGCAAGATCACAGACTCATATCAGGGGGAGGGTCAGGAGAGACTTGTGATAGCTTTGGCATCAAAAACAGATAAAGAATTTTCAGATTATTTAAATTGTATTATGTAGTAAATCCAACTATAAACAGAAAGCATTTGGAAGTAATTTGAATACTCTGATCCCTGTCCTACCTGACTTTCAATTAATTCTCAGGACAGCTATTTCCCCCACTCACCACTGTGTTTGTTTCATGCTTGATTTCACCACAATAAATGATGTGATATTTTTAAAGTATCAAGTGTCTTTTTTTTTTGCCGTGAGAAATGAAAAGCCCAATTTGGCTTACCTTTATCTAAGAATTATGCAGCATATTAATACAGCTTGCCAGTGGACTGAATCAGAAATCCCTGTGAGCGCTGTTGGTGTTCCAAAGCTGATGCAGGTTTGTGGTTTTTGGTTTGGGTTTCTGTTCACCTCAACTGATTGCTTTTCTCCAGTGAGGATCCTCGTGGCACTCAGTGCCACCCTGACTTGATCTCTGATATCCCAAGAGGACTGAGGAGCACAGCCTTAAAACTGAAAGGAAACACAGGAGCTTCCCAAATATAACCCAGCCTACACAGAAATGTTCCAAATTTGACCAGTTCATGCTAGGGAAGTTAGAAAGAACTAGTATTTGGTATCTAGCTTAAATTTTTTATCAGCTTTGAGAACCCCTTCTCTCAAAGAGACTTCATAGGTAAAATTGTATTTGCAGTGAAGGACAAAGACAAAACAAGTCACTCTAATTAAGATTTATCACTAACAAAGCAGCTGCCTGCCTTCATTTCTGCCATGGATGGGTGTCATTGGAGAACCAGGCTTAAGTTTTTTTTCTCCTTTATCTCCTGTACTATTACAATTTTTGATGAGTTTGTCCATAGCTGCTACTCTATGAACTTGATGGAATATTTTGCTCACAGCCCTGTACCACAGACAGTGACAGAAAGCTGTCCACAGCTGATAGACATGAATGCAAGGGATTTTTATCTACCTGGCAAATTTAGGCACAGACAAAACTGATCAAATCAGTATAAATAGCTGAAATGTGCAGCAAGTTCTAAATCATTCTGCTGCTGATAACATCACAAACGCTAAAATCTAAGCATCATCCAAAAAGTCAGCTCAGATTTTTACTACTGGAAGACATTTTGGCAGAGAGAACTGGACAGCATGTTAAAACTTGACGAACCTTTGAAAGAGAGGACTGAAATAAGTTCCAAAGATTTGACCTGTTAGGAATTCACTCTCCTCACTCTCATGGTGCTCTGAGGAGCTGAGAAGTCCCTGGCTCAGTGCAAGCCCTGCTCAGCACCTCCTGAGCCACCAGCGTGTGACCAGCCCTGCTCCCATCCCAAATATCCAACACACAGCCCTGGACCAACTCCAGTACAGCCAAAACCAGCATGTGGCCCTAACAGAGAGGAACAGCAGGGTTTCACCTCTGGAAACATTTCACTCTGCGCTGGAAAGGACAGAGAAGGCTTTAAAGGAAGTGAACCACAGCAGCCTTCACACAAATCCCCTTTTTTAGCTGTACAAGGGGCACATTCCCAAATCCCAGGACATGCTGAGTGAGAGATTCCATTCATTTTCTTTGTATAGAGGTGGTAAATAAGATACAAATTAATTATAAAAGTAGTAGGTATCAAGAAGAATAAGCATTCTCCCTTTCGTTCATGTTGTGTTGAACCATTTTATAATCTACCTACAGCCACAAATACATCCTTAAACATCAACACCAAATCACTTACAACTAGCATTAAATAGTATTTCATTAGTGTATCACTTCATGGCATTTAAAAGACTCTATTTCCATACATCCAAATGCCAGGGCAAATTATTTCAAACCAATAAGAAACACAAACAGTTAGAAGGTTACGTGTGGCATTATTAATTTACATTTCAAGTTGCAACAAAGTCATGAACGCGGCTTGACATCAGAAATGTATATACATTAAATGAGATAAAACCTGTCCTGTATCTGAATATAAAGCCACCAGACTGCATCACTGGCTAATACAGAGCTTACTTGCTTTTAAAAGGTCTTGCATGCTGTTTATTTTGGAGTTATTCTCTGCCTGCCTGGTCCCCAAGAGCCTGATTTCACTGGTGCTGGTTGGACCCATGGGAGTCATTATGGGTCCTGCAGATAAATGAAGTGTGTGACACAGCTTGGAAAGTCTTCCCTTTCCTCTTCCAGGAGAGAGGAAAATCCCACAGGTGGTGAAGAGGTGAGGCACAGCCTCCACCCACTTTCCCTGTGGGCAAGTTGGTTTGAGGTCAGACTTCTGCTGTATTTGCAGTCCTCACCCAGCGATGCAAATCAAACCAGTGCCTCTTTCCCCTTTGTTTCCACAGACACTGTTGGTGCATTTGGGTTTGGCTCACTGCAACTGGTAAATTCAGTGTATAAAGCACTGGATTTTAGGGATTCACTGGCTACAAGTTCCACCCCAATTTCCCATTTATCCCCTACACAGCTGCTCTCTGTAATAACCAAGGATTCACAAGCTACCAACACCTTCACCCCCCATCTCTTCCAGGAGGTAAAACAGCAAACACAGATTTAAAATCTGGTCTTGCTGGGGCTGTGGGTTAAAGGTAGCTCTGGTTATTGCTGGGAAATACTTCCTCTGAAGCACAGTAAAATTTGGGAGCCCTCACAGTGAGAGTCATGAACGAAGAGGTGATATCACAAGCCCCATACAGTATATAAACTCTAGAAATAAAGTCTGGATTTCCTCTAAATTCACTTGCAATTGATCAACTTTGGTGCCTCAAGAAATACAAAACTTTTCTTGTCATCAAAAACTTATGGAAAGACACCACTCTGGAGAATTTTCTGGTGTTCTAACAAGGTCTAGTCAGATCTCAGTGCAGCCTTTCCCTCAGGGCACTGGTCTTGCAACCAAATACAATTTTAATTTGTAAGAACTCAATGATTTTTCCAATATCTACCACAGTGCAAATGAAACAGCAGCTTAGAAAATATTAGAAAAGATACATGGATAGAACAAAGTCCACCAAATTGACATAATAAACCACTTTGGAATAGTCTCGAAATGAACAAATATGGTTGGAGTGAAGGAAAAAAGGTCTTTCATTACAATTAAATTAAAATTCAGCCTAAGCAAGTGACTGTGACCCCGAAACTCAGCCTAAGGAATTTGTTACTAGTCACTGTTCACATTATCACTTTAGTTTCAACTTTTACCATTTTAACAGGTACATATGTGTAGAAAATGTATTTTTTAGATTTCCTGTATGATTCAAGGGAAAATGGGAGAGGAAAGGGATATGGTACCTCTAACATTTTCAATTCCCCTTATTCATCTATGCCAAGTTAAAAATGAAATTACTATTAGAATAAAGTGAGTTGCTTGATACTATTTATGCAGTTCCTTGTCAGAGACACCAATCTGGAAACCTGCTGAATTGTCAGATAAATAGTTTTACTTGAAATACCTAAATTATATAATGTTACGCATAGAATGTTATTTCTATCAAGGTAACATGTATATTGAGATACTACTGAAGTGAGATTCCCTTCCATAAACAGGATTTTTATGAGTTCCTTGGATGCACAGGTGAACAATAATGGATGTGAAAATCTCCTGGGGTCTGTTTTCAATCTGTAACTTGTTCCAGAAATTGTGTGTTCCTGGAGGAGAACACTTGCAGCTCTTTATTCCAGACTAACTCACCTAATTGCTTCAAGCTGCTTTTCTGTTTGCATTATTTCCTACCTTCTCACACATTTAGAAAGAAACCATTACCCTTTTTGCTTCCAGGCTAACCAGTATCACAACTTCAGAATTGCTAAAACTACTAGAATAAGAAAAAAAATTACAGAGGTGAGAGCATAAAACATCTTTACTGCCAAATTATGTATTTTCATTAAGTTCTTTCCTTCAGATGAAAGAATCTCAGAGGCTTACATGAATCAATAAAAAGTATTGGGTTTATAATGACAGAAAACCAGATATGTTTAATTTATTAAAGCATATCAATATCCTTGCAGGCATACAGACTCCTCTCACCCCCAGTGCATTGGGCAAACTCTGAGACAACAAATGGAAATTGAAAACAGAGAAGGCAGGGGCTCCTTTATGATTCAGGGGAAACTTTCTGGATGACTTGGGAAGTCACACGTTCCAAGGGACTGAAGTTCAGCATCTGTTCCCATCACCTCAGCAGGATTTTGGTTTTCAATTTGCTATCATTTCAATGCAGATTTTTTTTTTAAACAATAAAGGAATGGCTATAAAAAAATTAATGAATAAAAGAAAATAGAAACTTTTTTTTTAAATTCAGCAAGTGATTTCTGCTCTGAGAGGCACATCCTGCCTCCTTTCCAGATTCTCTGAATCAGACTTGAGGAGTCATGAGGTAAAGGAACCTTTTCAATATAGTTCCACCTAAGTGCAAGCATTTACCATTAAGGGACCACAAACTCCTCCTCTCTCTACTCTCACAAAGAGGTTACTTCAGAAGAAACAGGATTTTTTTTTTTTTATTTCAAATATTAAAATTCAGAAATGACCGTTTGCAATGTGAAAACACAAAAGTATAAAATACAAAAAAAACCCCAAACCCCATTTTCACAATCCCATTCAATAACTTGGTCTGTTCAGTAATTAAAGCAATGCAACAAATTTGACAAACCTTCCCTACTTGTTCCCCTCAGCCATCCTTCAAGAGAACTAGAAAAAAGGTGCTCTACACACCATCAAGTTTTAAGAAACCTACAGTTTAGCATCACATGTATCTTTTTTGGACAAATCACTAACAAAAATCCCATCTTATTGAAAGCAGTATGTTCATTTATGTCAGATGCAGGAGTACTGGACTGAGAGACAGAGCTCTGTCAGTACACAGCACAGCCCCAGCCAGCACAGACACCAACAAAATGCAGCTCAAAACTCTGCAATGTTCATTTAAGATCAATTTATCACTGGGTTCCACAATTGAAATGGAGAAGTGTTCACAGAATCAGCTGAAGTTTGTTTACTGGTGGGATATCTGTACGTGCCTGGGACTTTGCCTCTGTTTTAGGACAAAACTGAAAATGAGAACCAGGCCCTAGAGGTGAAGAACTTGTCCCTTCTCAGGATGATTTGCACAACGAATTACACCAGACTCGACACTGGGAGCAGCAGCAAAGCAGCCAACATTTGTGACTCAGGACACACCTTCCAAGGGATTGGTTTTAGGATGCATCACTCAAGGATGCATCACTCAAACAAACAGGTAACTCTGCTGTGCTGAAACATCTCAAAAATGTCATGTTGGCAAGCAATGTGTGACTTCTGATCATAAAAATCACAAAAGGGGAGAAACTCCAGTAAGTGAACTATTGGTTTTTAAGATGGACTTGTAATTCGGAAAGAATAAAAAAGGATTAACAAATATAAAGGCACTTTAACCTATTTTCCCTCCTATGGTAACATTTTTAACTTTTGGCCTGTCTTGCCTGTTAGGGGGAATTCCATTATGGGAGCATAAAGGATATGCAGCTCTTACAAAACAGAGGCACTTTTAATGGCAGTTTCCAGCCCGTGGCCTTCTGCACCTCCCCAGATGGGCTATAAAAGCTCCCTGTCAGCTGCAGTAACATCAACACCACTGCACAGAAACTGAGAGGCTCCACAGGAACGACTCTCCCTGCACTATTAACTGCTTAGGGCCTGCTCTGGCCTCCGCAGAAACATCAGTTTAAAAGCAGTAAAACAGCCTTTGTTCCTCTTTCAAGTTGAAGTAAGCAACATTCAGAAGTGACATTAAAGGGACTCTCAGAGTTTACAGTACTGGAAGTTGTGACTGACAGTTCCACCTTTTATTTATTACAAATGAAAGCTAAAAAGCTGGAGCAATCTTCGTGGATACTTTTCTATTAGCCTCCAGTTTGGGTAAACCAGAATTGCTGTCTGTAGAACTGAAGATTAGCTCTGCTCCCAGAACAAATTAACCTATCAGATTTTAGTACGAAGTAGAAAGTATGACGTAAATCACAGCCTGAACCCTTGGTGTAAATAGTTTACCTAGAATCATAGAACAGAATTAAAAAGGGACCCACATAAAGATCACTGTGTCCAGGTCCCTGCTCCTAGCAGATCTTCCTAAAACAAAATCCTATGACTGAGAGCATCATCCAGATGCTCCTTGAACTCTGACAGGCTTTCTGCTGGTGCCTTGGCACTGGAACAACGGGAAAAAAAATAGGAATAATTCTTTTTCAAAACAAAGCAGAAAGCCTCATGTGCCACTATGGTTTCTGTTGCTTAATATCTGTAGGGCTGGATACACAGGAAAATCAGTTCAGTGCAGCTCCACTGTTTTCTTCAAGGTGTTTTTTTAACTAAATACATTGAATTCCAACCCCTGACACCTATCCACACATTTACACGAGGGCATCTCATGGAAGTGTTGTGTTTAGGGACAACCCCAGCCATAAAGTTTTATTTGATACCATTTATTTTCCCTTTGGGGCCAATAGAAAGGCATCTCAGCAAACCCAGCCAGCCAAGATCCCAGCAGGTACTTGTTGGGAGCTCAGCCTGGAGATCTTTTCTTGCCTAATCCAGAAACAGCTGTTCTGGGTTTCTTCCTGGTGGCTCCTCATACCCTGCCCGTTCTGCAAAGCCAGCCTGTGCAGCTGCAGGGTTTAACTACACCTCAGGGCTGGAACACTCCCTTCTGCAGCCCAGCCCTTAGAGCTGCATCTCCATCCTCCTTTATCTGCTGGCAGACAATGCAGACTTCCCCCAGCTCCTCGCAGCGCCGACAAGACGCCTACAAAATGAAATTAGCTTTTGATTTTTTCCACTTCTGCCGTTCTGAACCTAGTTTGGTGTCGTGAAACTATCGAGCAGCAGATCAACTGCACCTTTCTGATCCCAGAGAAAACTAGAGACACCAGGAACCAGAGATGAATGATTCTTGAGGCCAGACCAGCAGTCCATTCTGGAAGTTAAGGGAAGAATCAAGCCTTGAGGACCTCTGAATACTTTAATCAGCTACAGATGCCTCATAGGTGTTACTTTCCACTTCTAAAAACATCCCAAAACAAAATCCAAACAAAAATCTCAAGCAAACAAATAGAACCAACAAATGCTAAGTATAAATTAAGAAAATAAAAAATATAGTTATTAATTCTTCAGTGGTGGATTTTCAGGCGATGTCTGAACAGAAATACAAGTGTGGCTCAAAAAAGCCCCTCTGGACCATTGTCTCCCCCTGGCTTGCAGGTGTAGAATTTGGTCAGTAAATAAAAAAAAAGCCAAGGTGGACAAATATTTACCAAACAAGGTGAGACCAGCACCTTGCAAAGAGACTTCTGACTCTGCATTGCAAACTCTTTGCAGAAACTCCCCCCTTTTGTCTGCACGGGGATGTCTGTGGGCTCAGGGCCCCACCTGTGCTGGAACTGTGACAAACACACCCAGGATCCCACCAGGGACCCGAGTGAGAACCTCAGCACACAAAATATTGTTTCCTTTTCATTTCCACATCACGTATGTACAATGTGAGGGCAGATATTGGTTTGTCAGCAAATGATGGCACTGTCACTTTTTAATTTGTGCCCTGGCAGGAGCTGCCCTGGGTGAGCACAGGCCTGGCACACACACACACAAATGAGGTGTGCATGCACATATTTCCACCAACACCCCCAAACAGATTTGTAAATGCAGACATTTAGACAAAGCTACACCTACGTGAAGAAAATTGTGCAACACCTTTCACAATAACCTCATTGATCATTCTTTAGAAGAAAACCCTTCAGTACCAGGACAGGATTTACAAGGGATTATTAATTATTCTGCAAGCAATTCTTCACATCAAACAAACAAACCCAAAACCAAAACCAAGAAAAAGCGAAGAAGAAACAAAAACAAGTGTGTCTTAAATATATATAAAAGTGGTGTTACACAAACAGTAACTAGATTAAACATAAGAACATGTGCAGGTACGTACCTTGATTGAAGTGTTCATTTAATATAATTTAGGTATCTGAAATATTCTGCTTACTTGATTAGAGTAGATTGTTTGCATTTTGATTTATTGCTTCAAGATCAGTATTCATTAAGTCACTTAATATAAAGGCACCCTTACAGCTGCCACCCTATTAAAAGTAATCATTTTTTCCCAGTCCTGTTTATAGCACAGTCACTGTTACAATAAAACAGTCTGGAGCCATCTATTAATCACAACCACAGCTTCCATGTCTAAGAAGTATCTTCAGAAACAATTCCTGATGGCTAGGCCTTGTGTCATACACAGGCATTACAAATTATATTTTGTCTCAAATTCAAATAGTTTGTAGTCTCATGTGCTATCAGGGTACATCCATGTACGCCCTGGGGTAACTGCAAGACAGTGATTCCTATTTAAAATATTGCCTAGAAGTTTCAAAATGTCATTCCTAGTGGTGTTTTAAGCCTTTATTTTTTGTCCTAAGTAAGAGTCTCAGTTTTCACTCAAACCAATGTACTGAAATCAATGCAATTCCTCTGTTAACTTCAACAAGCATTTTAAATTGGAATTGTAAACATAGCACTTTATCTTTCTGGCCAAAGACTACAGACCTGGTTCAGCGGTTCTGGCTGATACATTTTACATTTCTTCTTTGCCTGGTATCAAAAGGGACAGAATAATCCTGTGATAGTGACATGTAATTAGCTGAACCACTGGCCAAAAGAGATCGTAACTCCAGAAAAGCCACAGTATGTGCTTATCCCCTTTGTTTTAACATCTCTGGAAGAAAACACCCCAGAACACAAAACACACAACATGCAAGAATTTCAGCAAATTGCTGCGAACTCCTGAGTTTGTGGCATGAGTTTGTATCACGTCAGCAACGCTGATTTCAATTCATCAAAATGCTGTAAATCCCACTGGAAAACTGTGCAGGAGACAGCTCTTAGTGGCTGTTAGTTCAGTGGGACTGGTTAGCAATTCTTCTAGGATTAGTCCACTGCCAGGTTAATAGTGCCTGGCATCACTTGGTGATGTAGGGAACCAAAGTGAAACTGACCTTCAAGCCCTCTTAAAATAGTTATTTTATTTTCCTAATTTTGCAAGTTATTCATAGATGAGGAAAAAGAGTTTTTTGTCTACTCCATAATTATATCAACCAATCAGTAATGCAAAAAATATTTAATAGAATTTGTCAAAGACCAAATACAAAATCATTACCTGAAAAATCCAGTATTATTTCCTCATACAAAGCATTTCTTCCTGTTGCTGGATAATGCCAATTAATAAACTGATGCTTCTAGGAATAAAATAAAAAGTTTTGCTATACTTCTTCCCTGGTACAATGCAACACTATTTCAAAGGGCTTTCATCAACACAAATTTTATAGGGTCTGTTTGTAATAATATTCTGAAAAGCAGCACTTCCACTCTGAGACTGCACCGTGCTGTTTGCCAAGGGATCAGGCATCCTATCACAGCCCCTTTACTCCTGAGAAAAAGAATATTTCACAGAACTCCTACTAGTATCAGTTTATACATCCAATTATATATATTGTTACACTTATTTCTTCTCTTTCCCTGGTTTCCATCCAAAATCATTACAATTAATGGAAAAAGTTCCATGGCCTCCAAGGGATTTCATCTATTCATCTTTCCATTCTGTCAAGAAATGCTGATGTTTAAAGGAATCATGGTCCCTGTTCTGTGTAGCTTCATTAAAACTACTGTGGCAGAAGTAGTTCAAAGGCATGAGGTTTTTAAAGCTCTGAAGAAGCTTGAAAAGTTTGCCTGGTAATATATTAAAAATAGATATTTTTAGTATAATAATGCTTCAGTGAGGTACTGATAAGGTAGAGAAGATAATAAGAGAATGTGGTAAGAGAAGAAGAGCTACAGAAAAATATCAGCCAAGGCATCTCAGAAGCCAAAGGAAGAAGCTGCAGTTCCCATTCTGCACCCAAAGAGTATCTGAGCAGACAATGAAGTGTTAAATTAACAACTGATTTCAAGTGGACCAAAATTATGATTGAAACAATAATAAATGGTCAGGTTTGGGTCACTGAAAGAAAGCAAATCATAGGTGAGGTCATATGTAGATTAGCCACCTTACAGCTCACTTTTTAACTCAAACTGGAGAGGGGGAGAAAGAAAATAAAGTCACATAATAAAACCAGAAAACATCATCATTTCTTCTGCAACCTCTTGGATTTAGTACCGTTACTAAGACTTATGAAATAACCTTGTATTATTTTGTAAACAAATCCATTTTATTTAAACAACTACACAGGGACCAGAACCAAGGTGCACCTTGGGGAAATAATGGCAAGTAGGATTTTTTTTGCCCCTTACACAGTTCTCATACTACTAAAACACTGCAGGCAATTCATAAAGCCAAAGGCTCATTAATGACTGTAACCCTTTGGTCATTTTACTTTCATTTTGCTTAAAATTAATTCCCTCTGAGATTTTTATTTAAGTTTTCTTGATGAACAGCCATAATATTTGTATGAGAAACATCCCCAGTTATGCAAACCTCACAAGCTTGCACTCGGCACGCTCTGCAAGGTATTAAAAAAACTTGAATTTCACCTGGATTTTCTTCCAGCAAAGATGCAGCAGATGATACCACTGAGCCTCAGAGGGATTTAGGGACACAGCACAATCCTCTTTTCCTCCGCTGCCAGAATCCTGGCATTTTTGGGATGGATGCTGCTCCATCATCACAACCTCCTGTCACATCTTGCAGAGATTCCCCCAGTGCATGGCCTCCCTTTATCCCTTTCTGTGTTTATCATTAAGGAGAGCGAATTATCTGACTGGAGGATCTGGGGGCACGGAGAGAGAGACTCCTCGTGTATTTCTGTGCCTCTGAGAGGGTTAATTCAATGGATGGGTGCTGATCAGCCCAAGCACAGAACCCCCACCAAAGGGCCCAGGAACAGGTTTCAATAATTTTCCTGAACTGCCAAAAAAGCAAGAATGGAGTAAATCAGGATATACCAAGTCCTTTGGTGGAGTTTGACAAAGGAGAAATGAAAGCACTGGGAAGCTGCTGCAAAGGGAAATGCTACAGCCTGTTAAAATACAGCATTCTGAATTTACATCATTTAACAGCCTATGCATGGGAATGTAGGGCTTGATTGATGCCTTAGGTTTTAACTTTTATATTTTTCAAATCCTGCAGTGCCCAGTGTAACTCTGCAGTTTCCTGTAGCTCGTTAAGTGCTGTTCTCTATGCTAAGATAGACATAACAAACCTCTCTAACTTGCTCTCCAAGGACACCCAGAACAAGAACTGTAAACCATCATCCTGGGGAGAGGGGGGCAAGCTTGGGCAAATTCCATCCTTGCCTGGCTTCTGCTTGGGCAATTGATGCTGATATCAAAGTGGGAAGAACTCGGGAGCTGGCATTGTCCATTTTGGGATGCACTGAGGAAGGAGCCTCTGAAGGCCTTTCCAATCAATCCCTCCTTTATTCCTTTATTCCTGTCTAGGCTCTGTTTTTAGGTAGCCATTTAAGGCATCATGATGAGAAAAGACAAAACACATCCCCCATGGTATATTTTGCTCAGAATTTCCTACGATGCAGAACTAAACTGGTGGTTTATGTATCCACCACGACACTTCCCAAACTTTCATTTCAGTCTCAGAATATGTAACTGATATACAGATCCCACCCAAACATATGTGCGTGAACGGAACTGACATGAGGGTATGAAGAACTGAAATCACATGTTAAAAACCTCCACTTCTGCATGTCTAAAAGCTTTTAGTAGAGCAATTTTCAAATATCCCAAGTGTTCGGAATGATAGAGCATGGAAATGTAAGTCACACTGCTTAACAACTACAGAAAAAAAATTCCTGGCCCTAAGCATTATCAAAAATAAAGTACATTATATTTCACTTTTCTCTTTTTATGCTATTTCCCCCTCACACTCAATTAATAAATTGCATTTTTCTTTTTTATTTAGAAAAAAAGATTCGTGCCCTTCCCCTTAAGGACACCACTTGTTCCTAAAACCAGCAAAACTGGCTTTCCCTGATGCCAAGGACCATCAATAACCAGCTGGACCTCACCCACAGGTATCACAGAAATGCTTCCAGGGGGGCTGCTGCAAACACACAAACACAGACATGCATCATTCCTCCCTCTCCTTCTCCTGCTCGACATTTCCCAGAGATAATGCCAAGCACGGAGGTTCCTCCATCCCACGAGAGCCATCACCTGAGAACCACCAGCTGGAACACTCCACCTGCGTTTGGAGCTGTTACTCAAAGGAAACAAGAAATTTCCTTTATAACCCTGAATAGGCACCAATTCTTCACCGAGCCATTTTTCATATCTCAGCTCTAATTCCACAAATAAGCCTTTTAAATCCAGCAAGTGCCTTCGCAGTCTGTCCCAAACCCCTCCCCACCCCTGGCAGTGCTGGAAACAATCCACATGGCAGTCCCAGTTACTGAGGAAATGAGCAAAAAATTGCGTGCAATTTTTCCTTCTCAGTGTTTGAAATTATTCTGCTGTCCATGTGAAATGACCACTTCGGTCCTCAGTAGATCCTTTAATGAAAAAAAGAATACAAAAGAACAGCTTTATTAGCCTAGGATACGGAACACGGTGCTGAAGGCAACGAAATGGCACTGGTGGTATGAACTGCATTATTTCCAGTCTCAGCCTGGTGTGAACAGAATCAGGGATTTTCTGGATGATTTTTGGAGGGGTAGTTGCTTGCTCACTATGTAAACTTTGAATTTTAGCACTCACTTCAGAACACATTGCAGTTCTGCCTTCTTAAGCTTTGAATTCCCACTCCAGTTACAGGCTGGAGTCTTTCCCTAGTGATCAGAGATGAACTTAATTTCCATATTCAGTATTTAGCTGTTTCTTTTATCCGTCTCTTTCCTAAAGATGATTTCCACATATCATATTTGACCACCATCTAGAATTTCTCTTTGAAATTATTTGGGAATTAACAGAGCCATTGTAGCCCTGGATAAAGCATGGCACAGTCAGGGGACTGTGGTCTATCTGTGTCAAACTGAAAAAGCAATTAAGGCCTGGATTCTTCTCTGAATACAAAAAGACAGAATTAAATGAAAATAGTTTATTTTTATTTCATTAAAATCTATTTTTGAAGTCTTCTGCCACCTTCTCAAGCGTTTATCCAAACTAGAGATTTTCTTATTCCTGCTGCATGAATCAGAGCATTTTCAGAGACAGCTCCCGAAGAAGGCTCTGGGTTTAAAATATCATCATCCCAACACTTTTAACCATGAATTTCACATTTCTTCTCAGATTCCCCCCAGGTCTCAAGCAGGAATACCTACAACTCTTACTGCCACATCTCAACAACCTCTGGAGTTGAGGAATTCTCAATTTTTTAACCCAGCACCCATAGAAAGCCAACTATTCCTGCCATCAGCCCTCTTCTCAGCTTCCTGCTTTTCTAAAAACTCAAGTTTCTCTGCCTCAGTCTCTAAAGACCTGAAAATTACTCTCCTTCTTAAAAAAAAAAAAGAATTTAAGTATCTGGCATTAAACAACTATATGGCTTAAATGGTTATTTTATACAACTATTGGGAAATATGTTCTTGTTGGTTTGATAATCATGACTGAGCAATATATGAAAAGAAAAAAAAAACAGAACTTTGAAGCTTATTACAAAACCAACATTGTTTCTATCATATGGATTTTGTTTATAGACTTTAGAGAACCCACAGGAATATAAAAGCATCTTCGAGCATTTTACCACTAGTCACAAAAATCATGTGAGCATCCCCTCCTCAGCACAGCAGGCAGGCCGAATGCACAGTTCCCATTTTAATACTTATAAATTGTTAAACATGCTCTTTATCCTCTTAAGCCATAATTAAAATCAACTTCCAAACAAGCCATTCCCATTAAACATGTCACCATTACAGAGCTGCTGAAATGTAGGAAAAAGAAAAAGCCCACTCTGAACTATCAGACAAGGAGAATGGAAATATCCAGGAAAAGGAAATTATATTAAGGGAATTATATTGAGAAATTGCTAATAGTTCATCCTTTTGCCACAGGCTGTGTATGACTTCAGGCAGATAACAACTTCCCTGTGCTGCTGTGTCCTTTCTACTCTCCTTTCCTGGCCTGTGAGCATTTCAGGGTAGGAAGGGAACTCAGAATCTTAAGAGCCTTTACCTGAAAGCCTGAACCTGGAAGATTCTGAACAGTGTTTTGAAAGAGAATTTGAAAGCGAGTATGACTTAAAACAAAAAACCCTAGATGAGGTGCAGCAGTTCAGTGTGGGGACACTCACTGCAGTGTCAGGAAACCTTGGGCACATCACTTCATGTCTGAGTGCTTCTCCTTCCATGCACAACAGGAGCAACAGATCCTCCCTCACCTGCAGCAAAGCTGGGAGGCTCAGCTCATTACCTCCTCACAAGTTCCCAACATCCCCGAGCTGGAGAAGCCTCATGAAATGCAAACACAGATTAACCCCTCCCCGAGAGATGCAAAAACAAGGATCACACTCCACTTCAGCCCTCCGGAGTGCTCTCTGCTAGTTTACCTTAAAATGACAAATCAAAAAGAACATCCAGCGGCCCGAATCAAACAATTACTGTGAGAAATCACCAAAACACGAATTAGTCTCTAATCCAACCTGCCCAAAACTCACTGAGTTGATGAGCCCAAGAGCTTTGCTGGCAAAGGAACAGAGACTTGGAGAGAGCAAAGGTCTGAGGCCACAAGGCAGGGGAATTGTCACTGGAAGGTACATTAAAAAAAAAAAAACCTCCTCACATGTCAGGTCTGCTTCAAAAAAACCAACAAAGACTGAAAAGTCTTTATGATTTCCACCCCCAAGAGTGCAGAGGCTAATCGGAAAGGGTGTGTGCTTCCCACTGCCAGCCCCACACAATCCTATCCTATCTAAACCAAGACAAGGATTTTTTTCTTTTTTTTTTTTTTTTTTTTTTTTAGTGCTTATCACAATTTTTGTTATTATTCTTTGAGCATAACCATAGCTCTGAGAGAAGCCTCCTTAATTTCCACAACCAGGATTAATTTATTATAGCAACAGGGGAAGAGAGAGCAGGGAACAAACATTTTCCTCCCAAAAAAATCATATTGGCAACCTGCACATGGAAATGCTGAAGATTCAGATTTTTGTTTTTTCCCCGTCTGCATTCTAAAATTCTCAGTTTTCTCTTCTACTGATTCTCTCTCTGTCACTACATCAAACAACCACACTGCCCAGTACCAGGCTGGCCCATTTCCTTCAGGCAAAGCCTCAGTGAAACTCCAGGGCACAGTGAGAATGATCTTGCAGCAGAGATCTTTCTGCTGGCTACGTGCAAGGCAAGAATATTCCTAGGAAAATGCCTCATTAAAAACAAAAATTTAAAAAATTTTTAAAAATTAAATTTTAACTCACGTTTGACCCTCAGACAGTTCAGCTCTAGGATGGATCAATTATGTAAAGCCAACATGGCTAAAAGGCAAATCCTTCCAAAAATTGCCTGAGAAATGGAAACAGGATAAGGAGCACAACATATTTTCCAATGATCCTTTAGCAGTTACCAGAAAAATTAAAACATAGGAGAAAACATTTTTTAAATATTAATTGTTAATATTCATCCTATTGTCTTCCCATTTTTTCTTCAGAGACATAAAGATGATTTTGGATAAGACTGTGAACAGCACCAGAAACTTGCATCCTGACATCTCAGAAGAAAAAACATTCCCCCACTTCAGTCATTAAACCCTCCAAAGACTCACCAGCATTTCTGATCACTCAGAAAACACCACTGTGCTCACTATTCAGCCATCGAGCACATTTCATAACATCTGCATATCTATTCCATAAAAATTAGGTTTTTAGGTTTTTTCTGATTTTAGTCTTCTAGAAAAGCTACGCTGCTTCTCCTAAAATCCAGATTTGAGAAATTATTTTGCATTTTAATTCTGGTAGACCATGTATTTCTTTAGACATCCTTTTGTTTGTTAATTCAGTTGAATAAAACTGCTTATGGTTTTATAGGTGCTGCTCAGCAACAGCAGTTCTGTGTTAGCAACTCCACGCTACATTTAGATGTCCACTCACGCAAGCCTACAGACATAAAAGTTTCATAAATAAATACATTTTCAAGGTGACTTTCTTTAAAACAGCTCAATTCAAAGATAACAATTTTTGCCTTCTGGCACTTATTCTAAAAAATATTCATTTTGCATGAGTAAGTCTGTGTAAAAAGGCAAAAAAGATGCCACTACTGCTTTTAAAAATAGTCGGGGAATAAAAAAGAAAGGAAGTTACATATTTTCTAAATTCCTCTATAGATAATGTCATGGGAAATTTGCTCTGTAACTTCAACCAGACAAAATGCTAAGGTCAGCCTTGGGGCTCAGTTCAGCAAAGCCCCGAGTCACTCGTGCAGAGGCAGAGAATTTTTCAGGTTCTCTCTGTGGGTGCCATTGATGTTTGCAGGAGGTGCAGAACAGAGGGGCTGGGAGCACAGAACCACCAGCTCCCCCCGGGCCTGGGGCTGCCACCCTGCCACAAGCTGCTGGTGAGCTCAGACACTGCTTGTGGCACCAAAGGAGATAAAATTGGGGAGCGAACACAGCTCTGCCCCTGCACTCTGACTGTGGGATCCTCCCGTTCAGGGAGATAAGTCAGTTCAAGGCTCGCTCCTGTGATGCCTTGAATGGCTCCCTAGAAACAGAGACTAGACAGGAATAAAGGAGTTATTTGTTTGAAAGGCCTTCAGAGGTCACACTCTGGGCTCCAGAGGCTCCTGCCTCAGTGCATCCCAAAATGGACAATGACAGGTCTCAAGTTCTTCAAACTTCTATGCTGGAGTCCAAGATCTATGGAAAACCTCTCAAATTGCCCTGGGGGGGTCTGGGACCCTCACTGGGACCCCAAGAGGACACAGTCTTTGATTTGTGCCCATGGGAAAAGCTTTCAACACTTATGGATGAATTGAGAACGTTAAAAATACAAGATTGATTACAGTTTAGTTCATGACAGGGTGAAAATTTGTAGTTTTGGGTTTTGTAGTATGGAGGTAAAAGGGAAGCAAGATGGAGGTTTTTGGGTGGTGTTCAGAGTTCTTCTTTTACTCCATTTTCTGCTGTGATGGTGGCACAGAGACACTGGTAGAATAGATTTGAGGCAGAGGAAACGTGTTAAAAATAGGTGATAGTTATTGGTACAGAATTATAAATATAGTATGTTTTAAGAGTTAATTGGGTGAAAAGTTTTTAAAACAGT
The DNA here is from genome assembly GCA_013396875.1 of Vireo altiloquus. NCBI lineage: Eukaryota > Metazoa > Chordata > Aves > Passeriformes > Vireonidae > Vireo > Vireo altiloquus. The sequence goes on from VZRF01009678.1 coordinate 1,505,806, forward strand.
TCTGCATTCTCAGTCTCATGGTCTTGCAGCAGGAAATTTAGAGCGCAAAGCCCAGGTGCAGGGCAGCTCTCTGAATTTGAGAAAAGAACTTGAATAAACAACAGGAAAAACTAAAAACTGCAAGTCCGATTCCTTTTTATCTGGTATGAGACTTTGAGAGAAGAAGAAAAACCCCTGTTTTAGGGGCCCAGCTGTGTCACTTTGATATCAGCATCAATTGCCCAAGCAGAAGCCAGGCAAGGATGGAATTTGCCCAAGCTTGCCCCCCTCTCCCCAAGATGAAGGTTTGCAGTTGTTGGGCCCAGGAGGGTCTGGGTGTCCTTGGAGAGCGAGCTGGAGAGGCTTTGTTATGTCAGTGTGAGCATGAGAGAACAGCACTGAACGAGCTGCAGGGAACTGCAGAGTTACACTGGGCACTGCAGGGCTGGGAACAGAGAAAAGCTAAAACCTGAGGCATCACCTGGGTAAGTGCAGGGCAACCACAGCTCTGCTGTCTTCAATGCCTACTAATTCACAGGGAGAAAAATACAGCCAGAATTTCAACACACCCAAAGACAGTTTCAGAACAAGAGGAAAGAAGAAGTCGTGTTGGATTGCATTCTCTCTGTTCCTCCTAACAAGCCCAGAACACAGAACACAACATACATCCACTGACATAACATTTACATTAATGGAGCTAATGCTAAAAATGGCACAGTGAAGCTCGACTGACAAGCTGGCATTAAATTAATTCACTGGCTTATGCATCTGCTGCACAACTTGCTTTCCTGGTATTTTTGTTTGAATTAATATGCTACAAAAGGGGAAAAAAAACCAAAACACTTGTTTTCTTGCAGGGAGTGAACTTGGTCTCAGCCCTTATGAATGTTGTTTGGGAGCATATTGGTGCTGCTGGTGTCTCTGTTGCTGCCTGGGTACAGAGCTTTCTCCTCCTTCCAGGAGGTGTTTCATACATCAATAAGTGATGTGCAGGTGCATTTACAGCACCCCTATATAAATGTGCAAGTATATCTGCACATATACATTTATTGAATATATACTGCAGGATATGACAATATTCGTGCCATGATGAAATATGTGTTGGTGGCACACTGTGGTTGTCAGACAAAGTACAGAATTACAGAGGGACAGACTGGGAATTGTTAAATCTAATATTCAGAGGGAGCCTTATTTTCTCTTTTTGAACTACACAGGTCACTGGAAACCATTATCTCTAAGGGAATGATGCCACAGAAAAGTTTACAAAACTTCTGTAGGGACCAGGTTTGGAAAGAAGGAAAATTTAAATTTACATTGTAAGACAGCATTCTTACATATGTGAGAAGCACATTTTAGAGATCTCTCTAGATCCAACAACTGCTTTCCCTTTCGGGTGTTATCCAGTTATCCATGTTGTTAAACATAGATCTGAATCCCCACACATTACTGGAAACCAGCTCCACTCCAGAAAAAACATTGGTGTAACATTTTATATTTGAATTATGTCAACATTGTGAAGACACAAGGTTTTCTAGCAGCTCCCTTTCTTTCAGTTTCCCTCTAGGCAATGTTAGAGCAAATTCCCCTCAAGTTCAATTTTTCCTATTTAAAAGGAAAGGGAGACAACAGACTTCCAAGAAGTATTTCTGTGAACTAGAATTCTTTGCATCTATTGTTGGCATCATCCTTGCATTAAATATACATTCTACATGCCTGAATTAAACTTTAGAGGAAAAGTCCTTATGATCATTGCTCCGTGTGCCTCAGGGAAAAAAAAAA